>OZ029913.1:396417-782216 GCA_964023275.1 Norana najaformis | reverse complement strand
AAAGGATTGGTGGGTAAATGGTTGGATGAATGGATGAACGGGCGGATGGATGGATGATGGAAGGATGGGTGGATAGATGGATGGATGGAAGGATGGGTGGAAGTTGGTGTACAACCTGTGTACTCATTTTAGTGTACAACCAGTGTACTCATCTTACAGCTGAGTTCACTAGAGGACGTCAATGAAGCAGAAATCCCTAAGCATCTGTCTGCCCTGGCAGGATTTGAACCCGATCTCTGGGACGACATTCCATCACTCTATCACTAGTCTATCACGCAAGACAGAATAAGTGCATATAAAAATAGGGTGCAATGGGTTGTATCACCCGTCTCGTAAAAGCCAACAACAAAGCTGACAAGGGTAATTAACGGCTGGACGGCTGGATGGACAGACTGGAGGACAGGACTGACAATAGATGGATCTGTTGATATATGTTATCGATCTAACACATTGGCCCAGTTAGCTGCATCGGTTGAAGCACACGTCGCGGCGCATATGAGCACGGGGACGTCGATGGTGCAATATTTCACGAATTCATTTATATCTCGCGCTGAAGATCTTGAAATGGCGTGGCGCTCATTTCTACCGATTGCAGTGGTAAAGGATCTCACCCGATTAACTGCTGAAAAATTAGCAGAGTCGAAGCTGTATGCTTGCTGTGAAATGTATGTATGCGTGTTTGTTTGTTTGTACGTATGTATGTATGTTTGTACGTATGTATGTGTGCATGTATGTATGTATGCATGTATCTGATAATTTGCATAGATCCTTTTAGGAACCTCACAAAGGTGCTAAAATGGCCATAAAGAATCTAAAGGTGTATATGAATATACATGGTTTTCTATTGCAACTGTGTGGCCCAGACCGTGATTATTTTTCACTGAATTTACCGGGTGAGATCCTTCGTGACCTTTTCAATGGGCGCCACGCCATTTAAGGACTCCGTGTACGGACCGTGCTTGCCCGAGATTCAAATCTCTCAAATATAGCCACTATCGGTAAGCGAACCGGCATTCTCACGCACAGAGGTGCCTTGACGTACGCTTTGACCAATGTAGCTTACCCTGGCAGGCCAGCACAACACACGTAGACACAATTTATTGAAATATTACGCCTATGTCGGTTATGACGTGTATGGCTTTACTATAAGTCTAATATATCATTATATCATATCAACTATAATGTGGAGGCATGGTTTAAAGAAATAACACATTATTGGGTATTTTTTCGTTTTGGGCTTCTGGGTCGTTTCTGGGAACTGGTAGCAGGATCTCCCAGACTGGAGCGGCGAGTAACATCTTTATTGGAGGTCAGTATGCCTATATATCTAATTTTGTAACGATAACTCTCGCCAGAATTACGACAATATTTTTACAATCCTACGAATTCACAAACACTGCACCTCTTGCAATCTCTAGGCAAGCTTTTCGCTCAAAACTGAAAACACTCCTCTTCCACTAATCCTACCATTCTCTTGTCTCTCTTGCCACTCCAAATCTAACCACTGCCACCGTAACCGTCTGATCCTCTATGCGCATGAGCCTTGGAGCTTTACCTAATACCGAACCCGATCCTATACCTGTAAGTCGATTTTGTCTTATCCTGTGAATAAGCTGGTTCCTGCGACTTAGCCTTCTTTTGGACGCTGTAAAAATATCACATATATCCAAGCATTACTAGGTAAAAATTTTTGAAATTAATTACAGTACGCTTATATTACTAAATAAATATACATATAGATTACTAAATAACGCAGATGCGTACAAAAAAGCAACGCGGAAGTAACAATAATTGCTTATATGTTTACTTACTTTTAGTGTTAGTATTTCGGGTCAGCCGTATTGTAATACCATTTCTATTTCTACATCAGTCTGGGAGTTCTTGTTACTAGTTCAATGAAAAAGAGCCAGAAGCTCAAAACGAGAAATAACCTATTATTATATCATGTCATTTATTCTGCATATTATTTCACGGATCTAACAACATTATTATTTTTGCCCAAGGTAGGTGTAATCCATCAAGAACAAAAAGTACGCTAAGAGATGTTAAAGGACTATTATTACTTTTATTTATTTATTTATTGTTATTGTTATTAGTGGTAGTAGCAGCAGAAGCAGCAGCAGTAGTAGTAGTGGCAGCAGCAGCAGCAGCAGTAGTAGTAGTAGTAGTACCAGTAGTGGTAGTGGTAGTAGTGGTAGTAGTAGTAGTAATAGTAGTAGTAAATATTATTATTGATTACCTCTGTTATTCTCTGACAATTTACGAAAATGGCCGACGACAGTTTGTCATGTGCTGAAAATCTTGTTCTCGTGCATCTTTTGCCAATTTCAGTCGACAGGCGACGCTTCGTGCCAAGCTGACGTCATTTGGCGACAGATTGCGATTTATTTCTGCGGTAACTCCGGTCGCTTTTCTCTAGCAATCTGCCACCTTTAGTCGTAAACACTCATTGGTCGTGAGGAGATAGTAACTGTATTTGTAATCTTAAGATTTCTACATCGTGCAAAGTTAAGTCGCGGGAACCAGCCGAAACAAGCGCTCAGTCAAATAAAATCGATAGGCAGGAAAGGGCAGGTTCGCTTCCAGGTCGAGATCCAAGAGTATTCACTAAGCTCAGTCAAATCAAAATCGATAGGCAGGTAAGGACGGGTTCGCTTCCAGGGTCAGGCAGGTAGACAGTGAGACGGTTACGGTGGGTGGTGTTTAGAAATCGAAGCAGGGAGAAAGGTAAGGAAAGAGGAGGAATGAGGATATGAAGCGGAAGAGACTTGAGGACAGTCGGACGTTGTTATCGTCTGTTGTCCAAAAGCACATCTATCCACCCAGACCTTCTAGACTTCCGGTGAGTACATCCGGCCGAGAACAGCCATCCTTTAGGCGAAAATCAATCTCACATGCGTCGGCTTTAACGAACTGCGCCGCGCCCAGCAGGCAACGGACGAGATTACCGTCTGCCGGACGAGTAGCCGCTTCGACGGAGATTTACAGGGCAGCCGGAGCAGATCTGTTGAGCAGAACTTGCATTGGCCAGTTCAGTCCAACAGCGGCCAGCACAAGGGTCCAGCTCTGTCCGTGGAAGTCAACGGCCACTTGCTGCTACTTCTGATGCTGCGTGGCTCGGCGCCGTGCGCGGAATAGGGTTCGAGAGTAGGCCCTGTACGAGACATTAATTCGTATGTTCGTCGTCTGTAGCGCTTTAGTCGTTTTGTCCATCGCCCGCTCCATATGATGTAAATCTACCCTAGAGTGCTCTTGCAGAAGAATATTTCCCTCTGAAGAAACATCTGTATATGTTACAATTCTAAAGCCCAAAAATACATATATACATATTATATATATATTATATTACCTATATGTTCAAGAAGCTATATATTATATTACATATATGTTCAAGAAGCAAGCGCAGTCGAGAAGCTACGCATGCGCAATCGAGAATCTACTGGGAGATTTATCCGTGTATATATATATATATATACATATCTATATATACATACATACGCTGTCTCTGTCTGTCTCTGTGTTTGTCTGTCTCTGTTCTGTCTCTGTGTTTGTCTGTCTCTGTAAGTCTCCCTATATTTCAGCCTTCATCTCTCTCTGTCTTATCCGTATCTCTTCCCATCGTTTCCTGTCTATCGTTGTCTCTATTACTCTGGCTTCCTTTATCTACTTCGCTGTCCGTTTCCTATTCTCATTTCCGGTTCCGGTCACGTGTTAAGTGGGGCGACAGGATGTGCGCCATGTTGATTGGCTATTTCAACGGTGGTCGATACTCGACTTCCAGTAGACTGACTGCGCATGCGTAGCTTAGAAGCGGATATTTTTCAAGAGCGACGAACAAATTGCAGTTGCGCTCCTTCCTTTTCGCCGTCACTTGTCGTCGTTATCCTCATCTTAGTTACCTTCATCCTCTTTATCCCTTCCTCTTCGGCTTCCTCCTCCTTTGAATCATCTTCTTCCCTTCATCTTCCTGCTTATATCGTCTTCTTCCTCATCTTCTGCTTCCTCTTCCTCTTTCCGTTCTTCGTCATCTTCATCTTTCTGTTCTTCCTCATCTTCCTCTTTCCATTCTTCCTCATTTTCCTCTTCTACCTCGTGTTCCATTTCTTCTTCATTATCCTCTTCTTCCTCTTCCTTCTCCAGCACATCCTCCTCTTGATCCATTATTCTCCACCTCTTCAACATCCTCCTTACCACCACCACCACCACCACCACCACCACCACCACCACCACCACCACCACCACCACCACCACCACCACCACCACCACCACCACCACCACCACCACCACCACCACCACCACCACCACCACCACCACCACCACCATCGTCATCACTGCCATCGTCATCTTCCTTCACCTCCTCCTCCTCTTCTTCTTTCTACCGTAATTGCATCATTACCGACGCCAAAATCTTTGCCTCTCGGAAAAAAGATTGCAAGACAACCTTGAGACTGCAATGAGACTGGCACACCCACGCTGTTTGTCTGTGTGTCTGTCTGCGTGTCTGTCTGCATGTCTGTGTCTGTCTGTGTATGTCTGTCTGTGAATCTGACAATGTTTGTGTATGTCGCTGTCTTTGTATCTGTCTCTGTGTTTGTCTCTGTTTGTCCAAGTCTCTGTCTGTGTATCTCTTGTGGAACAGGAGTTTTATCTGACAGCTTCACACAGGACGCATAAAGAATAAGATGAGAAAAAGAAAACGCCGCTATACAGAAACCAGTCAACCGTTAAGAAATCACTCGACCAAGAGATTAACCACAGCTTAACGTAGGTGCACCCGTTTTACCCTATATATGTATATATTATCAACAGCCTATACAGACTGACAGAGATACAGACACAAACATATATCCATACATATATAGACGTACAGACAGACAGATACATGCATATATACAATACAGACATACACGGATAAACAGATGCAGATTTACACAAATATACCCATACACACATAGACGTACATTCACACACACACACACACATGCACACACACAACACATACCTACATACATGCCACAAAGTGTGATCGCTGTGAAAAAGGCAAACCATGATGCTGGAAATGATTAAACGCACTATTTGCGCAGGGAGCAGAGAAGTCATTAAAACGCTACGAGGCGACGGTTCGTCCACATTTGGAGTATCGAGCTCAAGCCTCAAGGCCACATCTACTGAACGACATTCGGTTCATTGAACGGGTGCAGGGAAGAGTACCTACGATGATTGAGGGAAGCAGATTTGCTGTACGAGGAACGATTCAAGGAATTAAGACTCGAAAGCATGTAAATGTAAATGTACACGTATTCCCATAACGACCGTATGGCCTCCACCCTGCTTATTTTTCAATGAATTAATCGGTTAAAATCCTTAACTACCGCTGCTAGTTTGAATGCAGGTAAGACTGATAAGTGACGTTGTAGAAACCTTTAAAATTTTGAAAGGCATAGGTCACGTGGACTCAGATATCGAAGTGGTTCTCAGTTGGCCACGGACGGTACAGAAGTATTCAGCTGAAGCTTAATATGAAACGATCTGGACTGGAAATTAGAAAGTATCTCTTGCCAACAAAGTTAGGGACACTTGGAAAGGTCTCAGTGGGATGCAGCTCTCTGGCGTCCATTAAAAAGTCCAGGGATCGAGTCGCAGTATTGTGATAGTGAGTTAAATATGTGCTAGTCCTCATTCATGCCAACCCACAAGTAGTTTTACTACCTTATTAAATGTTTCACATAAGCAAGCACATGTGTATGGATCTGGGCATTTTGGCATTTGCATGACTACTTTATGTAACTCAAAAAGCACTTTCGCTAAACTAATGATACAGTTCTAAAAATTATGACAAATTCATCTCTACATTAATGATGATCATGTAGCTGGTGACTATCTCTACTGGCAGTCTCACGCAGACACGTAGAGACCGATCAATGAATTCCCATCCACGTTTGACAGTTAACACTGTTCAGAGTTCCTGGCACTTGAATGAATTCCCATCCACAGTTGACAGCTGATATTGTTCAGAAACACTGACATGTACTGATTGTACGGAAGATGAAGAATGAGCCGATGCTTGTGGGCCTATACCCACATTTCCACACACATTTCCACACACACCTACACACGCACATGCACGCACGCGCACACTAACAAGCATTAACCCACACACTAACACACTAACACACACACTCACACACACACGCACTAACACACGCATTAACACACGCACTAACATACACACAATAAAACACACACACAAACACACAACACATAACAAACACAGATGCGTACATTCGTGCAATAAAATATATATATTCATACATTCATACATATATAGATAAATACATAAATACATTGCATAAACACACACACAAATAGAAAGATAGAAAGGAGGCTGAAGGACGGAGATATAGTGTAATGTGTTTGCTTGCTGATATTGGATCACTGGAGTCAATTTACGGCTGTATGAAAAGCGTCCAGTTGTGAAATAGTCCAATGGTCAATGGTTCAGCTGTGCATGGCTTCAGCCGCAGGAAAGCCATCGCCGTTTCCATAATAGTCAACATTGCAGTCGGCCTGAACGCCTCTAATGTAGGAATGGCCCAGAATGACAACGTTCACTATGGGTCTTATAAAAGGTTGCGACTTATATGGCTTTCGTATTGGAAATAGGAATTTTGTTCATTTCGTTCTGCATTCATACATATAATTGTGTATACATATAATTATATATATGTGCATCCATACATATAATTGTATATATATCTAAAATACATTTAACCTATACTGTATATAAACTATACATGTACATCGATATCCTCAATGTGTATAGTCAGTTGGGTATCGAGGCATGCACGTAATTACATATTTTAAGTCTAGATAGATATATAGAGCATAATTATACACATGTACAATTGTACCTATACATAGTCATGCATATGCTAATGTAGGCTATATATATAGTCATTACTAAATGTGCAGAATGTGCAAATGATGTAATGTTATAACGTTATTGCGTTCAACTACTGTAGAGATTCGTCATATGGATTCAATAGGAATATGTCAGACAACGTCCACGTGAACAATATACGCACACTGCATGCATGCAATGCAAATTACTCTTTCGGCTCATGTCTAATAACCCCTGAGGCCGGAAAGTATAAATTAGCATAACCCATAGCGTGGCATATACTAGACATAATGCTATAATAAGGTGAGTGACTTACTTTCAGATCTGCATACTGAGACTATTTAAGGTAGCCCTAATATATACGAGATGGGGACACAACTCATCTCCCTGCTGGCCCCACAATACCCAGCATACACCTGCTTTACTTCCGGAAATTACCTTAACATGAAGTTTCTCCAAACAAAAGCATGGTTGAAAGAAGATTTTTGAACGTGTCGTCATGTTCAAATCCGACCGGCCAACCTCTGTGGCGTAACTTTTTGTTCGCCAGTTAGATGAAATTGACAAAAAAGTCATGGGTATGAGCAATCCAAGGAAAACACGATACCACACGAATTCTTGTAATGGGCATGTAGCATAATCGTTGTCGCGATCATTATCATCTTTTTCTACTTCGCCATAATCATAATCATTATCATCAACGACAAGAACTACATCAACATCATACCTTAGGGACTTCTGCACTTTGGTCTCCTCGGCTCCGAGCCGTGGCACTCTCCGGTCTGCTCTCCTTGGACTCCTGACTGTCCCTCGTATACGCACTGCTACAGCTCAGTCAAGAAGATTTGCTGGACCTACCGTCTGGAATCGCCTCTCCCGAGAGCTACGACTCAAGCTCTTCAGTTTGTACCTTTCGCAGTTTCGCAAGCGCCTGAAGTCTGTTTTATCTGACAGTGGTCTCACTGTTTTGGGTCGGGAGCGCCCCTGATGAGTTTATCCTTAAAGTGGCGTTTTATTAATGTGAGATTACAATCACAATTACAATCATCAATCGTTCTTGTGTCAGCCACAGGGTACGAATAAATGATCTTCATTTTTTCAGTCATTTGTCAAGTCCAGTGCTTTTCTTATGTTCAGTTCAAGCCTTGCTATGTCTGCCTTATGCCATGGAACATTGCAGCGATTTCAAAAATGCATCGGGCAGAAACCATAAACAATAAGACAATCCTTGGCTTTGATAACAATCTGCTCAATAAAATCGTTCAACTAAGACTTCGATAATTTGAAGGACGAGCACCAGAGAAATTCTGAAGTTGAGGAATCGAACTGCATGTTGAGAAAGTGCCGGTTGACCGATTTCCGCACGGTACACTAGACTTACGTGCAAGATCCCAAAGGAAGACCTAAACCACAGTTGATTAACCTCTGTTAACCTGCATAATCGTAATCGTAATTCCGAGATTTCTACAGCGCTCAACGAAAGCCACGTCATGGGGACCAGCTTATTCACAGGCGCTCAATCAAAACAAAATCGATAGGCAAAAGGAGTCGGTTCCAGGTCAAGATCCAAGTCAGGCAGACACAGCGTGGCAGCTACGGTGGGTGGTGTTTGGGATTGGAGCAGAGAGAAAGCAAGAGAGAGAGAGAGAGTGACAGAGAGACAGACAGACAGAGACAGACAGAGACAGACAGAGACAGACAGAGACAGACAGAGACAGACAGACAGAGACAGACAGAGACAGACAGACAGAGACAGACAGACAGAGACAGACAGACAGAGACAGACAGAGAGAAAACAGAGAGATAAGAGGAAGAAGGGGTGACAGTATAGGATCTGTGAAAGAGGAATAGAACATTAAGTAACACTGAAGGACCTTCAAAGCAATATTTATACAACTGCCTGAGGTGAAAGATCCACAGTTGTATCAGCATAAACAGAATCCAGGCATAACTACACTCGGACTAAACATGAATAAAGTCTCATCTTTTCAAGAAATCCCACCCTGATCCATCAAAACCACTGCCTTTCCATTTCTCTCAGCCTAAACACAACCCACCCTAACAGCCCCTCTCCCCTTCTCTCTCTAATCTTCTGGCAAACGGACTTGGTTCTTGACATGGCATCTTTGGATAACCCCACTAACTTGACGCAGCGATCGTGAATAAGCTGGTGCCCTGCGCTTAATTTTTAAGTAGCGCTTTAGATATTTGGAGATTACGATTACGAATCAACTTGATAAACGGCCGAGAACGGAGAAGATCAATCATTCGTCCACATCGCCACCAAACGGCCAGGGTCAAAAACTGATTATGATAATGATGGATGATGAAAATGGTGACGTTGGCATCGACGATGAAGATTAACTGATTCTACTACTACTATAGAAGAACTGCCACAAGAATACAACAAATATTATGAAGACAGAAATAGGTCATGTCAGATGTGGACAGCCAGTGACCTACAAAGCCCAAAGAACGCAACCCAGTTGTACATACAGACCCACGAAGACAAACACACAAGCACACGGGAGCGTAAGGATACCAGGACAGCCACGTACGGGCAGCCATACGCACACATCAAATCAATGGGACATCCGTGTTTTGCGGACGAGTAGAGCGTGTCTCATTGAGTATTCGTGTGCCGTCGTCTTCCGATATGGCTGAACTTAATCCGACATCCGTTGATTGATAGAGCGCCAATTCAAAGACATGTCATGGAACCCCAAACAGAAAGACAAATATCAACACATAATCTGAATGCATACCGCGCATCTGCATGTATATACATACACATGTACATATGTATATATATCCCGCATTGTGTCATATATACACCATGTCGTATTTAAACATAGGCCTATATATAATTATATATATATGATTATATATATATATAATTATATATATATATAATTATATATATATATGTATAGCTATAGGCTATATCGTGTCGTATTTAATTAAACAAACACAGATGTATTCACGTGCACGAAATCATCTGAAAGGTGTAGACACAATTGAACAAAGTAATTAGGGCGGCTAACCTCACTGACCTCTGTGGCAAACAATGGCCTATGTATATACATATCTTTATATATATCATTAGAAGTGTTATATGTGTTATATGATATATATATATATATATCATATATAATGCCACCACACATAAACATATTTGAAAGAGACGTTATCAAATGTTCTGTTACAATAACCGCCATTCATTCAACTGCTCTTGGCTTTGAACATTAAGAACGTATAATATGCATACTAATTATATGGACTTCTCTACCAAGGCTATCTATGGCGAGATGTCTATAAAATCATTGCGCATATTATACGTTATAAATGTTCAAAGCCAAGAACAGCTGAATGAATGACAGACATCGTAACAGAACATTTTTATAACGTCTCTTAAGTATTCAAATGTGTGATGGCATTATATATATATCTACATACGTACGCATGTAACATTTTTAACATGTTCAAATACACATAAACGTCACTAAATGCACGTACATCACTAGAAATATACAACCATTCTTTAATTCAACACGCCCAAAGTCCATCGTTTCTTGCTTGTTCGTTGATTGAAAGGTTACATCATAAGGCTTCCCTTCTTAATCGCTTGCTTCTAGAGTATTATGCTCTCATACAAACAGATCTCTGTATGTTTAAATTTAGCTCTATACAAACGGCATAGTTAAACAATTAAACGTTCATATATCGCAGATATATGTCACACACAAATGTATAGAGATGTGTTAAGAGTTCATATTTAGGGCTTACATTTTTACTTTCTAGAAATAATGAAATATAACAATCCTTGGATATTCAGACAGCTCTGCTGGATACAGCCGTTAACGAAAAACTCGACTGGTTTGGCCACGTGCAAAGAATACCAGTTGACTACATGCACACCAGTTGTATGCATGTAGCATGTAGCATATAATACGCTACATGCAAGATGGAAGGAAAGGCAGCATAGGAAGACTACGTTATATAAAAAAGATATGACAAGATTTCGACTTCAAAAGAGAACCGCTCTCAAGTTGATAAGTGACGGAAAATCGTAATCGTAATCTCGAGATTTCTACAGCGCCCAACGAAAGCTAAGTCGCGGGAACCAGCCTATTCATAGGCGCTCAGTCAAAACAAAATCGACAGGCAAAGAATTCGGTGCCAGGTCAAGATCCAGGAGTCAGGCAGGCAGGCAGTCGGACGGCTACGATGTACGGTACTTGAAACTGAAGCGAGAAAAGGAATAAGGGAAAGTGGAAGAATTAGGATAAGACTTTTGGAAACGTAATGTTTTCACTTTTGAGTGAAAAACAAGTGTAGAAATTGCAAGAGGTGAAGTGATGGTGAGTTCGTATGATTGATGGAAAAGAATGGAGATAACTGATTTGCACCCACTACCGCCAAATGGCTATCGTCAGAAACTGTTGTTGATGGTGGTGGTAGGCCTATATAAATAAATAAATAAATAAATAAATAAATAAATAAATAAATATATATATATATATATATAGACTGATCTCGGGTGGTTTATGCGGTCTCGGTATGTTAACGTTATTGTGGGGACCTGTATATACTATATATATATAGACGATCGCGGGTGGTTTATGCGGACTCGGTATGTTAAAGTTACTGTGGGGACCTGTATATACATGTCCTCGTAAGTACGGTTCTATACCTACAATATATATATAAGACCCCGTAACGTGAGTTAAAATTCGACCTATATTTTCTGGTCTGTTTGCATATAGGCCTATAGCGTGAGTTAAATTCCAATATATTTAAGCCCACACGTGCCTACATGAATAGGATTATATTCATGAGGTATAAATAAGGCTTCACTTTATAAGTTAAAATCTAATATAATCTTGGCTCTTGATCTGGGACAGTTTATAATCCTCCTGTTATGATTTTGCTGTGAATAAGCTGATTTTGGCGACTGGTCACTGTTGAAATATTGAGTTTACGATTACGATTACGATGAACTGGTAGAGGTGAAGGATGGTGAAGAGTTTGCGAAGATACAAGGCCTAGATTGTGAAAATTGAAGAGCTATAGGTTAGGCAAAAAAGCCTCAAATGAATAGGGCCACGGATTTTCAGCGACTGTAATGATTTTAGGATAGGAGCGATATGGTGATGTTTTGGTGTCCAATTGACAGCTGCGTCAAGCGAATTATGGTTGAGTTGAAAACACTTAATTTGAATGGATTCGAGATTAAGGAAAAAAGGATTGCAATAGTCAAGATTAGAGTGAAAATAGAGGTAGCGATAGCAGCGGCAGTTTCAAAATCAAGCATAAACTCAAGTATAGATTCACATATACCCTATATAGTATATATGACCCCACAGTGCAAGTTAAAATCAGACTTCGTGTACATGGCCAGGTAAATATCGTCCTGGACTGGAATTGTACGTCTTCGTAATAGTATAGCTTCAAAACTGATGCTGACTATTCCGAGTCCCCTCAAACTATACCCTATCTTGACACCCCTTCTTCCTCTTATCTCTCTCCTCTCCAACCCCAAACAACACGCTGTCTCTCCGTCTGAGTTTTTGGATCTTGACCTGGAACCAAGCCCTTTTGCCTATTGATTTTGTTTTGACTGAGCGCTTGTGAATAAGCTGGTCTCCGCGGCGTGGCTTTAGTTGGGCGCTGTAGAAATCTTGGAATTACGATTACGAATACGATTATTCTGAAACTTTAATGGCGCAGTTCAGTGCCAATTCAAATTTTGATTTCAATTCAAGAAGTGCCTTTTACGTCTATTTCACTAATGTTCTGAAAGATAAACTGATCATCATTCGTTCTGCAAGTAGGCCTATATTTAATTCAGAGTCGTGAAAATAATTGCTTATACCAGAGACTTACTTACTTATTTCTAAAAACAATTTGCGGCTATTAGTTAACTTCCTATCAATAGAGATCAAAGTAGCAGTCTACAGCACATCCTGGCAGTTTCCCTCGTATTTGTATCACGTGATCTTTCTGTGGCTAGAACAAGCGTGGGAAGGCTGATTATCAATTATCCCAACAAAAATAAAGCTTGGATTAGATACTTTAAATCTCTTTAGTTGATGAAAAACTGGCCAAGGTATACCTAATATTTCAACCATTCTGCGATCAGTTTCGTTTTCTGTTGCAAACTGTGCAATCGCTCCCTGTTATTCTACATGGTGGGTACTGTCAGCTCTTTTGGGGTGAACTTCTGAAACACGTAAATGTAAACAGTTTTCCATAGCGACCTTGATGGGGTGAGATCCTTCACCAGCACTGCCTGTTTGAATGGGCGCCACGCCATTTTAAGGTCCCCGTGTACGGACCGTGCTAGTCCGAGATGTCCCACATTTCGCTCATCCCTTTTTTGCATAGAGGCATATAATTATATAGACTGATCGCAGGTGGTTTATGCGGTCTTGGTATATTAACGTTATTGTGGGGACCTGTGTGTACTATATGTATATATATAGACTTATCGCGGGTGGTTTATGCGGTCTCGGTATGTTAACGTTATTGTGGGGACCTGTGTGTACTATATGTATATATATAGACTGATCGCGGGTGGTTTATGCGGTCTCGGTATGTTAACGTTATTGTGGGGACCTGTGTGTACTATATGTATATATATAGACTGATCGCGGGTGGTTTATGCGGTCTCGGTATGTTAACGTTATTGTGGGGACCTGTGTGTACTATATGTATATATATATAGACTGATCGCGGGTGGTTTATGCGGTCTCGGTATATTAACGTTATTGTGGGGACCTGTGTGTACTATATGTATATATATAGACTGATCGCGGGTGGTTTATGCGGTCTCGGTATGTTAACGTTATTGTGGGACTTATATGTTCATGTCCTCGTAAGTACGGTTCTATACCTACAATATATATAAGACCCCGTAACATGAGTTAAAATCCCAAGTAACACTCTATTTAGGCCCACACATGCCTACATGTGGGGGCGTTGATCATTTGGGTGCACCCCGGGGCCCGCCCCGGCAATATTTTGAGCATGAGGGCTCGGCCATTGGTTGGATACCAGCAATATTTTAGCTGTAAAATCAGTAAAAGGCAGCTGTGGACTGATAAAGTTCTCATTCTTCCTGCATTAGGCCTATTCTTGACCCCAGACTAGGGGCTCTGCCACTGGAACCCAACAGGGGCTTTGCACCCAGACCCCCACTATAGGCCTGGGCCTCTCCAGTGTTTACCACAGACCGATGCTAATGCATATATGACTAGGATCCTATTCATAAACTATAAATAAGACCTCACATTATAAGTTAAAATCGCTCCCTATTATTCTACATGGGGACGAACTTTTGAAAGACGTAAATTTATGTAGCCTACACGGTGTTCTGTAGCGACCTTGCTCGGGTGAGATCCTTCATCACCGCTGCCTGTTTGAATGCGCCATTTAAGGTCTCCGTGTATGGACCGTGCTAGCCCGAGATGTCCTACATTTCGCTCATCCCCTTTTTCGCCTTTAAGTTTGAGCACTCCCGTGCTTGCTCTTTTTCCTCCAGCTTTTCACTCAAGACTGACAACCAAACTTGTCAAGGTTTCTTATATTCTTCTTCCGTTCCTGCACTATCGCACCGCCATCACCAACAATTTCCACTGTAGCACTGTGTTGTAACTGCAGTTAGCGACTTTTATTGCGTTAGTGTCTATTGCACAAGTCATCAACCAATGTTGTACCAAATCCAAGCCGCAATCAGGTCAATATTCAGAAGGTCAGTCCACTAAGACAGAGACTCTTAAGTTGATGTCCAAGTGACACAAGCGACTGAGCAGAACTAGCAGACACAGGGAGAGAGTTGCAAAGTCTAGGTCCAGTAATTGAAAAAGCACATTCACCAAGAACAGTTCTAGTTCTAGGCATGACAACAGAAAGGCAATCAGACAAACTGGGTGAATACCCCGGCTTGACCCCCAGGTTTTCTACCTGGCATCAAAACTGACCAATTAGTCTGGCTCTTGCTTGCTTAATTTGATATAGCGGTGGTGCCAAGCTGGTAGATAATGTAATGCATTTGTTAACACGCCATATGTCCAACGACTGAGCGAGGAATCGTAGGCGGTCTTTCTAACTCTGCTTATTTTGGACACTGAGCAAGATCGTTGATTTCATATATATTACACATCACAAACACCAGTTTCCAATATCTTGAGACATCAAATTGAACTTTGTGTGTGCCACTGTGAGAGCTGATTTGCAGTTAGCTTGTCCGTGCTGCCTGTTTAATTTCTAAGTCTCTTTCCGGGTGTGTCACATGTCAGTGTAAGTTAAATAGTGTGAGTTAAATGAAGGACTTCACAATCACGTTAACATATCAGGCAGTCTGTTTTTGAATGGAAACATAATGCTCAGCCATTCAGTTTGGCAGTATGCCATTTGTATACGTAGGATTTGCTTACTTGTCATAAGCACAACCGTTGAAATCATGCAACTTGAATAATCTTAGCACCATTTTACAGACTGAAAATTTCTTGCAATACCAACTACCCAGCTTGGCACTGAATGAAAGCTATGTTCACTTGTAGGAAGATTAGATGGTTGCATCCTTTAGTTTTATTCTGTCTAAGAAGATTTGCAAAGGTCATTGTTTACAGAGCAATTTGCATCATGAAGTAATTATGAAATTTCTGTTTGTGCTTAAGTATGCTTTGATTAAGTGGCATTGCAGTATTTGATGACAGTTATACCCAAGGACTAATTTGTTGGATAGTAATGACTAATTTATTGTTAAGTTTAACCTGAGACTGGTGCTTTTTTGTTTTGGTCCACTGTGAAATGTTCAGATGTGCTATTCTAACATTCATGGAACTCAACTCGTGTTTTTAGAGACTACACGTAACACATTGAAATGCATATTAGGTGTTTATTTTAGTGTAAAAAATTAGAAACATCACTGTTAACATTACTATTTGCAGTTTTTTATCAGGTCCCATGCCCTAGATTTAATTTGCGCAGTTGTGCGCTTCTGGAAAGCTGGATATTTTTCAATGATTCTGTTAATCGCAGCAGTAGTAGGCACTGTTACAGATTTGAAGAAGTCGGCCAATTCTTTCCTGACAATGGAAATTTCTTCAGGTGTCCACCTAACACGCATTCCTGAAAGAAAAATTGCATCTTATAAAACTACTAAGCACACTAGCCTATGTTTTTTCACTATCCCTCAGTGGAGAATTTGATAGTTTAAAAATTTCTAAAAATAGAGTTAATCGCTAAACTTCATATCATTGCCTATGAATTATTGTTGGCAAGTATTAATATAAAAGTCTTGTGTCATGTAAAACTAATGCAGGAGATGGTGCTAGTAGTAGAGCAGTAGATATTAAAATTATGCTTTAAACGTTAGCGCTTGTCATTATTATTACAGGTAATATTTTCCTAATACTTTTGACTGAGCATTTTCCAACTTATTTCTAAAGTTCCACAACAAAGCACATTTGCATCACTATTGGGTTTCTTTATGTACTGTTAGACATGGCTTTTGTGAGAAAAAGATAGTGGGAGAAAATTTTACATACCAGCTTTCCTGTGTTTGAACTCGGGCAGTGGGGTGTTGTCGGACAGTGAAGACAACATGCTGTCATCATCGCAGAGAACTAGTGCACAAGAAAATGAGTTTGAATATTAATACTGATAATATAGTGTCCCATAAGCAATGATGGACAGAACATGATAGAAATTCTGTGTCACATTGTGGTAATTTTATATGGAACTACATTGAGGTCATTAGTTCTGTACAGTGACTCACCTCAAATGACTCAGAGATGCCGAAAAACATAATGATCTTAGATAAGTTGAAGTGCAACTACCCAAACAATTAGACAATGCATGAACATTAAAACTTAAACTTTGTATATATTTGCAAGGGAAAACGTATCAGCTCTGTTTTATCTACAAGTTCAAACTTAGCAATTTGCCAAACAGGCAAGGTGCAAACTGTCTCCCTATGCTGTCAAGGGGTGAGTGCTATTGTAGCAGAAGATGTCGTGTGTATGTATGTATGTATGTATGTATGTATGTGTATTGTGTATGTATGTATGCATGTATGTATTAGACACCAGTGCAACAGAAGTTTCTAATTAATTATACATTCCTGTGTAGTAGGTATTTTAAGAATTGTCAAAAGTACTGCTATTATATTTGCAAAATATATAATGGCTAGTGTGAATTAATGCTGCTGAATTCAAATAACTCTATGAACAAAACATTAGCTAAAATACCTGTTGGTTGTTCAAGGGAAGCCTTAGGTTTGCCCTGTATTTGAAGAATCGATTTTGATTTACCGGTGTTCTTTGCAAGTGGTGCAACAGCTGATACATTTGTGCCAGTACTTGACACGTCTACATCAAACACATTAGATAGTAAGCATATCAATAATACATAATGGTCACGAAGAAAGTTTCAGCATATCAACCTGAGTACAGCAATTATTACATTGAGGTATTGCATTTAAAGCAAGCGGTGGAAACCTTCTTAGCTTAGATTGGTCAGCTGGCTGTTTGACAATATGATACGGCTATGGCATTTCTATTTCCATCACTGAACAGTTTCATATGCAGGACAGCGCCAGCTAAAACAAAATATGCATACGTTGGAAGTTGAACTTTACACTCTAGTAATGTTACAAAATGATAAGCATACTTTCAGTGCACATCATAATTTACTTGCTGAGATATATAGGATATAGCCTACACTAAACTGGATTACTTATTTAAAGTAAGAGTGCAATCATAATTCCACATCTTACGGTTTTTGGCACAGAGCACAAATGAAGCCCACCATGCTGTCAAATATAGTTGCTTTTAAGACGGAACCCACAGGCAACATGGTCTTTACGCTAATTTTGAAGTACATATATGTTAATGATATTCATTGAAACCTTTCTTAATGAGTATCAAAAGCAGAATCATAGTATATGCCGAGGAGGATGCTATTTTTATTTTGTTTCACCTTGATTGTGGATCATGTCAGCTGTTGTGTCACCTTCATTAGTAGGCCTAATATCATCGTGGTCAGCATCATCATCATCTGTGTCGTCAACGCTTGGAGGGATATCTGCAAAATGCATGCATTTATTGTTGACAACAGTATAGAAAGCATGTCCACAAAAATTTAAGTATTGGTCGGTTTGGAGATATTGGTCCATTTATAGCTTCTGCTACTTCTGTTGGCATACATAAAATATCATAACCATTTGACGACGTTACACCATGCTACTTTGTACTGGGCTCTCCTTCAAACTATATCGAGCCAAAGATTCATTGAAGAAAGATCCTTCTTCACAGATCCTATTCTGATTCCTCTTCTACCACTATCTATCTTGCCGCTCCAGTTCCAAACACCATCCGCTGTAGCCATCTGACTGTCTGCCAGCCTAACTCTTCGATCTTTAACACGGAACCAAATCTTACCTTTCTGCTTATGGATTTTATTTTCACTGAGTGCTTATGAATAAGCTGGTTTCCATGACTTGGCTTTTGATGAGTGCTGTAGAAACCTTGAGTTTACAATTACTTTTAAAAATTACGATATATCATTTAAATGTGAACAAAAATAACTTAAATGTTTCCAAAAACCTGATATTTGGATTTCATCAAGTCCTTTTCCAGAAAATTGTGAGACCTCCCCCGTGTCCACTGCCATCATAAGTCTGCTTATTTTGGCCAGTTCGATGGTCGAGTCTTGCAGCCTGTACACGTTTTCAAAAATGCTGACATCGTGACCAAGATGGTTGGCCAACCATTTCATCTCTCCCGATGTAAGTGAAGCAACCTATATTAAAATAAGACCATAAACTCAAACCTACGATGTTAAGAATAGCAAATTTGCAATAACAAGTCTTAAACCAAATGCTACATTTGCAATACATAGACACAGTTCTTCCTTTCAAAACATGCATATATGTATGTTTGTATGTTTTGGACTTAGGATATTTTAAGAACATGCTAGTCAGCTGTAGAGAGATTGGTTTTTATATTCTGTTTAGTTGTGGTTTTCCTAAACAATTGGTCTGAATGTGCTTATGAATTGCTTTGCAAAAACGTTTGTGATGAAAGTAGTGGAACTCTTTGGTCTTGACCAGGTTTTCTCAAGAGCTGGCACACACCTTTATTTTTTTACACAGATGATAGTTATGCTGCATAAAACATCAGAATATTATTATGAGTTAAAAATATTCAGAAATTCAATATCTACCTGTGTGACAGTGGCGACATACTTTCTTAATCGAGTACTGTGTATCAACTGAGGGCGTTTTAGTTGTGCAGCTGTGGCAACATCTTGCATTACTTGCCAACCATTGATGTACCCATTGGCTGATGGTGTAGCAAAAAAATAAACATTGCTGCTTGGTATACCACAGCATTCCCTTTTCTTGACAAGTAATGACATCGCAGAAACAATGTTTGGAGAAAGAATGAGTGGTACTCTTCTCCCACCAACACCCTTTCCAGGCAGATGTACCATGTCCATTCTGGTATAAATAAAACAAAGCACAACATGGTAAGTAGCTAAAACATGGTGAATAAATGACAATGTTTTCTTATTTAATTACACAAGCTGATCAAATCAAGAATACAACCACCTAATAAGAAATTCTAATTGAGTATATTAGTGCAAAAATCTTGCAATCCTTTTGCATTTTACATCAATACAGAAATGCTTATATCGACACCAGCATGTGAATACACTGGCCAGACAAATATTACCAAAGTGCGATTTGAAGGGTCATTGGATATCGTTGTTACCTGTTGTAGCATGTAGAGCTTATACTCACTAAACGATTGGTACAGTCATAGGCATGTAACAGATATGTAAGAAAGCACTACCAATGGCTCACGAAAGAGCACACATCATTAAATAGCAAATGAACAATGGGAGAGATTTACCGCTTAAGAAGCTTCTGTTCCAGGGGCTTCAGTGACTTCACAAGAACATCACTTGCCACTTCTTGCCATTTTGGTCGTTTCAGGAATGCATTTAAATGCATCCTTGCCGTTTCTCCTCCTCTACGTTTGTTAAAAATGACGACTCGAGAATACACAATGTCTGACAACTGTCGCCAAACACTGTATGTCGGTTTTTTCTCCAGCGCCTCAGAAAACACAGTTAGTGAGTTTTCCTGGTAGTCTTTAAGTTTGACTAAGTCTGATGTAAGTGGTAAGATGTCAGGGTTATTATATCGCCTGTGTTTTAAGGATGCCAATGAAGCAGATGAGATCTTGTTGGTCCAGTCTGAACGATGAAGGGCCAAAAATGCATCAGCTTCATCTTCCATTACTTTATCCCCTGTGCGAATAGCCATACCTTTTTTTATGTCAGCACATTTCACTAGGATGTGGCCAATTTTTAATCCAAGACTTGGATTCTTAAAGAACGGTCTTCCTGAATCATTGTCGGTCTCTCTCTGGCAAAGCCTTTCAGTGGCCTCTAAAACAGCATCAAAATGATGTCCATTAAGGCATCGCTCTAGAGTCACATATTCTTCTGCACTGTTCCCTTCCAAACGGATTTCTAGCAGCAAACGGGCTAGCTGGCGCATTTGCTGCGATATGTCATGCACCCTTTGTCGACCATGTCTATGATGCAGGGAACTACCATATCGCATTATTAAAATATCATTTCTTGCACGACGTGTCAGTTTGTCAAAACGCATCCTATCAAGAATTTCTTCTTGAAATTTTTGTGAGACTGGCACCTGGTCAGATTTTATTGCTCCTTCAAGGATCATTCTTGATGCAGATGTCACTGAAGTCCTGTTCTTAGTTTTTTCACTGCTAGCATCATCTGCTGGATGTTTGAAAGGGCATTTGACAATATGCCTCCACAAGTCATGTTTCAAATACATTCCTAGGCAATATTCACATGGCAAATAGTCGTCTGATTTGTATGCATGTTTCGATGGTCGGCGCCGCACTATCAATGACCCTTCTCTGGCACTTAAAACAGAGGAATTATATTTAAAATTTCCTCGATTTGCTAAGTCTGCAAATCCTTTACGGCTTTCTTCTTGTGACGAGAGTGCGAGAAGCTTTGCAACTTCAGTTTCACTGCTATGCATTTTCTCTAAGTGGCGCTTCAATTTTCCACGTAATAATTTGTCACAAAAAAGGCAAGCCACCTGCTTGTCATATTTTCTGCCATTATTGTCCTTATCATGCAATTGGCCAACAGACACCATAGGTGTCCTGGAATTTCTAGCAAGTTCAACACTCAGTGGAGAACATGGATCAGAACCATTTTTATCAGACTCTGCATCTGATTCAATAATTGCCCTTGAACTATTCATCTGTCGTAATTTTGAAAGATATAAAGAATCATGGTCTGCATCAGAATCTTCCACATCATCCCTTGAGCTATACCCCTGATTAACAAAGCCTGGTGGACTCAGCTCTAGATGAAAATCGTCTTTCTCCATCTTCTTTTCCTCATGGTTTTGGCAATTGTTGGTGCCAATACCAAGATCTGTCAATATACATTGAGAAAACTTAACATAAAATCGTTAAAAAGTTTTACATGAAATATCGGTTAACACAGAAAGGATGTTTGGTCTGTTCCAGCATCAGTTGTTTAAAATGTAAATTTGTTCCTTTATCACAATTTGATGACACACAGACATAGTCTGACACCAAAACATTTGTCGGTCCCGCAGAAAAAATGCAATACAAAACATCACATTTATAATACAAAATGTTGACTTGATTTCAACATAACGTTGGAGAAATTGCACTGGTTACCTGTGAAAAACGCTTTGAGTTTAAGATCTTAATGTTTATGCGTTATTAGCTTGCAGGCTGTGCTCCATCTTATCTCTTGGAGATGTGCATCTTGGTCTCCAATGAGTGACATTTAATTTTGTTAATTTTTGACCTTGAATTTTAAAGTAGGTACGCATCTTTAAACTGTTTAACTTATGTCTGTTATTGTCTTAAATTACTTGAATTTCCATGCAGAATTAAATGCATTAGTTTAGTTTTGTGTAGTTTGTTTGAACGTGTGTCGTTTATTATGGGTGCTATCCCCAGTGAAAGTTGCATTTACAGTAAATGCTTACATTAGAAATTTAAAAAATGGAATTAAGAAAACCTTTTAACACAAAAGTCTCTTAACACAATTTTTTCAAGCAAGTTCCTTACATTTCATTTAAGAGATTTGCACTGTATGTATTTGCTCACTTTGTCTGAAGCATTCGACAGATTGGCCTCGATCAGAAGGATCTTCTTCCGTCTCCACCTCTGCAGAATGACTCTGTACCTGAATAATGTCATTAAGCTCTTGATAGCCTACAAAAGCAAACCATTTTCATGTACACTTTCTTCTTTTTTATGAATTTTACCAGTAATGCACAATTATAATCTCGGTAGTGTTATGCATGAAATGACTGTGGACTGCCAAAGGCCCATAAAACTGGTTGACTTCTTAGACCTATAATGCCCCATTTAAGAGATTTGCACTGTATGTATTTGCTCACTTTGTCTGAAGCATTCAACAGATTGGCCTCGATCAGAAGGATCTTCTTCCGTCTCCACCTCTGCAGAATGACTCTGTACCTGAATAATGTCATTAAGCTCTTGATAGCCTACAAAAGCAAACCATTTTCATGTACACTTTCTTCTTTTTTATGAATTTTACCAGTAATGCACAATTATAATCTCGGTAGTGTTATGCATGAAATGACTGTGGACTGCCAAAGGCCCATAAAACTGGTTGACTTCTTAGACCTATAATGCCCCATTTAAGAGATTTGCACTGTATGTATTTGCTCACTTTGTCTGAAGCATTCAACAGATTGGCCTCGATCAGAAGGATCTTCTTCCGTCTCCACCTCTGCAGAATGACTCTGTACCTGAATAATGTCATTAAGCTCTTGATAGCCTACAAAAGCAAACCATTTTCATGTACACTTTCTTCTTTTTTATGAATTTTACCAGTAATGCACAATTATAATCTCGGTAGTGTTATGCATGAAATGACTGTGGACTGCCAAAGGCCCATAAAACTGGTTGACTTCTTAGACCTATAATGCCCCATTTAAGAGATTTGCACTGTATGTATTTGCTCACTTTGTCTGAAGCATTCGACAGATTGGCCTCGATCAGAAGGATCTTCTTCCGTCTCCACCTCTGCAGAATGACTCTGTACCTGAATAATGTCATTAAGCTCTTGATAGCCTACAAAAGCAAACCATTTTCATGTACACTTTCTTCTTTTTTATGAATTTTACCAGTAATGCACAATTATAATCTCGGTAGTGTTATGCATGAAATGACTGTGGACTGCCAAAGGCCCATAAAACTGGTTGACTTCTTAGACCTATAATGCCCCATTTAAGAGATTTGCACTGTATGTATTTGCTCACTTTGTCTGAAGCATTCGACAGATTGGCCTCGATCAGAAGGATCTTCTTCCGTCTCCACCTCTGCAGAATGACTCTGTACCTGAATAATGTCATTAAGCTCTTGATAGCCTACAAAAGCAAACCATTTTCATGTACACTTTCTTCTTTTTTATGAATTTTACCAGTAATGCACAATTATAATCTCGGTAGTGTTATGCATGAAATGACTGTGGACTGCCAAAGGCCCATAAAACTGGTTGACTTCTTAGACCTATAATGCCCCAGATGAATACATTAACTCACGCATTACAAATATGCATTCTACAAGTCTTAAGAATTGCTGAATTACAGATTCCTAATCTTATTGAAGATTATGTATGCCTGTGCCAGTTCCAATCCTGGATAAAGGAGGTGGGTTGGTCAGTAGGGGCCAGAATACAAAAACACAACAGAAAATGTTTGCATGATGTCAGAGAAACAAAGAAGAAGTTGCCAGCTCGAACATCGCCTAGATACATAAGGTCCACATCCCCAGATTGACAAACTTGGATGCTGCACAGAAAAGACAAAGACTGGCATTTGAGATCAGATATTACAAATGGATTAAGAATAAAACATTAACACAAAATTCTGTTAACACAAATTGTTCACGCAAGTTGCCTACATTTTGTGGTAAAAGTTTTGCACTATATGAATTCACTCACTTTGTTTCAAGCATTCGACAGATTGGCCTCGATCAGAAGAATATTCACTTGTCTCCATCTCATGACTCTGCACCTGAATATCGTCATTAAGTTCTTGATAACCTGCAAAACCCACAGCATTTTCGTGCACTTTTCATTCCTTTTTGTTTAAGAGTTAAAATGCATAATTATAAAAAAAAATTCTTTTTTAGTGAATTTTACCAATAATTATAATATCAATTGGTTATGCTCTGCTTGAAACGATCTAGCTTTCTTCTGTTGACTGCCAAAGACCCATAAAACTATTTTTCCTCTTAGACCTGTAGTGTCTCAGATAAATAGATTAGCACACAGATTACGTAAATGCATTCAACAATTGTTAAGAATTGCTGATTTATAGATTATCTAATTTTATTGAAGACGTGACTTATTTCCTAGCAAAGTTACATACCCTCTCTATTATTAACACATAAATGATTCTTATTATTTTAGATGTTGAATCTCTGTACACAAATATCACTCTAACTAGCAATATAGATTCTATAGCAGAATTTGTATTCCAAAATTTATTATTGTTGGAGTAGATATATATACAAAGATCAGACCTATTTTACCAGAAAAAAAGGCATTAATACTGTAATTTTTATTAACTAACTTTTGTACTGTTGCAAAAAATTCAATACAGTCAAAGTTGTTGTCTGACATTGTGTGTTTGCTTTTCAATGCAGACTGTTAACACTGCAATGCACAAAGTCTTTCAGACTTTCAGCAACCTCATTTAATTAGCTTGTTCACAGGCGCAAAGTCGCCGAATGTAACAGTTCTTCGCCAGTTTCGAGTGCAAACTGTATGCTGAGAACAGATAGTAATACTCTAAGCAGCTTAGGCTTACATACCTTATGTTAACTTTGACTTCATTTAAATACTTTACTCCATAACTAACTTACTAGTTTTCATATTCAATATTCAATGCAATTGATAATTTTTATTCAAATATAATACTGTTCTTGATTCTTTGTACTTCTTTTAAAAAGCTTGAGCTTTATGATCTGCTTTATGCATATTATATAGCTTGCTAAGTAGGTCTATTGCTTTGATACTGTAATATGTATAAACACTTCAACAAAATCACTGTCTTACTTGGTTTTGCTTGAAATTCGTTCGGTCGATCAGATGAATTAGGCGCGATAACTTCGTTGAGTGCACCGAGATGATTCAGCAGTGTTTGTGCTTCCGTTCTCTGCATTGTGTCACTCAGTTGCTGCGAATGTGTTGACGACCGTTTTGCTGCAGGGCACTCAAAATCGGAATCTTTCCTCTTCTCTCCCGTCAATGTATTTCTGGGTGTAGTCTTTAACGAATTCTTAGATAGAGCTGCCAGGACCAGCCGCTGACTTCTTGAGAGACGCATCGGATCTGTATTAAGGAAATTCATCTTGATGCACGTGCTATCTTCTTTCAGCTCTCGGGATGTTGCACGTTTGACCGTTACTTAGCGACTGCCTTCTCTCCAAACTACGCCCGCATTTAAAGTCTTCCATTCCCCTCTCATATTTCACCTACACCGTGTCATTCTGCCATCCCTGTCCCATCCACCAAAACTCCGAACAGAGGACTTCTGTTCATCATCGGTCTCATTTTATGACAGGCGTGTCAAATTAGTCATGCCGCTATTAATGATTGTCCAGTGTTGCAGATTAATAATGTACTTCAGACAAGTTACTCAAATATAGTTCAAATACACTAAATAATAAAGACAAGAATTATTTTAAAAACTAATATCATCATCTTGCCCTTTTTTGCACATTATCGCATTTTCGTTGCTGACGGCAAAACTGCGCGTTTCAGAAAGAAAAAAGATGGCTTTCTTTGATGGGCAGGTTAATCAGTTCAACGATGATTTGCTATGAGCACAGCAGGCTACCGACGTACGGCGTTAAAGTAAAGGTCTGTCTTTGCCGTTAGTTAGCGACGTCGCCTGGCTGGCTAAAACAAGTCTCTAAGTATCAATAAACATGAAACACACAGAATCACGACGAATAATATCTGTCAGATAAAGATTATTATTATTGGCTGAACCCATTACAGATCACACGGTACTGACTGGTATTAATGACAGCCGACGGCACGATGCCAACTGGTACTTAATGAGACTTCTCAGATCCTAGCCTTCTGCCAAATCGGTCATTATTATTTTAGAATTCTACGTCATTTAGACAGCTTCTGCCAAATCTTAGTCATTATTACTAATGGCATTTACTAATGCATATTACTAATGCCTTTAAAGTATCAGCAATCACTCCGCTGCTAAAAAAACCTGGTTTTAGGCACCGCTGATGCAAAAAGTTATCGGCCAATATCTAACTTGCTTGTTCTATCTAAAATGGTAGAATTTAGGGTCGTAGCCAGACAACTTGTCAGCTACCTCAACATTAACAACCTGCTCCCAGAAAGACAGACGGCCTACCGTGCTTCCCATTCCACAACGACTGCTCTTGCACATTCTATCTGCATACTCACCACAGTTGACTCCGGAAACCTCTCTTCTATGTATATTCTGGACCTGTCTACTGTATTCGACACAGTCGACCACAGTATTCTGTTTCACTGATGGCACTTATCTTATGGCATGTCATCCACCGTACTTGAGTGGACGACGTCTCACCTGACGGGCAGCCAGCAGTGTCCGTCATACCTCCTTCTCGCCCTCACCTACCATTCTACAGTAACCTGCGGCGTTCCTCAGGGCTCAGTTCTGGGACCCATTCTTTTCCTCCTCTATACCGTAAACATCCTAGACATTATATCCAAGCATGGTCTGCATGGTCATCTCTACACTGGCGACTCACAAATCTATGGCTCCCGTCGCCCTGAAGACACTGATGTCCAGCACCTAAAGACCGTCTCAATGAGCTGCATTAATGACTGCTCACTGCATGAAATGCAATCGGCTCCAGCTCAGTTCATCTAAGTCAGAATTTCTTTAATGCTCATCCTCAGGGCAGACAAATTAGACTCCAGACCCAATGGTCATTGGTGAATGTGCTGTTGAGCCAGCGACTGAAGTTCGTGATCTTGGCCTCCTGCTTGACAGTGATCTCTCGCATTACAGGACTTGTGAGGACCAGCTTCGCCATCCTGAGACAGCTGAGGTCTGTCTCTGGGTCACTCACAAAAGACGTAACTCGTCTACTTGTACAAAGTTTGGTACTAAGCTGAATCGACTACTGCAACGTTGCTTTCGCTGGCTTGCCACAGTGCAGAACCCTTCGGTTTCAGGCAGTCATCAACGCCGCTGCTCGTCTGGCCACTCGGACTAATCAAATCCCCTTGTTAAACACATCGGTATAAAAATCGTAATCTAGAGAATTTCTAAAGCGCTAGTTCAAAGTTAAGCGTAGGGCATCAGATTATTCACGAGCGCTGCCTTAACTTAAAGGGGTTGTCCAAAGATGCTACAAGAAGAACAATGTTCAAAAGGTTGCCAGAAGACCAGATAGAAAGGGACAGAAACTGTGACGGTGGTTGGGTTTAGGTTGAGAGATATGGGAAGATGGCGGATTGGATGGATCGGGGTAAGATTTCTTGAAAAGGTGAGACTTCAGATTTGAGCGGAGTGCCGACGGAATAATAAATAGGGGCTTGAAACAGATCGTAATCATAAACTCAAGGTTTCTACAGCGCCAAACGAAAGCTGAGTCGTGAGAATCACCTTATTTACAGGCGCTCAGTCAAAACAGAATCAATTGGCAAGAAGGGTTCGGTTCCAGGTCAAGATCTAACACAGGCAGGCAGTCAGTCAGTCAGACGGCCTCAGTGTATGGTGTTAGGAATTGGAGCGGCAAGTTTAATTAGGCGAAGAAGAGGGATCAGGGCAGGAAATGGGGAAGAGGAGTGTTTTTAGTTTTGATTAGCCTAAATGTATCGGGCAGAGACTGCAAGGGACTGATGTGTTGGCGAGTTCGTGTGACGGGTCAGATAAGTGTCCTAATTCTGGCGGGAGTTATGATGGTGTTTAAATGACAGAAGGGGTAGAGGAACGGATAATTTGCAAAATTCAAGGCGGAGAACGTTCAGAGTCGAGGAGGTGCAGTGCTGCATGTGGATCAGTTATAGAACTTAAGAAGAGTAGTTGGTTGACAGGCAAGAGTGAAATAAGAGAATAAACGGGTGATTGAATGGTAAATAGTTCTTCATTGAAAATTTCTTAGACTGCCTTGAACTTTAAAAAATATAGGAATTTTGAGGCGTACAGTTTGGGGCAACTTTGGTTACCCCAGATTTTCTTCTTTTCAAGAAACGAACATATGGATGGGAAGAGGAAATAAAATGCTAAAGAGTGAAGCGGTTTGCCTTATGTCTACTTGCTAAAAACTGACAAAGATATCACAAGTTCAAGCCTATTCACTTTTCGATCATTCTTGCAAAATAAATGTGCGGTCGTTAGGGGGTAGTGAAATTTCCCTGCGGTCACTAATATTTCTACTAATCTAATGAAATATGATAACTTATATAGAGCAGTTATCATAATGCTGGAGGCATCAATGGATGGTCGCTTCGTCAAAATCGCGGTCAAAAATCATATACGGTTGGAGAAGCCCGGTCGAATTCTGATGTGTAAGAGAAACCAGAAGCCAGGCTACGGTGGGTAAGCGAGTTGAAAGTGACGTATCTTTAGGTCAGACCTGAATGGCGTCACAGAAAAGACAGAACGAATAGAACTTGGCAACGAATCCTAAAGCCGTGAAGTAGCCAGTGAGAACGCTCTAGAACCCAGCACTGTTTTTGAACAAGGGAAAACAAGAGTCTTCGTATTAGTGTCTATTGATCTAGTGCAATATTTGTTAGTATGACGGTTGAGCATGGAACACAGACAGATGTAATATTTTGTGAACTGTTACAGATTTAAACTGGATTATTTGTTCGAATGGCAACCAGCGTAAGGAATGGAGTATTGGAGTAATATGTTGATACTTAGGTGTTTATGTTATGGCCCTGGCAAGAGAGTTTAGTTGCCTTTCACTGGTGCTCCAGGGCCCCAAAGAGGTCAAGGCCCGATTGCTCAATTATGTAAAGCAAAATGGCCAAAGTTCAGTTTGCACTAGGGCCCTGGGAAGGCTAGCTATGCCACTGTGGTTTTTTGTTTCCATCTCTGTCTGTTTCCCGCTGGCATGCTATATAGGCCGCTCCAGTCCTTCTGCGTCTAAGTGACCTAATTATGACCCTAAGCCAGAATCCGATGCGTCGCATCTGAGAATAAAAGGTTCCTTATATCAGGTGTAAGAACGCGGTCGGCTGTCAAGTTTATGACGTTTCAGTGTAGCACATGCCTTACCAGTTGACTGTCCCTTATACTTTTTCGGGCTAACCTTTCGAATCAATGAAGTTAATGGTGCTGCTTTACTACCGAAACCTGGAATGCAGCGGTGGTAAAATTTTTGTAAATCTTTGGAATGTCCTGGTTTTAGGCTGTATTTAATATTTCTGTTATTATTACGAATACTAATTAATAGCATTAATTGGTTCTCGTCTAATATTGCGGCTCTACCTTTCAAGAGACGAGGTTATGTTAAGTTATACCCCCGTGTCGCACCTGTTGGTCGGTTACATGAATTTAAACAGCTTTAACGCTTGTTTACCTGGACGTGCTCTCTGTTCATTGTCAAGATTCTCTCTCTGTCGGACCTCGAAGAAGGCAGAGGAAGTGTGCTATGTTTGTCGGGCTGTGCTAATAGTAGTAGCAGAACCATAAGTTTAACGACATCATAATATTACCGCTATGACCGTTGACGTCTATACAAATGTTGTTGATGAAAACAGTTCTGTTTTGAAATGGTTTGGCTTAAACAACAATGAATTCATACTTAAACAAGCCATGTAATTTTCAACTTAACTGCAACAATTAGGCCTATAGCGACATGTGGGTCACGGTAGCCGATTGGATATAGTGCTTGGCTTGCTACGCAGAGGTTATGGGTTGGAGCCTCCTCTTCTGAGACGGTTGCTGTTTAGGAACCTTAAGCAAGTCCTTCACTCAGAATTACTCAGCGCCATTGATTGGTGCTTAGTAATTAGATAGTGACGCTTAATAAATGCAGAAATAATAATTTACGTCTTTTGTCAGAAAACTTCCGGAGTCACAGAATAAAACGTTATATTACGTGTCCTTTACACCTGCCAAAGTCTACGACCAATGACTCGTTCAGTATTTTGATTTACCACCAAGTTTTGCAAATCTCATGCCCTCGCTACTTCGCCGCTCGACACGAAACCGCGAACGACATGATACAAGCCTTCTCCTGGGGCACCTTACTAGCCAGTTTTGCAGTTGTGAAAGTTTGGCCAGAATTCAGGATGTGGTGAGGAAATTTACTGCAGTTCCTGAGGATTTAGCTTCTGCTAACTATCCCCCCGATGCTTAGATACCAAATCACGCTTGCTACAACAATTCAAGTATTACAAGATTATTCCTTTAGTGCTTTTTCCTTACAATTACTCACCTAACACTCTCTGGCCCATACTGATTGGCTACATATCGGCCAAAATGACTATATGCACTGTTGCAAGACCTATAGTGCAATTTAATTGTACAGCTGATATTTGCGTGATTCCATCTTTCACTAAGCGCTGGTACTTTGTAACGTTAAGGTTCAAGAAGATCAGTAAATTTGTTATATTTGCAGAACAGTTGCTCAATAATCCATATGTAATGAATTATCTAGTCGCGTTTTTCAACGGCGAGAGGACATAGAAAAGTGCCTGAAACTGGTGTTTCGCGAAAAGCACAGTGATTCATAAGGATGTATCAAACACTGAATCAGATTTCAAAGTGATTTTTAGGCCTACTTAATATTGCATTACCAGTGACGTAATTATGGGACTATAGGCCTGTTTGTGTATAATTGATTATAATATGTATCTGTTTGTTGATTATGCTCCTATATTCAATCATGAAACTAGTTATAGGACACTTAAATGCAGGGATGCCCGTTCAAGAACTGTTTCATTATGAAGTAATGTGACCCATGCAGTTGAGACATAACTATGCGCTTTATATATATGTGGTATCATTGTTTTCAGTCATCGGATTTACAGATTCCACATTTGTCAGGGTTATGCATGCAGTTTTGATTAATTCCCATATCCATACCTCACAGATGGCTACAGCGATACAATACAAATATTCGGAATATATGGCTGATTGGTGAGAATTTTCTGTCAGCTTATTCCATTGATTGGCCGCTCTTATATATGATACACTAGAAGCTTACCTCGTTCAACACAGTAGTCTAGAAATTTCGAGCGACGACAAAAGCCAATCAACACCCACCTGTCGAATTCGTTTGATTGACTGATTGACAGGGGTGGAAGTGGTTGCAACCATTTGGTCGATTGATTAATATTTCGTCGTCGGGAACAACGATGTTCAGCGGCAAGTGCAATTGGTCACATCGATAGCCCTTCGTTTATTATGATTTGGGTTAAGTTCAGGGTCTGCCAATGTAGGCCTAGTATTGCCACAGGAAATTTTTTAAATATAAAGCTATAGCTAGTCATATGCGAAGGGCCTTATGGCAGATGTGCTTGTAATGATTTTGATATTTCATAGCTCGTGTAGGTCTAAACCACACGTTTACAGCCTTAGAAGTGAATAAGTCCCTCGTTAAAAGTCGCACACTCTTATTGAATCATTTAACAGTCATTAATCATTCACAAAGCCTCAGCGGCAAACCCGAGCGACTCTTCAGTCGGTGGGGTATTACACCTTCAGAAAGTTTGGGCAAACACCTATCAACAAGTGCATTGTAAACCACCCGTTGTGGTTATAGGTCCTTAGATATTTCAATCACAGCCTACATTTCCGAATAAAAGTCCCGTTGTTATTTCTGGTTTATGGACTTACTCGAATAGCTTTTTTGCATTAATGAATCGGACAAAAGACACCGCGCTGTCTGTTTCAAAAAACAATTTCACAGTGCTAAAAGTTGCTGTTACAAGTACCTTCCTCTCGCTATAGGTTTAAATTTTGCCGTAAATGAATGAATGAATGATCGCGACGTTGGTCATGACGCTTTGTGGTCATGACGCTTTATGGTCCTGACGCTTTATCGTTTGTTTGATCGCTTTAGTTAGATCCAACTTTCCGGGAAATTTTTCGTTAAATTCTCGGAAAGTTCCCTACAGCTGCTTCTTCTGTTATTATGATATATATTCTTATTAACCATAACTCATCTGCGCCATCTCCCTCATCCTCAGTGCGGCGTAAGCTCTCAAATTGCTATTCCAAGGGTCGGCACTTAGGATTTTACCCGTGGAATATTGGTGTCTAAAATTCAGGCACGCTTGGGTTCAGATCCATCGTTGTTATCACCTTGGCTTGGCTTACTTCGCCAAAACAATATACCCCCTCTATCGCGTACAGTAGGCACTATTTACTACCCCATGCTTCCGAAGTTCGGACAACGTGGGGCCTTGTTACGGAGCTAATACAAACTCTCGAGCCTCGGCCCTAATTAAGGAGTTTGAGTCTTCATCAGTGTCATCGTTCAACAGTTCCTTCATGCGAATCTTTTCTTCTCCCTGGCGGCATCTGATGACACCAGCTCTGCCAAGGACTGGAGTGAATTTGTGGATTACGGTTCTCTGAAACGCGGTCTTCCTCTGACGCGGTTTTATTACTTGTCGACGGCTGCATGTCACCAATCACGCGGCCGTCAGCCTAGCTGCAGGTATTAATTGCTCTTAAGTCGCTAAGCTCGTCTCTCGTTTCATCAATCGTATCAGGTCACCTCCTGTTGAATACGGCCTAAGTTGCGGACAGAAGAATTTGTTTTAAACGTGTGAATGGAGCAGATTCTAGGCTGAACGAGAAGGGGGTTGGGGATTTTCTTGACCTGGTCACGTATACGTATTAATTCGTAATCGTAAGTTCGAGAATTTCTAAATTCTACTCAATTTCTAGCGCTACTCAACGACTTCATTGAAAAGTTAAGTTGATCCAGCCATGGTTGTGAAATTGGGGATGTATTTTTGGGATGTTTCATGTATGCAGATGACCTTCTAATATCTGCATCCATGTGTGATCTTGAAGCAACGGTTGACATTTACTCTGTCGAACTAGGAAGTTCGGACATGAAATTTAATGTAGCTAAATCTCAAATTATTAGGATTGGCTCTTTGTTTCATAATATATGTAAGAGCGTTACTGTCAATGGAACAGAAATCAGTTATGTTATTAATATGTGGGCTGTTTTCTGGCTGCAACTAAGTCATTTAAAGTTAGCCTGCATGAAATGAGAGTGAAGTTTTATAGGTCATTCAATTCCTTGTGTAGTAAACGCTACAAATTTATCGAACCTGTCCAACTGCATTTAGTGAGTGCCCATAGTTAAACTCTCATCTTTATTGAATGGAAGCTGTTAGCCTTACAGTGAGCTGCACTCTTTGGAGTAGAACTACACTTACAACACTGCCATATGTAAAATATTCAAACTCTGTCTAGCAATGTTGAGGCTATACTGCACCTTACACAGGAACCCAGCATTAGAGACTCATGGTTGACCAGAAAACTATGATATTTCAAGAAATGTTCTTTCAGTGATAACGCTGCTGTCAGTTTTCTGTGTTTTTCTCAATCAGCATATGATCCAATTCCATACACCATCCACCGCAGCGTCTGCCTGCCTGCCTGCCTGCCTGCCTGGCTGCCTGCCTGCCTGCCTGCCTGCCTGCCTGCCTGCCTCTTGGATTTTGACCTGGAACCGAACCCTTCTTGCCTCTTGATTTTGTTTTGACTGAGCGCCTCTGAATAAGCTGATTCCCGCGACTTGACTTTCGTTTGGCGCTGTAGAAATCTCTAGTTTACGATTAGGGTGATTGATTTTTCTCTGATGCTGGCAGTAGTATAATATTACAGATATTTATGCTGTCATTTTCAATTTGCTATGTTTTTCTTTTTATTCTGTTTTCCTTTTTGTGCTACCATTGTTTGGTGTAGTAAAAAATTGATATATGTGGCTAAACCCAGGGCACATACAAGCGAGGCGCTCAGCTGTGCTTGTTCTAAAAGACTGTATGCTAGACCGCTACAAACCAACATTAAAGAAATCAACAAAACCAAGAAATTAATACTTATAGCTTGCGAATTTGTTTCAGTCCTGTGTAAGATTTTTACTTCAATATGAAGATAATGGCGAATGAGTAAGGCTTTAAATAAGACGAACTAGATGCTGGACCACAACATTCCGAGATGCAGATAGGCCTACGTCTGTCATCTATCGACTAAATGACTGCCAATCCTCATCGCAGAATCCAGCCTACTCAGAAACACCGTTAAATCTAAACTTATTAAATTTACCTCCAAGAATGAAAATGCCCTTTATACAGTTTAATTTGTTGCTTTCACAAAGTGAAATCATTATATTAACCATACCGTAGCTTAAAGGAATTTCTGCTTCACACTTAATCGCCTCCCTTCACTCTTCCCCGTACAGAGCGAAATCTGCAACAAATGGAAACAAAGCAACCCCACAAGGATAAACAAACACATCAATATAGCCACAAATTATATTTGAAAGAACGAGAGGTATTAAAGGTAGCGCATTAAGAAGGTGTTTATTGACCGCGGCGACGTCCGAGCCGAGGTGTTGCCCGTTTATGACTGTCGTGTCTCATACATTTCTACACGGTGTTTTGTAGGCCCTATATAGGCCTATGAAAACATTCATGTAGGGTCTCTTTGTAAGTCAGCTGAGTTTAGTTTACTAAAAAATCATTATCAGTACAAATGCTAACTCTGTCGTCCTATAGATGTCAATTTGTTTGTTGTTTTCGCCTGACAGAATGCAAAAATTGCAGCAGTTAATTTTGGTTATAGCAAAAGCCAAAGGTCATGCTACATTAAGTACAGTAAATGTCATGTCTATACATTCTCATCTGCTTGGAATATTCTGTTTCGAGTTCCTTGTCCACCGCTACCTTACTTCTGGTTTCTTGGACATAAGTGTTGTCCATATAAGACGTCCGCGTAAATGCCCTTTCGACCTCTTCCTCAACTTGTCCATATTTGTCCGCATTGCCTTTACACTCTCACTGTTGTTACGTCCGCTTTCCAAACACCAAATGAACAAAAGACAAAAGCAATACCGTGAATACTGTAATTATTAGACTAGTAATTCTGTCTTATTTAAAATTAAATTTAAGTTACTGTTTTATAAAACTATTATTACTTTATCCATTTAGATACAATACAGAACAGTAATGCCTCGGAAGTGCGTAAATACTGTGGACAACTTTTGTTACATTTGTGGGGAAGTGACATTTGCCAACCAGAAGAAAAGTATCACTTATCAAGTCAAGAAGGCATATCATGCTTACTTCGAATGCAAGGTTGGTGACCAAGACAAGCCATGGGCCCCGCATATATGCTGTGCTACATGTACAACACAGCTTTCACAGTGGTTGAATGGCAAAAGACCATCAATGCCGTTTGCAGTTCTCATGGTGTGGAGAGAGCAAAGCAACCACGTAGATGACTGTTACTTCTGCTTGGTTCCTCCTCTTTCCGGTGGAATAACGAAGCAAAAGAAGTCGACAATAGTCTACCCAAACATTCCGTCAGCATTGAGACCAGTTCCACATGGTGATGGACTTCCTATTCCAGAACCTCCAGCAGAATATATTTTCCTTGATTCATCTGATGAGGACAAGGGTGAGCCGACATGTTCTTCTCCTGGTCCGTCAGCGTGCAGTGATCCCGATTTTCACTGTGGTGCATCATCAACCCCACACAGAATAACACAGGAAGAACTAAATGACCTTGTTCGTGATTTGGACTTATCCAAAAACAAGGCAGAATTTCTAGGATCAAGACTCAAACAATGGAATCTTCTAGAAGAAGATGTCACAATTACTTCATATAGAAAGCGCCATCAGCAGTTGGAACCTTTCTTTATGAAGGAAGGTAATCTGGTATTCTGTTCCAATATTGACGACCTCATGAATGCCTTACAGATCACTCATGACCCACAAGAATGGAGACTCTTTGTAGACTCTTCAACACTGAGTCTTAAGGCTGTGCTTTTGCACAATGGAAACCGTCTTCCATCTATTCCATTAGCGCATGCTGTCCACATGAAAGAGACATACGATAACCTAAAACAGCTACTGCATTCCATTGACTATAACAGGTACAAATGGCGCCTGTGTGGTGATTTGAAGGTAGTTGCCATTTTAATGGGACTGCAGCAAGGATATACAAAATATATGTGTTTCTTGTGTGAGTGGGATAGCCGAGCAAGAGAGTTGCACTACGTGCGGAAGGAATGGACTCCCAGACAAAACATGGCAGTTGGACAGAAGAATATCCAGCACCCAGCTCTGGTCGAGGCTCACAAAATCCTACTACCACCCCTTCACATCAAACTAGGTTTGGTGAAGAACTTCGTGAAAGCCATGGACCGCACTTCGCCAGCTTTCCGATACCTGCATGAAAAATTCCCTCGACTCAGCGAAGCAAAGATTAAAGAGGGAGTTTTTGTGGGTCCTCAGATTAGAGAACTCTTCAAAGATGACCGCTTCAACAACTTGCTGGAGGGTGATGCGAAACAAGCATGGAATGCTTTTCGTCTAGTGTCTACAGACTTTCTGGGGAATGTTAGGGCAGAAAACTACAAGGAACTAGAAGACATGCTCAAGCAGTACCAGAAATTTCGCTGCAATATGTCTCTGAAGATGCATTTCCTTCATTCCCATCTGGATTTCTTCCCTGACAACTGTGGTATGGTTAGTGACGAACATGGCGAACGTTTTCATCAAGATATCGCAACAATGGAGCAAAGGTACGAGGGAAAATGGTCCACTACAATGTTGGCTGACTACTGCTGGACACTCCGCAGAGATGCTCCCGAACAGCTGTACAAGAGACAGGCAAAAAAATCTAAGAACTAGTCTATGACCTGGTTTTTACAAATATTAACTGTAAGTGTATCACTATTGGCATGCATTGTGCGATATAAAATTACTTCATTTCAGATTACAAAAAAACTAGAGCCAATTCGGCATTTTCACTGTCATATTCGTGTTCAGCACATACAAATTGATAAGAACTGACTAATTTCATTTCAGTAACATGACTTTTGTAAAAATTTGTTGTCCAGTGTAATTATTAGACTAGTAATTCTGTCTTATTTAAAATTAAATTAATAAAGATATCTAAGAGTACATACTATTTAAAATTGAAAAGTAAGCAACATAGTGTATTTTAAACAGTTGTTGTTCTGTTGCGTTAGACGACGCAACAGACTCTAAGGCTTGGATTACCCTGTTGACTTTGCAGGACTAACTGTGCTATCGGTGGCACTGAAGTCACAATTTCCTGGTCCAATGATGATGATGTTCTAGGAAAAGGTTATTGCAATGACTGAAGTGACGCTGAAGTGACAAATAATCGCCATGTTGCTTCTTCCCTCGAGTGGGCCTTATGCCCCAACTGACCCCTTTAAAGAATTGGGATAATTTGCTAGAAGTGATTAACTCCGTTGCTGCCGTTTTCGGATGATGCCAGTCCTAAACCTGGATGAATGAAGAGGGCGACGCTAATCATCTTCGTTATGACTCAGCGTCATTAAACAGAAATTGCTTACTTTGTTAGAAATGATATAAATAAGTTGGCACAGATCTTTGCGTAGAACTTATATTCCGTCGCCGGTCTTGCATTCTCAGCCGTCTCAGCTAAATAGCGACCAATGTGAAGTATATTTGAATTGACATGCTGAACAGACATATTCACTCACGTCCTGATTGACAGCTTCTGTACATAGGCTAATTCAGGTCTCCACTGCTGTAAAATACTTAATGACTATGCCATACGTGCGTACGCTGCCCATTTAAACGTCGACAGCAAAGGCTTAAATTCCGTCCAAAGACGTTGTCATGAAAACACTGCATATTTGAAGAAAATAAATATTCAAAATCGTTTTTTATTTCAATACATTTCAACACAATTTTCTTTAACGGAAATAACATTTCGGTTGGATTTTTTAGAGCACAAAGAAATTTGAAAATTGAATCAAGTTTGCCGTTTCCAGCTTGGTTTCTAGCCAATTTTTGGTTGAAAGTTATTCGTGAAACAGTGCCTCAGGTCTTTTCTTAGATTTCTTAGATTCTGTGTTTCGATCAATTTTTTGATTGGATTTTAGAAGTGAAATAAGTGGCGCAGCTCATTGCTTACAATTCTTGTTCCATCGCCGTTCTTGCATTCTTAGCGGACTAGTAATATATGAGTATATATATAATAATATATACATTGAGATTTTTTTGGAAATCATATAATAACTGGTTAAACAATTTGTGAAGCTGCTTCAGTTTGATGAAATTTTTATTTGTGAAGGCTTCATAAATTATTTTAAATAGCCTAACGTAGAGGCCAACGTCTTATAGTGAACGCACAGTCAACAAAAGCACAATAGTGAAGTATACTGGCTTAGATAAAATACTGTGGAAAATCAATAACAGCTTAGTAAAACAGTTGTCTACACAAACTAATCATTCGACAGATGGGTTGTGATACAAGCATCTAATAACACTATCATGGATCCTTCAAGTGTCAGTCGAACGGCTTCGAACCGTCGACTGATCGGATTTGGAGAGTAGCATTCATTCGAGTAATGGCGCAGTCCTGGATTTTCAATAGCGAGGTAATAAAACGAACCGTACACCCGAGCCAGTACATTAAACGTTACAGTATCTCAACGCACGATATATTATCCCTTCCGTCGGTGTTATCTCGTTGACTCTACAGCGGACCGATACCGACTGACTCGCCTCTCTCTTGATATCTTCCTCCTCATATATCCACTGGTCATTTAGCTGAGATCGGCAGCTAAAGGTAGCTAAGGGTAGTTAAGACAGGTCCCGGAGGATACGGATTGCTAGGACATCGCCAGTGGCGAGGAGAGAGCTTAGGCTAAGCTACAAATAGAATAAAAGAACGCAGGTGCCGAAGAGAGCGATGACATCACAAGCAGAATTGAGTATCTCATTGCGCTATAACGTTCACAAATCTCGGGCTAACACAGTTGTTAGGTCCATAGGGACCTTAAGGTGGTCAGGTGGTAGGCGTGGCGCCTATTCAAAAGGTCAGCGGTGGTGAAAGATCTCATCCGATAAAATTCATTGACACAAATGAGCAGGTTTGAGGCCATATTGTCGCTGAAGAAGATCATGTAGGCCTACATTTGATTACAAAACAACTGCGATTGCAGTTTTGTAAAAGGGCCGAGAAAGGCGAAAGTCAAGAGTTTATCTAAAAGTGCGGACCTACAATTTATAGCTCAACCGGTACGAACTCGATCCAGACATCCATCATCATCATCATCATCATCATCATCGTCGTCATCATCATCATCATCATCATCATCGTCGTCATCATCATCATCATCATCATCACTGTCATCGAATTCATACGGATCATCCAACACCGATGATGCCTCGTACAATTCCGTGTCACTACTGTTAAAACTAGTTTCATTGTCTTCATTATCTGTACTTATTTAATATAACCTTTGTAAAACTTTTCCTCCTCTCAAACGTTTCCAAAACATCTTTACCCTTCTTGTTCACCCGGTGCTTGCATGCAAATGAATGGGGAAATATCTGGCACCCTACAGTTGGTGACCTACATGTCTATTGATAACGTATTCGCTATAAATATGCCCATTGGACCACTGCGAGGGACAACAGACTTTATGGGCTAGTCCTAGGTGAATGTCCCGCCAAGTGGGACATAGTATCGAATCCGATTTTTGGGAATGTCCCCCTCCATGGGACAAAGGACTCCAAAGGGTTAAGGAACCGAAAAAATTCTGCCTATCGATTTTGTGTTTACTGAGCGCCCGTGACGTGGCTTTCGTTGGGCGCTGTAGAAATCCCGAGATTACGATTGCGATTACGATTATAATTTTCAGTAATAAGTAGGCTGTTCACGTAAATCCTTTGGCGCTATATTTACGAAACCTGTCAACGGCCGTCATCATCCTCGCATAAAACTAGTACGACAGATTTGTTTATCTTCAACAGACCCCGCTGTGGCATTTCCTGTTTCCGAGTTGAATTTTGGGAATTGCAAGAGACCTTACTAATTAAAGGCGACGTCGTATATTTCTTCTAAGGTTAAAATAAGTTATTAAATTAGATTAAATCAAGCTGAATAATACGAGCGTAAAATACATCAAATGAAGCGATGATTCCTGGCCTACATACCAGTGACACAATCTGAGCGTAAGAATGCTACGCGAAGTGTTTTTAGAAAGCATCAATGATCATGTCTTCCCATTGCAGAATCTCATCCTCCTAGTTACCTTCCTTGGTAATTAATTTATTCGTGGACGGTATGCTTATGATATCATTATCACCAACTGTGTTTAATGTTATGAATGTTTAATTTCTAAACGGCAGATGGCGTACCGAAAGCAGTCTTTGCATTTTAGTTTCTGAATAATTCGCTGTGACATTGTGGCGCCACGTACCGAGCCTTAAAATTATACAGTCCGCGTTATATATACCGAAAACGGTTTATGGGGACATTTTCTAAAAACACGAAATGAGCACGAATCCAAGCATTTTAAGACATTCTAGCACACATGTTTTATGAGGACCCGGGTCAGGTCCGCTTAAAATTTTATGTCCGCATAATGTTGGTTATATACCGACTCGGGTCCGCATAAACCGGCAATTTAAAACTATATATATATATATATATATATATATATATATATATATATATATATATATATATATATATATATATATATATATACCTACCACATAGTTCAGAGACGGATGTGTGGGGACTTTGAATAGACGTATTTCTTAAAGATCATTTAATGAACTTGTAAAAGTAGAGTAAAGTAAAGTCCTTTCCCGTTCCTGAGGAACATAGGGAGGCGCTCATCTCCTTTTCTATGGCCTTGAGCCGGCAATGGACAAATCCCAAGGTCCTGGACACGGGGCCAGTGTATCGCAGGACTTGCCGTTTACTTCCCAGCTTACGCCGGTACCAAATTATACTGCTTGGTGACAGAGGCACGTGTGCGTAAACAACTTGCCCAAGGTCGTTACCCGGAGTCGAACCCGCAACCGCAAGCTCCGTGAGCAAGCGCGTTACCGATAAGCCACCGAGTCACACTTGTATCCTACTAAAAATACCAAAGACCAATAAATACATTTACTCCCGTGCAGTTGAATTCTTCTAAAATTTAGCCACTCCTTTTATTTACCCTTCTTTCCCACGAAACCTCCGTGGATTAATAAATGTAATACGGTTGACCTAACACTTTAAGATTCCCGATGTAAGCAGCCTCATTCTAGGCCTAAACTCCTTAATGAAACATTAAATATTTTTAATAACATTAGACTTAGTACTGCTACCCTAATTTGGATACCCAGTCATGTTGACAGTATCAGTGGCAATGAATCAGTTGAAGTCTTAGAAAAGGAAGCACTTCAATGAAATTCTACAAAATGCACAAGTTATCTGCAGCTCAAAGAATTATATGCATTGATTAAAGTGTAGGCCTATATTTTGAATAAATGGTAATTGGAGTATAGTAACAATGCTAAGGGCAATTTTTATAATTCTGTTAAATATACCGATCATAATAGGCGAAAAGAAGTGTAATTAACTCGTCTTAGGTTAGGCTCTGTGAATTTGAATACGCGCCTATTCAAGATAAAACTTTATTCAACTGGTATGTGTACTGCTTGCAATGTTAAGGTCGATATTTTCAATTGTTATTAAATTGGCAAAAGGAGAACATTTCACGAAAACTTCGAGATAAATGTGTAGCAAACCAGTTAGATTTCATGATAAGAAACATTTTATGCCATTCCAATTTGCAAAATGAAGTATTTGGGCTGCTTCGTAATTTTAATGGTGGTCGTATCCTGCAAATTTATTGGTGTGGTATATCTCAGATAAATTTTAAAATGTATTATCTAGACTTCTGAGATATTCAGAGGTTTGATTGCTTTCCATTATTTAAATTAGGCCTATATGCGATTAGTGAAGACTGATTTGCATTTTATTGGTGAATGTTAAAGTTTGTTGACTGTTCAGCTAATACAAATTGTGTCTATTTGAGTTAGCTGTAAACATCCACTTTGACCTAAGCTGAAGCAGAGTCGATTGATTAGCTGAGAAGATGGGGTGTAATATTGGTGGAAGGGTTGGGCAAGGTTAGGTTGCGTGACGCTGTTTTCGGCGATTAGCTGATGAAATACACTATTAAATTAATAGCGGCTGTAAATAGACGCAAAGTTATCGGCTTTAGGCTAAACAAAGGCGAAATTCACGATGACATACTAGATATCTAAAATATAGACCTAAACATCAGATCAACAGTTATTTATTATAAATATCATCATCATCGTCGTCATTATCATCATTTTCATCATCATAATTAATATCACCACCAATTATGTTAAGTTAGGCGCATCCATTAGGCCTTTGTGAGTTACTTAAAAGGCGCTTTACAAATTTAGTGATAGATATTCGCATTGCTAGATCTGGTTGCCGCCTTTAGGTCTAGTTCAGAGTATGCAATGACCCTACAGCTACAATTACATTGCATTTCGAGACACTGTCTCCGTTGCCAACGAGGACGCGCCTTGATCTTCCAGACTGTCATTAACTGCACTCCTAACATAATTTCTTGACCTTAAGGATAACCAATCCTTTATAAAAAAATTAATATTAATAACATTTAATAGCAAGAACAGTAATGATTATAATAATGTCTAAGGTAATTGTAGAATTATCGTCGAATGCAACGCTCCCTTTGGACACCTTTAAAACACTTTCCAGCGCACCTTTATATTCAACAAATATAAAGGTGCGCTGGAAAGTGTTTTAAAGGTGGAACTCCGCCACTGCCTTGTTTGGGGGTAGTGCCAGTCCCAAGCCTGGATAAAGGAGGAGGGCGACGGCAACGGCCTTTGATGCCATAAGCTGTCGTTAAACTGAGGAACTATAAATCCCTTACTGGTTGTAGGATTTACACTAAGGCAAACCGAACAGTGAGAACTGTTACAAAAATTGGTTCCTAGCGACGTCAACGGCCTTTGATGCCATAAGACTACAATAGTTCGCTGAAGACAATAAGCCAGTATACACAGGTGAGGTGAGGTTGACGTGAACGGCCTAGATAGCCACAAGATTTCCTTAAACAATGCATAATGCACAAAAAATGGACAATGCAAAAAAATGCAGATAGAGGCAAACAGAAAAACAGACGAAGACAGACAGACCTACACACCGACAGACAGACAGACAGTGGCAGATGAAGCGTAGGACAGTGGAATCTTTTTCTAATCTTTCTCGTAGAGCGACGTTGACTTTCGTAATTATCTACGAGAATCCTAGATCTTGTTTGAAGAGAGAAATGCGATAGTGAGAAGAACCAACACCGAAGGGAAATGAGAAGAAAGCGAAGGTCTACAGTCATTCATCACACAATCAGACAACGAGCTCAGATAGCAGACGGCTGTCTGGTTAAACACACTCTGTCCGTCTCTCTCTCTCTCTCTCTCTCTCTCTCTCTCTCTCTCTATGTCTCACTCTTTCGTCTCTCTCTCTCTGTCTGGTTAAACACACTCTGTCCGTCTCTCTCTCTCTCTCTCCCGTCTCTCTCTCTCCCGTCTCTGTCTCTCTCTCTCCCGCCTCTCTCTCTGTCTCTCTCTCCCGCCTCTCTCTCTGTCTCTCTCGTCTCTCTCCCTCCCTCCCTCCCTCCCTCCCGTCTCTCTCTTGGTCTCTCGCTTTATCGGTCTCTTTTCCAGTCTGTCTGAACAAGATCACTCTCAGTCTGTTTCTCTCTTCCTATTCCTCTGTCTGTTTCCAACACGATCGTTTAGTCGACCTCTACCGATGACCTCTACAATGCATCACTTAATCGGACCTGCCCTCTTAAGTAAAATAATGTCTGGACAGAGCAAACACTTCTCAAGCACTCTGGTCACTCACAGATACCGACCGCCTAATAATGAAACACAGCCAGACACTGTTGTGGACTTTTGAAGCAGTTACATCAAACTGTCATGTAGCAGGCAATGATGAATGTGCGTCGACCCCAGACAGTCTGTGCCAGTAAGCGTTCTGCATAGCCACACTAGTGCTGCTCTTAGCAGATATTACTTTTACGAGTATGTTGTCTGAATTGCCGATACAATCCTCTCTCTCGATCTGTTTCATGCGCCAGACACCTCAACCTTCGGCTGCTATCATGTTAAACGACTCATACATTTGACCAGTCGATAAAACGTTACCTCGCAATTGTATTTAAATATAAAAATGCTTAGCAAAAACCTCACATAGTACATGAATATTCATGTAACAATGGCGGTTCCAGGGAGAAGGCCAATATGGTCACACCCTCAGTAAGCTTGAGGCAGGCTGCGTAGTTACCCTACCCTTCAACTGCTAAGGGCGAGGGTTGCCTACTTAAAACCGCTGAGAACAAAAGCAGGAAAATCACATATCAGAATAACATAAAAATCTCAAAAGCAGCTGATAAATTTCATCACAAATATCGAAGGCATCAATAAATGCCATAAAAACTGTGATCATTCAAAAAAATTGTCAAAAAATTGGGGAAAAATCAAATTGACAAAGGTCATCACATGAACTGTGCAAATCAAAAAAAGGCCTCACAAGTTAGGAAAACTAAAGGTCATAAAAAGGTCACAAAATATGACCTTGCACCCCTTCGTCAGCTTTAGACCCATCAGTGCAGACATTCAATCGATAAAGCGGACTTTGTAATTGTTTTAATCTGCATGAATTTAAATATGCAAATCATATTAAAGACATGCATATCATACATTAATAGTCAAGGTCTATAATGAATATACAGTCGTCATGAATATCACACCTCTAACGAACACAGTTAATAAAAATGCAATGCTATACTTGGCTTGTACTTAAGAAAATGAAATAAAATACAAACTGCATATTTATGGAAAACACAGATGAAAAGGTGACGTGATCCCTCTTTCATTCAGAAGTCTATCAACAGAAGAGGCATCTTCCTAGTGACTGAAGGATCTCTTGGCTGAACAGAAAACGCAACAGCAAAAATCCAACAAGAGCCACACGGTACTTTTGTCAAGACTTACACAACTCAACAATCGTCAATTTAGCATGACACCAAACCAACTCAGGTCCATCATGTCTTCTCCCACGTCAAACCTTCTTCCTCTTGGAACTGCCTTCCATTGCACACATCAATAAAGTTCAACTGACTCTTCACGGCAGACGCTGTCAATCTATTTCAATTTGCAGTTGAAGTACTTTAAAAGTGCTATACTAAGTATATTGATATATAAATACATACACATATTGGCTCATACACACATATATATGCAGTAGTACATACACTGCAATCATTAACTCAAGATTTCTACAGTGCCCAATGACAGCTAAGTTGCAGAAACCAGCTCATTCACAGGCGCTCAGTCAAAATAAAATCGACAGGCAGGAAAGGTCAGATCCAGTTCCAGATCAAGATCCAAAGGACAGGCAGCAGGCAGACGGTCAGACAGTTATGGTAGATGGTTAGAAACTGGAGCGGCGAGAGAAAAAGGATGAGAAAAAAATCAGGGTAGGATTTATGGAAGAAGTGTTTTCAATTTTGAGTGAAATATCTGCACAGAGATTGCAAGGAGTGAAGTGTTGGCGAGTTCATAGGATGGATCAGATAATAATACATACACACTACACAAGTCTCTCTGTAACATGCTCAATTATAACATCAATTTTGATCCAATACCGTCCACGACGAAGATACCAAATTTAGCCACAGAAACTGATCTCATTAGAATACAGCTTACTAAAATTACGCTAATAAAGTTCATTTAATTTTATTAAAGTTTTAATAATTTTTAATAACATTCAAAATTAAATTAATAAAGTTAATAAAAAAGTAGAATATGGCTTCCAAAAACAGTGTAACAGCGAGTGGCCAAAAGTAACTCACAGAGGCAAAATTTCCAGAAGTCTAACACACAAGACAACCCAGTAACACATTTCGAATCAAGTTTACATTACAGTTTACAACAACAGGAATTCATATGTTTTCTCAGTTTCTTTGTCAGGTGAAGCCAGCAACAACAGACGACTTCAAACTAGACGATGATGTACATAAAATCACAGGCCTACAAAAACAAACCAGTAATTGTTTACCACTGTAATCATTTTCAACTGTAATCATTTACAACTGTAATCATTTACAACTGTAATCATTTACCACTGTAATACTTCCATTTGTAATCATTTACGATCATAACTAACACTTCATTTACAATTTTCATCGTTTACGATCAGATTCACTTACAACTGGGCTCATTTACAATAGTAATCATTGATGTCTTAGGGGTTGTCCACGAAGGACACTCAAAAAAATTACCTATTATGGTCTCCTCCCTTGTCCGCATTTGGCATTACCCTACCCTAAGGCCTAGATTAGGTTACCGACTCCGTTGATCTGGTGGGGCTAACTGGGTAGGTTGCAAATGAAACACGAGATCACAAATAAACTAGAAGGTTACTAATAATAGAGGTTATTAACGATGAAACACAAGGTTACCCATGAAACATAAGGTTACCAGTGAAACATAAGATTACCAGTGAAACATAAGATTACCAGTGAAACATAAGGTTACCAGTGAAAAATAAGGTTACCAGTGAAACATAAGGTTACCAATGAAACATAAAGTTACCAATGAAACGTAAAGTTACAAAACGTAAGATTAGCAATGAAACATATGGTTACCAGTGAAACAATCTTCCAAAGTAGGAGGACGTTACGTAATCTATTCGCCTTTACCCAGCAAAATCGGAGGTTACAAAAGAAACCAAATATTACCAATAAAGCCTGACAAAACATATGAGACTATATACCTCACAGGTCATTAACATGTTCTTTATTCCAACGTGCGACACGATGCCAAACGACGGACAATCGTGACATGAAAGCGAATGCTGGCGAAGTCCTTCATCCAAGTTCATCTTAACCATGTCCAACGTTATTGCGTCTTGCTAGACATGAAGACAAATGCACGCATTCAAGATTCACCCATCAATTAATCTTGAAAGCAATTAAACCTCTTAATAAACAAGGAATAATCTAATAAAAATCTAATCTTATCAATCAAATAATCCATGGCATTTAATCAATTCTTTAAAATATTAATCCTGTTCTTACACCAACTTTCATCCAAGTAAAGCAATTTAAATCAGATCCATTAAAACAAAAGACAATCTAATTAAAATCAAATCTAACCTACTGAGTAATCATTATCAAATCAACATCAAATCCTAACAAACCAATCAACCCATACTCTTAGTTAAGACTTTTTGGAGATCGTGACTTGATCCATTTTCTCAGTTAAGACTTTTTGGAGATCGTGACTTGACCCATTTTCTTAGTTGACTTTTTGGAGATCGTGACTTGACCCATTTTCTTAGTTAAGACTTTTTGGTGATTGCTACTTAACCCATTTTCCCAGTGGACTTTCTTTTTAGTTAAGTTATATCTAATATTCGCTGATATCTTTGTCCCCTATGCATTGTTTTGTAATTGGTGGCACCCCTAAAGTGGGACCCAAGTCCCTTCTGGGTCTCCATTTGTATCCCATTAATCTGTATGTTTCAATGCATAACATGTATTTTTATAAATCTTTGTTCCTCTGGAATCAATAAAGTTTCAAAGTTTCAATCAATTCCATTCATATCCAGTCACTATTAAACCATTTCATCAAATATGACCATACACTATACACAGACAGACACACCAAAGCTTTTTCTGCATTCAGAACGCAAAGAACTGAAAGACATCAGAATATTGTTAATTGCCAATCTAGAATTATTTCTGCACCCGTCCAGGAATCGTCTGCACTCACCTCTGTATCAATTCGAATGCCACAGTTGCAGAATACAATACCTTTGTTGATAAACAGCGGGGATCTAAAACACAAATAAGTTAAGAACACAACAGCCAACGTCTTCTGAATAAAACATACCAAGACAGTCAAAGTGCACATATACCACTTAAACTGGACAAGCTCAGAGTTGCAGTAGATGCTTTGCTCTGCCAAATTTAACTGTATTTGCTACTGCCCTCCTTCCAAAGTTCAAAAGTCCACACACTATCATTCGACAGAGCATCGATGGCGTTGAGCAATTGTGATTGAAGGACCTGCTCAAGGTCCCTACATAGTAACCATCTCAGGGGAGGATGCTCGAACCCGTACTCTCCACGTTACAAGCCGAGCGCTCTAACCATGTCCCTCTTGAATAGGTGCTGTACAAATATGTGATTACAGTTACTATTACGCTAAATTACGAAACACTTCACAGATGCTCGCTTCCCTGAGAAATATTTACCGAATTTAATATGCGCACAATGTCAGCCAATCTGAATCTACAGTGCAGTGAATGTTCTTTAGGTAATTGTAATTGTAATCATAAATCTGTAAAGCGCCACTTCAAGGCAGCCTCCTCAGAGTCGCTCCTGTCCCATCCCAGAACTGTAGAATAATACGGTCTTCATGCCTTACAAAAGGAGGGGAGAGGGAGAGAAGCTCTTGTCGAAGGTCGGCAGGTAAGTCATTCCAGGAAGCAGGGCCACCAACAGCAAAGCTATGGCGCTGAGCAGTGGTAGTTCGAGCTAGAGGGACGGCGAGATCGCCCTGAGCTGACGTATCAAATGGAGTGATAAACAGACCAGAATGAAACTGATTCAGACGGGATGTGTTCTTAGTAAGTCTTCCTTACTTTTGACAGATCGGACAAATGACTTCGTTCGTGACAAGTTGCTCGATCGAGGAAGAGAGAATGGCTTCGTCAAGTCGGTTGCGTGCTTCATATTCGGCCAAAATCTGTTGTTCTAGACGAGAACACATGAAAAAGTGCAATGGCGAATGATCAGCTTAAGACATATGAACTAAAGTGTGTCATTTAAGACATTTAGAGCAAAACTAAAACTAAAACATAACCAAAAACAAATAATCACAAACACACAAAACTAACTTAACTATTGGGAATTGTGCTCAAACAAAAGTATGCAAATGTTTCTTAATCAGGGCATTTTAGAAATTCTTTAGAGCCATTATACATATGTTCAGAAACTTACTTACGTATTTACATACATACATACATACATACATACACACAAGCAAACATACATACACATACATACAGCATGCATACACACACATATATCAACGGTGTGCTAGAATTAAACAGCTAAAACGTTGTGACAAGCGGCTGCAAACCTTCTTTAAGCAGTTCTTGGGTTATTTCATCAAAAACCGACAGAACTGCGTCTACATCTTCGGATGACAAACCATCCATCTGAAAAACCAAAAATCATGTTACGTAATCTGGCGAGGCAGAAGCAAGTACTAATGAAACATAGGGGAAGCGCTCATTTCCCGCTCATCAGCCCTGTAGCCAGCAACAGTGGAATCCCAAGACCCTAGACAAGGAGCCAGTGTACCGCAGGACTTGCCTCTGACTTCCCAGACTGGTACCAAATTATACTGCTTGGTGCAGAAACAAGCTGTAACACAAAGTCTTCTAAGCAGGCTTTAACCTACAACTGTTAGGTTACAAGCCATGCATGCTACCAATGGTACCACTGTGTTACACCGGAAGGAGCAAATCATTTAAATAAAACTAAACAATCTAATCTAAAGCCTTCTATAGTGTCGATATCAAAATGAAAAAGCCTTCTTCATTCAATCACTACCTAAAATAAACCATCAAAATAAAACATTACAACTCAGTCTACGTACAACTAATCTAATCTACTATAAAAAAACTTCTATAGTGCCGTTATCATAATGCCCAGGGCATTAGTCAGGGGTCACCTCAAGTCAAAATTGCTATCAAAATTATAATCCGTTGAAGTCAGGTCAAATTCCGATGGGTCCGAGAAACCAGAAGCGAGATTGCAGTGGGTAAGCAAGCAGAAAGAGATGCGTCTTTAGTTTATACCTGAATGACATTAAAGAATTGACCGAATGAGCCCTATGTACATTGCTATATCAAGACAATGTCATGTTAAAATCTGTTTATTTTCCGTAGGTGAATTAATTTTGGGATTAATGCCATGTCGGTGTTATACCAGAATTTGTATTATAATGAAGCATGTTATAACAAGTCTCCAATGCACATATGTAAGTACGTAATTGTGTATGCATGTATGTGTATAAACATGTACGTATCTCAGCACTGAAATAATCATAATCGTTATTGTAAACTCAAAATGTCTAAACTGCTACTTAAAAGCTAAGCGCAGGGCACCAACTTCTTCATGAGCACTGCGACAAGTCAGTGGGGTTGTCCAAAGATGCCATGTCAAAAACCAAGACTGTTTGCCAGCAGACGAGAGAGAGAAGGCGAAGGCAGGGGATTCGATACCATATGCACCAAAGCTGAAAAAGTAAACTTTTAAACTTGGGGAATCAAATCAAATTCCTACTGACTAGACTGTGACTAGCCCTAACCCTAGCAGCCGAAGTTGGATGAGTGCTTACCAAGCCACCAGGGTGACTGTTGTCCTTTGTGAACGATGACCATTCGTTTAAGACAAGGTTGTGAATGGCAAGTTGCGCTTCTTCATCGCTGAAGGTCTGGCTGCTCTGTCGAAACTTCTCCAGGAAACTTTGACGATTCACGGCCAACCTCTCCTGACATCTCTGTCAAAATAAAACTCAGCAGCGTCAAGAAATTTTGGTGTTTTTAGGCAAAAAAAAACATAAATTATACTCAACTCCCTATACCTAACCAAAGCATTTCAGTGAGTCTGATTGCCACCGCAATTCAAATTCAACTGAATCTGAGTTGAATTCATTTAAATTTAATTTAATTTTTAATTTCATTTCAATTTGAAATGAATCCTTGCTGAACAGGTAGCCAATGCAGAGATTTAGGTTATATTCTCATATTCTGGCATATCAGTTCTGGCTACAGCCAAAGAATTCTGAACTCTCAGTTGTTTCCGCTCGTTTTGACTTTGTGGTAATGGCAAGACATGAGTTACACTAAGCGCATTTCGTGGTGAGATCTTATTTCGCATTCTCATACGTATTAAAGAGACTTACCTGATTTCGCAATTTATTTTAAGCAATAAAAGTCTTTTGAAAACATTTGTTTTAGTTTATTATTCACTGAATGATTATTTATTTAATGGACAATCGCAACAAACAGCACTCTAACCCTATTGCAATCAGGGGCGGCCATGCTGCTTATAAGTCAGCGACCGCCGATAGGCGAAACCGTAATATTACCAGAAAGACTTCCAAATTCCGTGACATCTTGGAGCAGCGCAGCGCTTCATAAATGTTAACTTAAGATGACAAGACCATTTAAATCAACTAAGTGTGATAGACCTTCCGATACGTCTCTTTCCATGGCGGAGTAGATGCCTTGTAAAGAAGTCGATGTCTTGATTCATTCGGAGATCTACAACTGTCAACATTCGCCATCTCAAGATTTTAGCGAAATAAACCACAAATTAAACCTAGAAAAACAACTCCACTCGCCAAAACTTGCCGCCGCTTTTAATCGGATTTTTCCGCTGAAGGTAAAAACACAGAAAATATATCAAGTCCTCTCCAGACAAACATACGATAGCATATTGCGCCATCTAGTACTTGACTTTAGATTTTACATACTTAAATCTGTAATCTAATCTATATAATCTAAGAACTTCTATAACGCCAATGTAATAATGCTCAAGGCATCAGTCGAAGGTCGCTGCTAAGCAGAATCATTATCCAAGCCAAATTCCATGATGAGTCCGGGTGGAAAAGCCATGAGGAGTCCAGAAGACTAATAACTTCGAATAAATTCTCTAGCCTCCGTAAAAACAGGAACCAATGAAACATCGGTCTCTCCGGAAAGTCTCGAAATTTAAGAATTAAAACTATATCGAAAGCCACTACACTGGTCATTCTTTAGAATAAAAAATCTCTACACAACAATTTATTTTCGAAAGAAAACTGAAAACCCTTGCATTATGCGCCTGCGAATAAACTGGTTCCCGCGACGTGGCTTTCGATGGCGCGGTGTAGAAATCTAGGAATTACGATAACGAAAAAGTGACATATTGCGAGACAATTCATTAAGTCTAGCCTCCAAATGTTTGCTAGCATTCCTTTCAAAGCTGATAACCATTAAGTTCGATCATAATATATTTCATCGCAAGCATAAGCAAACATATAACTGTGCCTAATTACATACAAGGCTCGTCTTCTACCAGACTATATATCCGACTTCTGTATTCGAACAGCCGACAACCAGAACACATATCGGCTACGGTCCTCATCGAAGAATCAACTGCATGTCCCGCGGTCTTCCACGAAGTTCGGCGAACGTTCCTTCACTGTCGCCGGACCCACTGCTAGGAACAGTCTTCCTGACAATGTGACGAATGCCCCATCTCTGGACACATTCAAGTCACGACTCAGGACACATTTCTTTAAGATATCTTATGACTGTAGTTGATTTTCGAACCCATGTACAGCGCTCTTTTCTTCGGCCTCGGCTGTGCTACGGCGCTATATAAATTGTCTTATTATTATAGGAAACAGCAACGTTTATTTGCGGACCGTTTATAGCGGGATGCATGGTACTACTCGTAACCAGCAACTAGTCTGATGTAGGCTCAACCAATGATATATACTCTAACATTATATATATATATATATATATATATATATATATATATATATATATATATATATATATATATATATATATATATATATATATATATATATATATATATATATATATAAAATGGTCCTTAAAAGCTGAAAATGGTAATCAAAACAAGAGCGACGATATAATACCGTAAAAATTGACCTTTCAAGAGGAGTCCCTTCATAGCCCATTGAGCCAAGAGTGTACCCAAGGAAAGAGGCTACCTGGTTTATCAATTGATAATAGGCACTGTTCCATGCCGGGATCAAGGGCTGTTGGAGCCCCTAGGCACAAGGTAATGCGCGGTCGTCTTCTCCCCTACGCTGTGACGTGGCTGCCCAAAAGGCGAGGGGGTTTGGGGCCTAGACAGGGTCTGAGGGGAAGTCCCAGCCGCTAAGGTTTTTACATGGGCTTACACGCTAATTAGCTAGACACAAAACTACGAGAGAGCAATTGAGCAAAATTATATGAGTTTACTTGCAAATATTAACACAAGTGAAAAGAAAGATGTTCCTCTAATACTTTCAAACGTTTCTAGCAGTTCAAAGGGCATCAGACACTGATATCTTAAATCAAGAGTTTCGCTCAATTCATAGCACAGACTGTTCTCATTTAGAGCTTAAAAGGTACTTAAAGGCACTAACACAAAATGCTTTGACTGGCAAAAACTATAACTTCCAAATCAAGAACTTTAAACTTAGGAAGAAGGCTACTTTTCATAGTGGAAGCAGGTTTTTCAGAACTCAGCTAAAAATGAATGCACCGACTGTACAGTGATCCCAGCTTGACCTCCCCAGATTCTGACCCGACACCAAAACTGACCAAACATCCGGACTTGATTTCATACAGCCCCGGCGAATAAGCTCGTCTCAGCGACGTGGTTTAGTGGCACTGAGATTTCATAGATTTGCATTTACAAACACAAGGAGTTGTTTACTACCTAACTCTCCGAAGCAGGTCTACAGATATTCCTGTCTCGAGTGACTGTTGAGCAAGAGCGGCCTCACCACTTACCTACTTTAGGTTTACTTTCTGCAAACAACCACATCACTCTTTAACAACATAATAATCATAACTCAACTTTTCTCAATGTCCAACATGGCACTGAACTGTCCAAATGTTGCAAGATTTTCCTTAGAGTACTTTACCATTGTGCTCCAATGGAAAATCATGCATTTCTCAGCACTGCACAAAAGTTGCCTCACTGAAACCAGTATATACTTTGTGCTTGACCAAACAAGTCCATCCACACAAGCTACAGACTGCTCAAGGCCACAAAAGTAAAAAGCTTAAAATTCTGCTAAATTCAAGAAAAATGTTCATGCAACTCAATCCATCAGTCATATCAATTCCAAAGTAAGAACGGTTCTTAATTTTATTGTAGAAATTCCTCCGACTCATATTTAAGTTCTTCTAGATGTTCGTTGATTTCATCCATCGTCTTCCTCAACCTCAAAAAACAACAAAAAATTCAATTACTATTTCTGAGTTATATTTAAAATGTGCTGTAGAAATTTTCTTACATATTCGTTATCGTAATTGTAAGCTTGAGATTTCAACAGCGCCGAACGAAAGCCAAGTCACGAGAACCAGTCCATTCACAGACACTCGGAAAAACAAAATCGATAGGCGTCTAAGGTCAGGTTTGGTTCGAAGTCAATATCCATGGGTCAGGCATGCATTACTAGCCAATCCAGTGCACAGCATCTGCAATCCAGTTCAACAAATGTCCCTTTTGCTCCCCATTTACAACCGTGCCCACCCCTAACCTGCATCTACCCTCCCTGTCCCCTTCCTCTCCCTGGCCATGTGTAAAAAGTACTTTGTTCTTACATCATTCGCGAGATGGCGCCGGCTGTACGTCGCCTGTTCTAAATGTTCTAAACAAACCATGGACCACGTGTCTATGCCTTTTATTACACTGGTGAGTTTGTAAGGAAGGCATTTCACACACGAATATAACGGTTACTTGCAATTTCAGTTGCGCAAGAGCCTAAGGCACAAGGCATCAACCGACGGCACACCAAAACCAAGCCATAATCAAATCAAAGTCCAGAGTTAATCTGTCAAATATCTAACTGATCTAAACAAGTGCAATTTAAGATAGGCAGAAAAAACGCTAAGAAGAACCAAAAGAAACCGCATGCATGCACACACACACACACAGTGGAAAATGCTCCAAGAGGACAGTCCAACACAAGAGAAAGCACGAAGGGCTCAAGCAAACGTGTAGGAGCAGATGAGGCAGAGAGGCACGGCCAGATATACATCCCCATAAACACATAGAAAGGCAGACAGATAAAGACACCAAGAATTATTATTTCCGCATTTATTAAGTGCCACTTTCTAACGACTAACCATCAGTTGATGGTGCAAAGCAACTGTGAGTGAAGAACTTGCTCAAGGTCCCTATGCACAAACCGCATTTCAGAGGACACTCAAACCCGTACCCTTCGTGTTACAGCCAAGCGCTCTAACCAATCGGCTACCATGCCCCAGAGGAGACAAACAAAAGGACAGATAAACAATAAGATAAACAAACAGATAAACAATGAGATATATAGCCAGATAAACAATGAGATAAACAGACAGAAATGCAGAGCAATTAAAGGACTGACTGGAGCTTCACTTGACCCAGTTCCGATTTGTTTTCATCGTTGCATGGATCATCGATCACATTCTGCGTAAGAATCTGAAATCTGGCCGTCTGTTAAAACAACATAAGCAGTGTACAGTCAATGTACTCATCATATAGCCACTCATCACCAAAACAGAAAAAACACAAGTGTTTCCAAGAAGACATAACCGCTCCTATACTGCCTAAAGGAGATTCCCAGTGCATTAGACTCTGGTGCATTAGAAGCTACTAATTACAATTTACAATTAAATGCCAGTGCCGCAGAGACAAGGTGGTCCAAGAAAATGTCGGGGCACTGCATTAAATACCAACTATGAGGGACTGCAGGACAGCGAGGCAACCACAAGCCCTCGGGGCACACCAATTCACCTGTTGTGATTTTTCATTACTCAATGCAGTGCAGTTGTGAGCTTTCTTTTGGTTGATGAATGTTGATGTGCGGTTTCTTTTGGTTCAATTCATCAACTATCAACTCCGCATGGGAACACATCTTGGTTGGGCTCAGTGTGTGTGAAGGAGTCAACCACTGGCGACACTTCTAGCTATCAAGCAGATTTGGTTCTCAGCACAACATCTTTTGACAACCCCACGGACTTGACGCAGTGCTCGTGAGTAAGCTGGTGCCCTGCGCTCAGCTTTTAAGTAGCACTTTAGATATTTTGAGTTTATGATTATGATTATCTTAGCACCGCAATGCTAAGAGCTTTCTGTTCTCAATGACTTTGACATCGTTTATGCTGGTGTAGACAGCACCTCTGTTTATGCTCTCTTGAAAAAAGAACCTTAAAATTTTCAATTACAACTACAAAATTACAGTTCTGTCATTTTCTTTTTTCCAAGAAAACTTACCAATTCCAGTTTATTCTTCTCACAGTCCTGAATGTTACTGATGCAAGATGCTAGCGCTTTTAGTTTTGAATCTGACGAGAACTCATGGTTGATTTTGATAATTTCATCTGAGATCGTCTTAAACTTTTCTGTTATTTTATGAACGAGTTGTTGAAACATGGGAAAGTTATAGTTTGGGCCAGTTGCAAGATACGCCTGGTAACCTCTGAATAACCAGAAATATAGAGAACAGTATCAACACCATGAATAAAAATCAGTTTAACCGAGAGCACATGGTTTAAACAAAGCAAATCATGGTTTAAGTGAAAGAATATGGCTTAAGTTTCAGTTAAACGATCTCTTGCTTCAGTTAAACAGAAGATCCTAAAAAATTAAACACCAAAAGTGAAAATCCAATAACAACAGAAAAAAATAAAAATTAACCCAAAAAATTTCAAACTTAAAAGACTCATAAATTTATTAAAATTAAAAAATTCAACAAAAAGTGAAATTCCAACAGTCATAGCAGATATTATGATTATTATTTAAATTTGAAATACAGCATCCAAAATGCAAAACAAGAAAAAACAATCTTCCACTCTTGATCCATCACATCAGAAATACACACATGTATATATATATATATATATATATCACCTTTCATCAACTGACTTAGCAGTAATTATTCAGCATAAATTTTAAACCAGCAAATTTTCAATAACTTGTAGTTTTTCATTTTTCACCCAAGCACACACCCACACGAGAGAAAAACTGCCCAGAGAATATAAATGCCAACTCAAAATTTGAATATTTAACTTCATCAGTAACTTTATTAGGAACCAGTTATCCAGTGAAAAAGGTATCTAATTATGTAGTAAGTAGTATAAGCAATGACTACTGGTTACTCCAAATAATGACTGCTGAGTAATAAACAAATGAACGAACTCGTCGAAAAGGTTATACGTATGCACACGCTCCTCCTGCAAAAACTGGAACCTCTTGATTCTCTGTCCAACATCTTTGCACTCCTAATCAGTGAAAAACCACAGTCAAGTTCACTGTCAATCAACACTAATCAGCTAAACTGATTTACACTGTTTGAATAAGATTTTGCTTTAACAATCAACCATCAGTTGATGGCTTGATCTTTAGAATGACGGCGCTATGGAAGTCATTGGACTAAATTTTATTAGATTCTGTTAGATTTGATACAGACTGCATTAAGAGAGTCAGCAAGCAAATGCTTTATAATGGAAAATTGTCCGGCAATCACATGCATGTTGGACCAAGAAAGGCATTCTGCATGACCTGTAAAATTAAGGAACAAAATTAAGCAGTTCCTGTTATGGCACAGTTTTTTCGCGTGGGTTTATATAAATAAGAAACCTAAATACAAACTCACTACCACTTATTTTTATAAGACCACGTAACCTGCAAACGTTTTACGCCTATTCGCACAACGGGTGATCTTTACAATCAAATACGCTAATTATAGCCTTTAATTATTTTCCCACGCAAGCGCTAAAATTTATGCGCAGGCTTACTTACCTACCTACTTCTGTTTATTTTCTCGCCATTACATCCAACGACACAAGAGTTCTTATAATATCTGAATTTGCAGCATATACAACAAGATCACAAGCGATACGTATTTTTTTAAATAGGCAATTAAAATAAAAAGAAAACTAATAAACAACCATGTTTGAGTTTACAACGCCTTCGTTAAAACAGACAAATAAGTAAAATAATGTTGTAGCGCATTTACTAGTATTTTTACAGTTGCCAGATACATTTAAAAAAAATTTAAATAAGTAAGTAAATCGGCTGGTTTGTTTAATACTTACACGGCTGTGTGGAACCCTGAAATATCGTAATTGTATCTGCTAAAGCTAAAGTACCTGGAACCAGCTTGTTCACAAGCACTCAGTCAAAAAAATCGATATGCAGGTACGGTCAGGTTCGGTTCCAGGAAGGCAGACAATATACTGTGCCTTAGCGATTTGCAACTTGTTTAAATAATTTCGGTCTATCTGAAGCGGCCCATCTAACAAGACCGGATAGAGAAGGGGTAAGGACTGTTTAGGTGGGTTGTGTCAAATCTGAGAAAGATGGGAAGCGAGTATCATGTAATGTGTAGGCCTATATCATGATCTATATTTCACAAATTTCTAAAGCGTTATTTTGAAGTTAAGTGCTCAGTCTTATTTACGAGCTCTGCGTCAAATCAAAAGGGCTGTCCAAAGATATCACTTGAATAACTAATCTAATCTAATCTAAAAACCTCTATAGCGGCACTGTAATAATGCTCAAGGCATCAGTCGATGGTCGCTAATAAACAAAATCAATTTTACAGCCCCTACGAAGGGTAAGATGTGGAAAGAAATTATGCACAGACTCAATCTTATGACCTTATGATCAAATGCTACACAATGTACAAACCTTAGTTTTCTTTATTTATCACCTCGTTGAGAATTGGTTAATATTTTACTTGGGTGGGAATAAATTTGGGTTTAGCGATTCGTTTAAAGTAGTGGCACCATATCATTTGGTATATCTCTTTGTGATCGTAACTCGTTGGATGGTAAACATGGACGACACCGCTGTTAGCGATCCGGTGAATTTGAGAGAATTTCTTGCACAATGGAAAGAAGTAACAACAGATTACGACTTAAATCGAGATGCAGTCGCAGACGTGCAAGAATATGCAATCAGAGAAATGGGAATTACAAGCGAAATGATCGCAGAATTGGAATCTGAGTGCGGGTGAGTTAACTTCTATGGTCCGACTAAAACACGAAATTGGTGTGGGACATGTATGGCATTCTGTAATCGACAAAAATATGGAACAGCTATGATTAATCACTGGGTAAGCTTCAAGTATTAGCGTATTTGAATTAAATGCTTCAGTCAGTGATTGTCAGTGTTTATTTGTTTAACATTGCAGTAATTTTATCTGAATCTAAATTTATTTTCTTTGCTGTCTTGGCGTTCTCATTTCAATGACATTGGGACTAGTCCTGAATTGCAGACATCTGTGTCTTGTCATAAAAGCTTAAGTCAGTTTCTGAAAAGTTCGGTTAAGCAGTCAGTTAAACATTATTATTCATATACGGGTGCATTTTAGGCCAGAGACACTGTTGTCGGAAACTGATCCAAAAGATAATCAGACTCTTCTTAGTGAAATACCAGACGATGTCGATCTCGAAACTCTCAAGTAAGATTGAGTTTTAATTTTATAAATTTTAGCTTTTGATGTTTTGTCAGAATCTTTAAAATATCTTGTTGCTATCAAAAACTCAACATATTCACAATAAAGTAATGTTCATGAAATGATATTATATATGTATATATGTATGCCCCTATGTACGTATATATGTGCAGATTTGCTGCTGATGACTTTCCTAGTTATCTGAGGAATGTTTACTAATGGATAAATGTTCTTTTCTTAATGACATTTAACATGATTAAGGTTAGCACAGAGAGGTCCTCTGATAAGTTTATCTCGAAGAGATGCTATACAAATTCTGATTCCAGTTACTATTATGCACGTGTGTATATACGGATGTATGTATGTGTGTATCTGTATGTATGCATGAAGAATGCATACCATATGCATGCGTTTGTATGTAAGTACATATGTATGTTTATGTGTTTGTACATATGATGTATGTATGTATGATGTATGTATGCATGTGCATATATACCCTGGTATATATTTATGTATGTGTGTATGCATGTTTGTACATATGGTGTATGTCTGTATGATACATGTTTGTATGTTTATGAATATACACCATGGTATATATGTTTGTATGTATGCATTAGGACATTTGTGTACTTGTTCTTAAAGCATGGTTATCTTTAAATGTGACTTTGCTCTTCATTACTAAAGTTATTTTTATGAGTTCATTTGCGTGACTTTGTTTCTCCTAACTTTAACCCTTTCTCAGCCACAGCCTTGAATTGAACACTTGTTGGTCTAGGGAACAGAGGGAAGAACTGAGACAAAGGAAAATCGATTCCGTCTACAAGAACAAAGTTCTCGATAAAATGAAATATCGAGGCCGCGATGGTCCTTGGGTATTGACAATCTCTTTGCTGTTCTTTTAAATTAACATACTATTTAAAATGAATAATAAATATGCAGTACTAATTAAATATAATTTCATAAATTAGTGTATTTATTTCCAAAATTTGCACACATAATCTCCAAACTTATCTCCAAACGTTTCATTCATTATCTCCAAAATTTGCATACATGGTGTCCATAATTTGCATACACAATCGGCTACCTGTGCATATTTCAAAATTTGTATGCACAGTCTCCAAGCTTATCACCAAAATGTGCATAAATTATCTCTTAAATTTGTTACAGAGCTTATTGCATGGATTTAAACGTCTGACGTGTTCTTTCTTAGAAACATCATGTCTTCAATCGAGAGAGTCTTCCGGACGCTCCTTTGGCCGTCTTTCCTGATGTCATCATAACTGTCCAGATCTACCGACCTTATTGTCGAAAAAGAGTATGTACCCCAAGCGTTGTTAAGTTAGTAGGTGAATTTGGAAAATATCCAGACGTTATTAAATGTTCTCTCCCTCATGCACAGTTGTGTTTGGCTCTGCTCCCCTTTACCTCATTGACTTCTGCACTTTGGTCTCCTCGTTGATGGGTTGTAGCACCCTTCGCTCGGCCACTCAGGATCTCCTGTTTGTCCCTTGAATGCGCAGCGCTACTGCCCAGTCCAGAAGCTTTGCCTACGTTGGTCCCACTTGCTGGAATCATTTCCCTTGAGAATTGCGACTTGAGCTCCTTTCTCTCCCCCTCTCAGTGTTCCGCAGGCGCCTGAAGACTGTACTGTTTAACAGTGATTTTACTCTTTTGGGTCAGAAGCACCTCTGTTGAGTTTATCCTCTAAGAGGCGCTTTATAAATCTCAAATTACAATTCTTTCGTGATATTAAATTGCCTTTGGATTGGTCAATTTTGACACAGTTTTACGTCAACACGCCATCTGCTGAACGTGAAGTGTGGGGGATAGGGTGTGTATGTATAGATTTGTGTATAAGTAAGTCAGTAAGTAAGTAATTTTCATAGCACGACATAAACGCCGACAAGAATGGTTCGCTGCAGGAGAGGACACAATGGGTTTGAGTGAGTGTGTGGAAGCTCAGCACCTGCACATCCCCACGGGCAGCAGAATGGATCGATTATCACCCGGTTGTCCTGAGACTGGAAGAGAAAGCTTCCGGATGTATGCCAAACAAGAGAAGGTCATCCAGATCGGAGGATCTTGAATGTTGTTCATTTTTGAGCGACAGGAAGCCAGTGTATTTGTGGCTGTTGTTTGATTTCAGGCGCTGACTCTGGACCAGGAGTTTGAGGTTCTTGGCAGCCAGCTATTGACTGAACTGCGACAGAAGATCTACTGTGTCTCGGACTACGTGCCAATCGGCGACTTCAGTCAGAATCCAGACCACCCATGTGACATCACCGCTAAAGTCTGTCTTCTGTGCAAACCTCTTTTCAAACTGTATTTGTAACTGTAATCAGATTTATGTAGTGCCTTTTCAAGAGGCATTCTGCAGAGGCACTTCTGGCCTGGCAAAATAAAACCAGGATCGAACACAAAGGCTCTTAGGCAATGATGGAAACAGGCAAAGAAAGACCAAGAAGCTTGTGTGATAGGTTACTAGGGAACCAAGAAGCTCATGTGATAGGTTACTAGGCAACCTAAGACCACGAAGCTCATGTGATAGGTTTCTAGGCAACCTAATCCAAAACGATGGACCAACCAAAGCGAAGCTTCTGTGATGCACTGTGAACGTTCACGATCGAGAAGAGTGAAGGAATTTGCAAGAGAAAAAGCGAAAAGCTGTGCATTTAGTAAATTCAGTTACATTGAATATATGCACGTTAAGAACGTCAGTGGAAGATTGTGTTAATATATGCATGTAAGTATGTATGTTTCTGTCCATGATGTATGTATCTGTCTATGTGTGTGTATGTATGTTTGTATCTGTTTATGCATGTATGTATTTATATACATGAACATATATTGTATGTACTTTATGTAGGAAGTTTTATTTTTCTAGGATTTGTATCAGTCCGGTTTCTTCTTCATTGAGGGAACCTTCTACAATGATCTGCATGATGAAACTTGTCGAGATTATTCAAAGTACGTAGCACCTGTCACTCTTAAATGGGACTCTGCTGTTGGTTTGAGTCTTGAGAACCAGGGTGACTTTTCCAGTTGTTTGAACATTACTGATTGTAATGCCATCTGCTATTCGAGAACTGTACTCTGGAAATTGTCATACATATGCAGCATTATGTTATCATCGCATCTCACTTCTTACCTTGCTTCACAAACAATTGAAAGCTTTTTTCCAGCTGCCTATTCTACCTGCATTCATAAATCAGTGCAATTTAAATGCTTGAGTAATAATGATAATAAAAATAATAATTATTATTATTAATTTGAGAAGGTTTGTCCATATCCGATGCTTTGATTTCTCTGGAGTGTTTTTAAATCCTGGTAGTTTTGAATGAATTTCAGAATTTATTTGCTCTCTGACAGCTATTTCTGCTGAACTACACGAAACAAAACATCTTTCTCAGCGCCCTTCGGTTTTCACACAGTGTTACAAGGCTGTTGCACTCAGAGAACTTTTGCAGGCCTCGGTTGTGATGAGGACAATTAGTACCTGATGCATTTCTTGCTCTTGTGCTGATATCTTGTTCCTGAGGGATCAGATGCATCTTGGGTAAACAGATATTAGTAATAATAATAATACAACTGATAATAATTTGGTGTGTGTCAGGGTTATCATGGAGTGGTCAAAAGAGGAGAATCGTGGCGTGAATCCGTACCAAAGCCAACGAATGGAATCGACACGGTTCATCGACCTGACTGTTCGACTCGGTCAACCGTATCTCTACATGCACCAGGGAGACTGCGAACATCTGTTCATTTTTTCTGATGTCAGGTGAGCTTCTGCAACGTCTGTCTGATTAGCAGACATTAAAAGCAATTACTAAAAGCAATGAGCTTCAAGAGCTGAGCCATGCCGCACTGAACAGACAACAGTGGAAGAACATGGTGAAAATGGCATCGGACACCTACGGGCGCTGAGCCCACGGTTCATGATGATGATGAATGAATAAAAACCAATGATTAAAAGCAGTCATTAAAAGCAATGACTAAAAAGCAATGATTAAAAGCAATGATTAAAAGAAGTGATTAAAAGCAGTGATACTTTTGATAATGGTTTGCTTTGGAGAGCTTCTGTATATATATATATGTACTTACTGACAGCTTACTTCTGAGGAACTTCCATTGAGGCACATAGCAAAGTGTTACCTTTACCTTTATGCTTCTGAGGAATCCTATAGAGGTGCAGACATAATTGTATTGCTTTTACTTGTAAGGTATTTTTTAAATGAGCATAAGGTTATCTTCAAATGAAATGTACAGCTGAAGAATTCAGCTGATTGGAAGAACTCTTTGTTTTGTATTTCCAGGGCTCAAATAATCCGTTTGACGTTGCATTTGCAGGGTTACGCATGTTGATGATTGTCGTTATTTGGACAAATATCCGGTGCTGACGTATAAAAGTCGTGAGAGGAAACCAAAGTGTCGAGTCTGTCAACAACATCTTGCCAGGTTATTCATTTCTCTTATGAAAATTCAGAATAAGAAGAAAATGTTGAAATGTTCCAGAGCCATGTTGTTAATTATACTTTCTAAAGTTATTACTTTATCTGTATTTATTAAACGCCACTATCTAACGACTAAGCATCGGTTGATGGTGCTGAGCAGTTGTGAGTGAAGGACTTGTTCAAGCTTCCTACACAGTAAACCACTTAGGAGATGCTTGAACCCGTATTTGTATTCTTTGTTTTACAGGCTGAGCACTCTAAACTATTGGCTGCCATGCCCCAAGAGTAGGTAGTGTAAACACTAATCTAATCTTGAAATTTCCGTAGTACTTTCATCATAATGCACAAAGGCATCAGTTAATGGTCGCTTCTAAGCAAAAACGCATTCCAGGAGCAGAATCCATCAGGCAGAATGAGTTGAGATCCATAAGGCCTCTGAGACTAGAGGTACTTTTAAGGATTCAATCCCTGACACTCGAATCAGATTTGCAATCCAATCAGTGGCTCTCTAAATGACCTAAAAAGACTAATCTAATCTAATGACTTCTACAACGCCATTATTACGATGCCAGAAGCGTCAGTTTATGCTTGCTTCAAGTTAAATTGTAGTCAAAAAGTATTAATTTGGTGGAGAAGCCAGATTGAACATCAGTAAGACTGGAGAAAGACGGAAATTATAGACATGCTGAGCAGTCAAATGAAACAAGTTTATGCTTTTCAGATGGGTGACTTATGGAAGTCCGTTGACGCCCGAAGACCCTTGCTTCTTCTGCGATACGTGTTTCCGTGCTCTTCACTACGACAACGAAGACAAGATGATCGTATCCAACGTCACCGTTTATCCATATCCAGACAGTCGTAAAATGGCGTTTGCCGTTTCTCAATAAACGCCATTGTGTTTCATTCGTTTATGTTGCCAGCATAAGGCAGAACTGTTTGTGGCGTTTGCCGGTTTACAATAAACGTCATTGTGTTTCATTTGTTTATGTTGCCAGCATAAGGGATTTAGTTTATTGGCTATGGGATCAAGACCTTGAAACAAAGGTTGATCCAGTGATCGAAGCCATGTTGTTGTGGACAGTAATGATCATGATCTTTGTAGTATGGCAGCTGCTTAGTAAAGGATTAAAAGGTGATTACTGTTTAGTAAAGGATTTAGAGGTTTGATGTTGAGTCGGGATGTAGTGTTTGTTTATCAGTTTGTTGTTGGAAGAAGTTGTTTTGTTGTTGAGTCTGGTTAGACTGCACGTCATTGAAAATGAATTCTTGGATAATACAGTCATACTGTAAAGCTGAACAAAATATTTTTTATTTGCATTTTCTTGAAGAAAGGTTATTTATTTACTTAAGTCGTTGGTTAAGTTTTTTGACTGCATCAGTTGTTATGAGTGTTTTGTTCTCTTCTTCAGAAAGTGCTTTTTCGAAAGTCGAATTTGTCTTTTTTCTCATAAACTGAGCTTTTTGGGAGAAATTAAAAGGTCCTTTTAAAATTTACAGATACATTCCTTATGTTTCCCTTTCATGTTTTAACATAATATTTACCTTTTTTAGTTGATTTATGCTCATATTGTGTGTGACACGGTGGTCTATTGCTAACGCGTCTGGCATATCTGACTTTGTGTAACGACCCTGCGCAAGTTGTTTGCGCACATCGTGCCTCTGTCACCAAGCAATGCAATTTGGTACCGGCGTAGGCTGGGAAGTAAACGGTAAGTCCTGCAATGCACTGGCCCCATCTTCAGGACTTTGGGATTCGTCCATTGCCGGCCCAATGGCAGAATATGAGCGCCTCCCCTACGTTCCTGATGGAACATGGGAGCTTTGGTATCACGCATAGGCTATTTCTCCTGACTATGGCTTGAGTTTGGTGAGCCATCGTTGGACGAGCTGTGCATTAGACACCTGCGCTTTAGAATTTGAACATTACAGTCAGTTATGCGTTTATGTATTTATGTTGCGCCTTCGAAAACCTCTTAGATAAATGTAATTGTCCACGGTTTTGTAAATCGACCTATACGTATAGGCTAGGCCTGCTCGTTTTGCTATAAACTTATCGGATGTCACCTTTTACCCTTAATGGGCGTCGGATTTGCGTATACATCGGTTTGTTAAGCAATAGAACTAAAGATAAAGAGTCCAATAATTTTACTAGAAGCTTTAATGCGAATGTTAATCTGGGGCAGACGGCTTCATATACGCGCGTATTTTCAACTTTATGAGTATTTTGCGTTGTATTGTTTCGTATTCAAAGCTAGGGCTAATTGTAGTTCATTTAAAGCTTTTCCATCTGAAGGCCTGCTATCTATGTAAAGACTACGAATAGTTAAGTGGAATGTTTCAGGCACTATCTTATCCCTAAATGACTGTAGATTAGTAAATTAGTTTCAGGCGCAGATTTGGTTTTGAAATAGCGTGACTGCTGACAATGGGCGTATATTTATTATTTATTTCTAATTTATTAATTCATTTATTCGTTAACTCAATCGTTCACTCGCTCATTCGTGCACTAGTTCATTCGTGTCGGCCTATTAGTTCTTTCGCTATTTAGTTCTTTCGTTCATTCATTAATTCATTAATCGCAACGATTGAATCTAAATGTAAGACCCGGATAAATGTTGGCCAAGGACGAAGACGGGTTCGTGCATATGCCATTGTAATTGTAATTGTAAACGAACATTTATAAAGCGCCACTTAGGAAACAGTGGCGCTCCTGACTTGAACAAACAAAAAGGATTTCAGGCGTTTGCGAGACTGGGTAGGAGAGAGACTAAGTAACTGAAGCCGCAGGTCAAGAGGAAGGCAGTTCCAGCTGGAAGGGCCAACAAAGGCAAAGCTCCTGGACTGGCTTATTCAGTGAATATCAACAAGAGATTTAAATGATAATAGCACGTTGACAAGTCGGGTCTTTGCGGTAGATCATCCCAACATACGCAAATCTAGCGTTGGTTTGGAAATGTAGGCCTAGATGCGTTTAAATTAAAAAATATGACACAATAGGTTTTCATTTATTTAATAAGTGGCTGCCTAAATTGTTATAATGACACGTCTTGATAGTCTTAAGCCTATTAGTCATTGATAAGGGAAAAGCCATTAGAATGTTTATGAGCTAAATGTAGGTCTATACAGACTTTAATTACTGTGTCATTCGATCATTTCTGAAATGCAAGTTCTTTACCTCATAAATTAAGCTCAGGTGACTAACAGTAATTCTATCGTCGACGTTGTTCATTGTTATTCAACTAGTCTGTAAATCAATCCTTGAAATTTCCGTTGTTTCGGTGATAGAATTACTGTTCAGCCCAGGTAATGATGACTCCATTATTTAACCTGTGGGGATTATGTAAATGGACCTTTTTCTTACGGGAAACAGTTCAGAGTCCTTCAGGCTATAGTGTTAGGTTCGATGTTATTTAGGCGCATATAGTCTTTCACATTTGTAGGGGCTAAGCTTAAACTACAATTCTTTGCTATAGGCCTAACAAAAACGCCAATTCCAAATTAGGCTATACGAGTCTATAGAAAATCATATATATTTACATTTAACATATGTGGATATTAGGTTGCACTAGTGAAACAAATAGCCACATACATACATACATACATACATACACACACATATGCATAGGCCTATATGCATACATAAGCCCATATATACTTACATACATACATATATGCATACATAGCCTATGTACATTGTCTTGCTTAAACGGGTACTAATTACCTTCCATGAACACATTTTCTCGACACATTTCGCTCCTATTCACTGGTCATTCCCGCATTAATGCTATACAATAGTTTCGTGTGCGCGTTTTATTGTCACCTAACCATCTCCGCAACAGGTACTCCGCTAGTGTTCAGTGCCACTGCTTATATGTCAGATATTTACACGGGGACCCTAAATGGCGTGGCGTCCATTCAAACGGGCAGCGGTGGTGAAGGATCTCACACGATCAATTCATTGAAAAATTAGCAAGGCAGACGCCTTACGGTCGCCATAGAAAAAGTGTACATTGACAGTTACATATAGTGTTTGATGGCACTGATGAAGAATGGTAGGCCCTATATTTGGCTGCACAATTGTTCTAAAACTTAATGAACCATGTTATTTTATATGCATAGATATATTAGTCTTTGGACTTCGCTTTTCACATTCAAAGGAATTGCCATTGGATATTAATAGCCGGGATTTCCGAAGGTCTCTGACGAAAGCCGAAATTTGGACTGCTAGCGCTTACAGAAATTTCATTGGTAAGAAATCTTTTCCATTATGCAACATCTCTAAAATGTGGCTAAATTTTCTTCACAGGTGTTGTTTAAAATTGCTCAACAGTGTGTTATATGACTACTTGCGAAAGCTGCAAAATAACCCGTTGGATTTAGTAGAATATGGATTGTGATAATGAAATTGGAAGTTGAGGGGCTTTTACATAAAGGTAGCTTTGGAATTTTTACACATTCGAAACCTTAATCTCGCAACAAAAGTAAGGCTGGTACTTAGTTCTGACTAGGCATAATTATGCAGATTTTGGCAGAGAATTAAGACTCTATCGCTATTGTTCTTTCATATTTAGGCCCTACATTAAAAGCTGTTTCGGCCCGGTGAGAAGAAACATTCGCTAGGCCTAATTTCTTCAGCGCCAAAAAGCTATCCTGTGAAGCAACTTATTCGCAGGCGCTTCATGAAAAGAAAGTCGGCGAAGCAGGTATGGTAAGGTTCAAGTGCAAGTCCAGTTCCAACTGTTAAGCCAGTGAAAAGAGACGGCTAAGGTGGATAGTGTTGGTGAGCTTCTGGATGGCTGAAATAGTTGTCATAGTTCTTGCGCGAGTTTTACCGAAGAAGTATCAACTTGAGCTAAAGAGCGATTACCAAATTTTAAAAATGAGGTCAGACGTGTCATAGCGGAAAAGGAGCGGGTTGAACGGGATGGATGAGTTGTGGAAAAATGACGAAGATTGGCTGGGAGAGTTGGAGTGAGTTGTACGTTAGTGCCCATTTCTGTCGTTTCACAGTTTTATGTGTCAGGCAGACCTACCCTACCCTATTTAGAAATTGCTACGCTATGATATATGCGGTGCATAGTTATAGTGAAGATTTTAGAATACACTAGGATACGATACTCTAACTTTGCGTGTAGACTAACTATTGTGTGTTGTGGCTAACAAGCAACACAGCCGCGCCACCTAGCAGTAGGTATGATAAAGATCATGGTCAAATGATACAGCCACGTTCATTGGGGCATTTTAATACTGTAATACGATCTCGCTGATTGGACCCACAAATCTTCGATTGCAACGCCACCATGCCGTTAGCATTTTGTTAGGTAAAGGCCTGAGACGTTAGGATTCATTAAGTGTCATATCTATCATAGCGTACTCTAAGATCTTAGGTTATAATCAGGCACGAGCATTACACCCTGGAACTAGCGCTATATAAATGTTGCTTTACCTAACATTACAAGTGCCATATGTATGCATAATTTACTTTTAAAACATTAAAAAAATTCTATTTTTAAGTATTTTATAAATTGCTTTAGATATCGATTAATATATAAAGACTCATTTCCAGTGATTCGAGTGACGATAGCCATGAAGACATATCCGTTGAGAGTGGAAAACCTTCCAAATGACATCACAAGATCGGATGTGTTAAGCTTCTTCGAATGGCCACCAAAAGATACCTTGGAGAACATCGAAATCTTTAACAACGGGTCGACATCGACCGCTATTCTGCTTCTTACCCGCCCAGGTAGCCTGCTCTTCTTAGTCTACAATTTATCAGCGTTTACCTGCAAATCCTAAACCTACGTCATCGTCGTTAAAATCATTATGTGTGTTTATGCATTTGTGCATGTATGTATACGTACACAGTATATGAAAGTTGGGGTTGTAAACTTTTTCAACTGGAACCAGTCTACCAGTCGACCAATTCGAAATGGCGGCAAAGCCTCAATGATTGGTGTCCAAATTCAGTCTAAAACGCAAGAAGCCAAGGTCACACTTAAGAAATAAGTCCAGAAGACAGACTTGGGCACGAGATTCATCTGAACTTACGAGAATTTTCGAGGAAATTTCGCATATATCAAACTAAACTCACAAAATAAATCAGATGCATCGACAGCCAAGTCAACCAACCTATTATCCTATTATAGGTCGCGAAGTGTATGTGTGCTTGTGTGCGCGCGTGTGTGTGTGCAACTCCAACCTCCTTCCCCAGCTAACCAGTCACTTATGCATACAGTTTTTCTTTGAAAGTCAAATTGTTAATGACATTATTAACAGGTATGCTCTAAAACCGTTGGCAGTCGGGGTCTTCATATATTAAATCTGGTACTTTACTCTGTCCTAACAGGAATCGTCATTACCAAACACAGTCATGATTATTGTTGTCATCATTGCTGAATAGTTTGCTTATAAGGTTGTTACCCAGACATTCACTTGTTTTCTGCTTCATTCCAGATGTCGCCTATGAGTTCATGAATATCAAAGAGCCAGTAATAAGCGGAAATTTCGTCACTATTGTGCCAGAGGTAAGATAAGATGGCTGACAGCTTCAGTGTCTATGCGACTGTTCTAAAATAGCTAGCTTCATCCCTCTGCAAATAGTCTCAGTTGGCCTCAGTCTGATCTTGCTTTCTGCACTGCTGGTGTCCCACAGGAATCTGTCCTTGACCCCTTATTTTGTTACAATATTCACTTCACCAGACAGCCGCAGTAAACCACTTTGGAGTCCAGTTACAGTAGCATGGCGGGTGACTAACCGTGCTTCAGATTTGCACTTTTGTGTGACTTTATGCGCGTTTCAAATTTTCGTAATAATAATAATAACTATTTAAATATTTAACTATGAAAAAATAATAATAGGATTATTCCGTGTCTACGTCAAAGTAGGGATGGTCATAGTGCGATTTGTAGTGGAGGGGGAACTTTCTCCTTCAACTGCTTCATGCCACCCCATCCTTTCGGCTGAGGTCCGACATTCCAGACTGGGAAACTTGTTTCCTCGCGCTATGTGTTCTAGAAAGAGTGGCATGTGATGTACAGTAGCTTTCCCAAGAATTCGCAAAAATACTGAGGGTGCTGCGCGCTTATTGGCTAAATCGTGAAAGAAATGGAGATTATAGGGGATGATCGAGGCGATTTTATCGTCATTGTATTTATTAAACGGTCGTCGAAAGTTTCTAAAATAAAATTATTAAATTTTTAAAGTTTCAAAAGCTTCCTCTGACCTCAGTTAGTATCCACTGCCCTAGAGGCCTTTCCCCCATACTGCTGGATACAGAAATATTATTCTGAGGCCATTGTGTCCACAACTTGAATCTACAGTATCCCAAAATATGTCCCTAAATTTACGATGGATTTTTTTATAGATGCAATTTATTTTAGCTCTTCAAAGAGACATCGGTCACTTTGAACAAATACTGGCTGAGAGAGATTGAAGACGAAGATCCGAATGTGCAAGTTAACATTCAGACCCAAGCAAACAAGTTTAATCTGAAGTTAGATAGTCAGAGGGGTACAATTTCTTTAGCAGGTGTCCCATGGAGAATGAAACAGGCAAAAGCAAGCTTAACTGATAAGATTCAAGCGCTTATAAAGAACCGGTCCCAAAATGTTCAAAAGCATTTGTGTATGAATCCTAATAACCTAAATGTTGCTGGAGTTCATTCTCTGGAAAACAAAGATTTCGGTCAGTCAACAAACGTAGATGACATGCAAGCTGCAAATGAACAGCGAAAGCATTGTAGGAAATTGAAAGATCTGCAATCTTCTGGTGACACCAGATTAGAAGTGGATATGAAATACTCGACCGAATCTGGCAATCCAGGTCCAGGCGGAAAGCGTGAACGAAGATTGAAAACTGATGAGCCAAAGTCTGAAACACGTGAAGACGTAGCAACAGAATCCAGCAACCAAGTCGACAAAGATCAGAAGAAAGAAGCAAAATCAAGAAGACGCATTCTGAAACAAAAGTCTGATGAAATCCAGACATCAGAATCATCGGCCAATGCTTTGGGTAAATCAACCCCCGTCAATTATCTAGGCTCCACTCAGTATCAAGCTGTAATAAGAGTTGACAGCGACATTCATAGATATCTGTTGGAGCACAGTACGCAGTTGGATTTCACCGACTGTTCCACTACTCAGTTTCAAGTCTCTGAGCAACACTTTGATTGGGTTATTGGAAATAACAACAAGAAAGATCTTCTTGCCGATGAGGAAGATTTGAAACGTGTTATAGATAAACTGCGCATAAAATGCTATTCCGTGCCGGACGACGTTGAATTTGATATATTTAAAGACTTTATTCAAACTAACAACGCAAATAAGAACGTTACTCTGATATTTAATCCAAGTGTGCGCACCTGCAAAACTGTCGGACCACCGGATGAAGTTAAAAGCACCTGCAAATGGATTAGAGACACAGTTGATGATAATTTTAAAAGAAGTAGACAGAAGCCTTGTAAAGTTTCCGCTACTGAAGTAAGTGGTGATTCCAGATGGCAGAACAAAGGAAGTACCGGCCATCAGTTGGATGTGCAACAAAGTGGGTCTCGATGCTATTCTCCAGATGACAAAGCTGACATTTCTGACATTAGAAACAAGGTAGGTCGTTTTCCTGATCATAAGCAACAGCTGGCAAAAGCTGGTGATGGAATTCATATCTCACAGTCGGCTAAAGACAGACTGGAGTTCACAACGCGTGGGAACCTCAGAGTGTCAGTGTATCAGGGAAATATGATCCAGCAGCCAACGGAGGTGATTGTCAATCCCGCAAATGATTCTTTAGCTCACGGCGGAGGTCTCGCCAGAGTGATATTAAATGCCGGAGGTCCAGTGATCGACGAGGAGAGTCGAAAGATCATTTCGAAACAAGGTAAACTCAAGACAAGTGAAGTCGTTCACACATCGGCTGGAAAACTTCCGCCACCCATCAAATATGTGTTACACGCCGTTGGTCCGACTGCCTACGAGTTTAAGGATAACAAGGCAGGACTCGTCCCAACGCTGAAGATCACGTTCCGCAACTGCCTTGAGTATGCCAACGACAAGCTAAGCGTCTCTTCAATATCGCTGCCTCCGATCAGCTCAGGTAACACTTGGTGATAGTGCGGACGTATAGGTGTATGTGTATGAACATCTGTATAGCGTATTTCTCAAAAACATAGTAACGGTTGGTACAGTAACCTAGCGTTTTTAATTATGCTTTTCAATGCATCGATTGGGAGTTCGAGCCTGCTGAGCGGAGTCTATGTAACGACGCTGGACGAGTTGTTCGCGCGCATTTGTCTCCCTCAAGTCCTGCGATGCAGTGGCCCCGTGTCCAGGATCTTGGGATTCTTCCATTGCTGGTTCAAGGGCCTAAGAAAAGGAAAGGAACGCCTCCCCTACGTTTCGCATGCGACATGGGAGATATACTCTTCTAGATTGGCTATCTACTCAGAGGCGCTCCCAGCCCAGTCCGAGCGAAAGAGAATAGTTATCCAATGTGGTACCCCAGATAGCAGATTGCTACATTGTCGTCGAAATTGTGGACTTTTCATAAACACTGTTACTCTTGCACACTAGTGTGCAGTTTTTCTACACCGTTGTATGGAACGTTCCCACTGAGCATTAGTAAGGCACAGTATTTTATGAAGTTTGTTCTTTTCTTATAGAAATGTTTCTATTTATAATCAAACGTCTAAGCGGGGCATTAGTACAACTGAACTACAGTGTACTGCTATTTTGTGGAATTTTATTGTATTGCAGGGATATTCGCTGTACCAATGCCTGACATAGTGCAAGGAGCCTTCGAAGCAATACAGGACTTTGATAGGATGAACCCGACGACAGTTCTGAAGGAAGTTCATTTGATCAGCAACGACGCAAAGACCGCAGAAGAAATGATTTCACTATTTCGAATTGTTATCGGAGGTCATTGAAATATTTAAAGCATTCTTATTCAGTAGTGTTAGCGTCGTTTGCTATTAATTCATACAAATATTTGAATACAGTGAACTACGGTTCAATACGTATTGTAATTTGTATTTCTGATTCTATAGATGGCCTGCTGTTAAAGTAACACGTTTAATATATAGGTAAACTAAACCGCTTCCACTTCCGTTATATATGACTGTTGATGTAAAGTAAACGATAAATAATTAATTTAAATACATTTTGATTGTGGCTTCTTTTTGGGACAAAGTGGCGATTTCTTCAGCTATCGAGAGCATCAGCTGCATTGCAGATGAAATGTTGTTCTTTGCGAACTCCATCGTCATTTTAGACTGACAAGAAGTGCCTTCGAGAGTTATTTTGAAGGCGCGATATAAATGTTCAGGTACATGAACCATACTTTAATTCAAAGTACGTCAGGCAATGATAAATGGAATAGAACTCCTAATGCCAAGTCCATAGGTTGACGCTTTACCACTTAATCATCGCACAAACGACACTTTTTTCAATCATGTGATAACGGAGATCACTTTGTATATGTTGTCGGTATCTTTGTAAATTTAGCAACACGTTCAAGAAGGCTGTTATATGTGTGAATGCAATGATTCTTTCAAGTTCAATATGCATTTCTCTATCAGTTGATGTAAAATGTAATTGTACACTTTTTTCTCTAGCCACCGCACACGTCCTCGACCTTGCTCATGAATTTATCGGGTGAGATCATTCAATACCGCTGCCCTTTATGTTGTATCCCACTATTGTTATATGATAGAAACATGGATTTTGAAAATGTTTTGATTAATTTTCATTGAAAGATCGCTTGCTTAGAATAAAAACGACAGAAAATGGTGAATTGTTCAGAATTGTGCTAAACAATGGACTCATTTTTATCTGTCGTGTGTTCGCGACGAACATGCAACTTTACATAAATAAACCTGATTGTGCTTGACATTGTAAGGTAGACCTAAAGTAAATGGCGTGTTTCAAAAGACATGTACAGCATCTGGGGAAGTGAATCTCCACATCATTGGTTGAATGTCACTGGGTAAACGCATGGCGTACCTTTGGTCTAGAAATTGGGCTGACCAATTTCCCTCCCCTATCTCCTTTCGCGTAATAATTATTGTTTGACTAATATTATGAAAGGTCTTTTCAAAAGAATGCCAGGCTCGTACTAAACTTAACGGGCATTGTTTATTCACGGTATGAAAAATTGAGAGCTGCGGTACCCCTGTCCAACAGATGGGAGTAGGGGTACCCGAAAATGACGCCTATGGGTAAACGCTCATTTAACAGCCTATAAGTCAAGTTCGAAGTTTTCCAAGTCATCGGGTGATTTTAGCGGTCAACGTCACAAGCATTCTATGTAGGTAACATGACTGATTTGTGCTACTGATCCAGAGACCTGTACTGGCAACGTTGCTCACGATGTATATATATGTATGTGTGTATATGTCTCAATAGTTATGAAGCGCCTCTTAGAAAGCTGTTTGCTAGAACATGATTATCTTGTCTTGTCTTCAACCGCCACCGATCCGAGGATTGGCTGCATCACGGAAATTTTGTACCATCTGCTTCTGTTCCTTGTCTTCAGTTATAATTGGTCGAACGATAATTCAGTCCACTACTTGATGTTATCGATGCATGTCATCTTGGGTCTTCTCCGAGCTCAGGATCCAGGAATTGTGACAGGATAATCTCTGTCTCTGTCTCTGTGTCTGTCTGTCTCTCTCACTCTCTTTCTCTGCCTCTCTCTAAGCAGTCTCCACTCTTTCGTAGCACATGCCCGAAGTATAAGAGCTTTCTCTTTTTCATTATTCCGAGCAGACTCCTCTCTACTCCTGCCGTCTCTAAGACCCGCTCATTTGTCTTCTTAGCAGTCCACAGTACTCTGGTTATCTACAGCCTGTTTAAAATGATGCATCGTCAGGTTACAGCTGAAAACATTTCTTGTGCATCAACCGTAACAGTTCGGAATTCCAGCGGAATATTGTTCCACAACTATGGTCTAAACGCTAATCTAATCCAATAGCTTCTATAGCGCCGTTATCATAATGCGCAGGCATCAATCGATGGTCGATTCAATTCAAATCCATTAAAACTATTCGTAGAAATTAACGTATTTGCCTTTGGTTAAACTTTACTGTATTTTTGAGCCACGTATTTTATCGGATGCAAATTTGTTGAACGTAAACCTGCAAAAAATGCACGAATTCAGTCGATCCGATGAGAGTTCATTTCCTGTAATTGCTTTTTGAAATCATTTAGAAATTAAAAAGAAAAATATCGAAGTATACAGGACGAATCATGCCACAGAAAATCTAATTTAATCTAATGTAAAGACTTCTATAGCGCCGTTATCCTAATGCCCAGGGTATCAATCGATGGTGACGTCAAGTCAAAATCGCAGTCAAAATTTACAGTATAAACCGTTGGAGAAACCGAGTCTAATTCCTATAGTTCAGAGAAACCAGAAGCCAGAAGAAAACGCATATTATATATGACGAAGAGGTATATGTATATATATCATATAAATCCAATGTAGACCTATATGCTTGTACGCATATATGAGTAACTAACACAAGATACGTAGCTCAAATACATAATTCTACATATATATTAAACCTTACATACACATTGTATATGAAACTGGTCTAATCTTGCACGCAAGCTGGTTTATTTCGAAAACATAGCCGAAGTTGTTTGGCCTATTGGCCTACATGGTTGATAATCAATAGCCTGTGATTTAGAAAGCCAGTATTAAAGCAAACATCAGCCTATGTTTCGTCCTAGCATATATTAACATTGGTCGCTGTGAGGCCTATAATCTACATGGGCGATGCGTAGGCCTACACGCAAAGAGTGTAATGACGTTGACTTCTATATAAGGAAGTTTACTTGTGGGTTTTTATTGGCTTGGTGTTCCGCCTCTGTTGTGTTTCCTCCTATTTGCCTGAGGAATCTCTAAGTCAATCGTACGTTTCACTAGTATACGAGCAAGTCAAGCTTTTGGGAGATCCGGTAAAGACGCTAATAATTGATGAATATAGGTAAATGCAAGTGGACCCAAGTGCTGTAGTCTTTGGACGAAGAATAGAATAGAAAACGCCATCTGGAGAGCACAGAGATAGTCAACGATGTTGTCAGACTCTGTTGAAACTCGCTCTAAAACGGCACAGATTATGAGCAACAGGCCATCGGAAGGAAACGCTTGTGGTCATGAGGAGGTAAGAAATTGATGATATGTTTATCCACAGATAGTATCATCTCTGTAGTCCATAATTAAGATAAATACGTATCCTAAGTATATATGTAGACCATATAGGTATATGTAGACTATGGGTAAATACGCAGTATCCTTGTCTCACTTTCACTTTCAAAAGCTCTGGTTTCTAGTGTCAAAAACACAAAATTTGCAAAAGCTACAAGTGATCAGGTCCAGGTCAGAACGAAGACCCAGATATCAGCATATTGTTATCCCTGTATTGCAATTCCAAAACACTCTGTCTACCTATCAAACTGAGTTGCGCTGAAAATGTATGTTGCAATTTGCCATAGGCGTATCCTGCGTTATGTAATCATAATCGGAAACTCGAGATTTATATAGCGCCTAAAAGAGCTAAGTCGCGGGAACCAGATTATTCACAGGCACTCAGTCAAAACAAATCGATAGGCAGGAAGGGTTCGGCTCCAGGTCAAGATCCAAGAGCCAGGCAGGCTGACAGTCAGAAGGCTATGGTGGGTGATGTTTGGAATTGGATCTGCAGAACAGATAAGGGGAAGAAGAGGGATCAGAATAGGAACTGCGGAAGAGGAGTGTAGGCCTACGAATAGCTGGACTCTGGTAGTCGTCCCCTCAAAGTCACTCCTTAGATACACTGGCTCTCTTCGTGATTGCAACTTCTTATGTAGCGCCTTTGTTGACCTCTCACAAGCGCTGCACACATGGCTATAATACGTTCCTTTTCAAACAATTGATCGTCGTGAACCAATTTTAGTGATACAAGGAAATCATGTTTCCCAAGAATTAAGTTATAAATGTGATTTTTCAAACAACAGCCTATAAATGAAAGTAACGGCTTAGATAGAATGCGAAAACTTTGCTTTCGTTTTTACATTCTCGGCACAACATGGTTAGAATAATTTTGGTTATTATTCATTGCAAACAGTCACACAAACTACATAACCGGGAGGCAAAATTCGTGGCGAATTTTGTTATGGGTCTACTGCTAGAATTTGTCATAACTGATCTAACTAGATGATACTTGAGGTAGGTCTAAAATGTGTGCTGAGCAGAGTCGTATGAAGAATTGCTTAGGCCCTATGTGCAAGGTAAATCTGTACCAATAGGTAGGTCTAGCTGGGGAGATATCATTGTGGGCTCAAGCGGGTCAGACTGTTTCAGGCTTTCTCAGTGACGGGTCCTAAGCTTTCTCTGTGCTACGGCAGTCCGTGTTGGGACTTGAACTCGTTTGCTTACTCACCGTATAGCCTGCATGGCTTCTTGCCTAGACTGAGCTTCTCCAATGCATGAAGGTTCGCTTTGAAGCCATCGTCGACTCCAATGTGAAGGAAATGCTTATCAGTCTTTAGATTATATTGGATAAAACTGGATTAGATTAGATTATGTTCAATTGGATAATAGTCGCAATTTGATAATTTTATGCCAGAGGTGAGATTAATCCATCAGGGTGAACAACATCAGCGCAAAAGAGCAAATAAGATTAAAGACAGAAAAAATAATCGAAATTGCATTTATTTCTGTTGCTAGATTGTTTCCACGATGTCCGTCACAGTCAGCAAAGACTGGATCGACGCTTTGAAGACTTGTTGTGGTAGTGTTGATTGTGAAGGAGTGTTAGAGGAAATTGTCTCTCAAGCAAAACAGAACAGTCACAACGTTGTTATGGCCACTTCGGAAGGTACTTCGCGTCTGAAAGGTTGCTTCTGTGGAATCAAGGAAATCCGGACAGCACTTCAAGAAGTGATTACAAAGAAACAAGTAAAAGTGAACAATGGAAAACTGAATTCTGGCGAATTGGGAAATGATCAACAGTCACGCATGGAAAATGGAAATATGGAAACGGAAGAAATGAGCCACACCAAACCAAAGGCTCAAATGGATTATTCCAGTTTAATACAAATGGAAGAGAAGCAGAATGAAGTTAACCTTTCAATAGACCAAACTGAAAACAGCGAAAAATCGGAATTTAAACAACGTAAGGAAAATAGTACATCAGTTGTGAGGAGTGGAGAAGAGGATTCGAACTGTGAGAACTTCAAACATGGACAGAAAAATCAGAAAAGAGAAAGAAAGTTAGTTTTAAAGAACCACGAGATGAATGTAATTCCAAATGAGGACAAAGACGTAGGTCATGATGACTTTGAGAAAGGTGGCACATCGAAGAATGCAGAGCATTCAGAAAATCTGACACATCATGTGGGATATACAGCTTTACCTACTTCGAAGAACACCGATGATTCAGAGAATCTGAAACAACCAGTTAAGTATAAAGATTTACCTCCGACGAAGAATACCGACCATTCAGAAAATCTTAAACATCAGGCAGAGTTCCGAAATTCTCCAAACTACCCTGGTTTGCATCAAAACCCAACCAACATCCCGAAACTCGACGGAACACGTGTATTGATGCATTTTCCTAGTGTTGATATCGATGAAGACATATTCTACTACTTGTTTAAACACCAAAGCCACGAATTGTCTCGTATAGCCGAAAAATGCAAACTGTTTGAACCGTACAAGGTTAAGCAGCAACATAAATTGGCTGTCGAAGTCAAACCTTACTACGAGACGAAGTCTGTTTTAGCAGAGTTTCTAAAGCTTTGTGATCAGGCGACTGTCCACAATCTTGGAATATCAGGAGAGGTTGATTTTGAGAGTCTGAAGAGCTCGGTTGAAGCGATACCTGAATTCAAAGATGTTGAGCTACGTTTTATTAGTGAGGAGAGAGTTTGTAAGATTGTCGGTTCATCGAAGGACGTAAACAGGGCGAAGCAGATATTGCTCCATATCATTGCTTCTAATACAAATCACAGATGTGGTGCCTCAACCAACAGAGAAGTTCAGCATGCAGTTCAATATACTAACACAGCAAAAGATAGAGAACCGACTGTTCAGTGGTATCCTGCAACACCTGCTTTTAACGCTTATCCAACAGGGAGATCCGCTTTCACGGTTCTCAATGACAGCGACGAATCATTGCTGCTTTCTGCTTTAAACTCACTGACGATTGAAGTCAAGCGTGACGATCTTACCAAAATACGTGACATGGACGTTGTGGTCAGTTTCATAAACCACCAACTAGACATAGATGATCCCGTGGTCCATCAGATCATCCAAGCCGCTGGACTTAATGTCAACAGGGAACTGGCCATCCATAAAAGCCGACTGTCTTTCCTTCACACTGGACAGATGGTTTGTACAAGCGCAGGAAGCCTAAAAGGAGTGAAAGCTTTCATACATGTAGTGCGTCCTGAAGTCTTTGAGTTTCCTCCCAATGAGCAGAGGTCCAGAGATGTCCTTAGAATGATCTTTACTAATAGCTTTTGCTACGCCAACTACGATCTAAGATTGAATTCCATTTGTCTGCCTCCGATTGGCTTCGGTAAGCAACCATGTAGCAATAAAATCTATAGGTAAAGGAAGCATTGATTTCTTACTTCAAAATGGGATAAGTAAGTAGCGTATTTTTGCTTATAGTTTGGGTAAAATCAGGTAATTTTTTAAAGGTAGAGTAACCGAAAATCATTCATTTCTTAGGAAAATATCTTAAATCAATCTGGAGACCTTTGCTGATAGAAAACCTTAATACAATACGTTATATTTTGATTACAACACATCACGTTGCAACACACAGGCAGATAATACCATTGATGATTATATCTGATAATTAATTACTCCAGAACACATTGCAATACTTTACGTTACAGTGACTGCACCACACAGTGTCGAAGTGCACTTCATTCGATTTCAATAGACACTTGTTCACTGCAATAACTTACTACAGGAATTCTGATTTGTGTGCTATGTTTGTTGGTTCGTAGGTTATTACGGAGCTGAAATGGTCGCCAACTGTTTTCTTGATGCTGTTGAGATGTTCGCATCAACTGTTGCAAGCCATTCTGCCACTCCTCATCAACATTTCCATCATCTTAAATACATCCAACTCGTTTGTAACAATTTCCATTGTGTTGGACAACTGATCCAATGCATCAGGCAACGTTTAGGCTCCTGGTGATGCCCGACGCAATTTAGCGTGCAACGAGGTCATGCTACAAAACGTCAGCCTTTACCTCACACTTCCATGCGTCGTGTGAAACTGACCATAGAGGATGCGATTTCTGGTTGGCCGTGTATATTGCATATAAAAGACCAATGGACAAAAGTATCAACTCTATCTTCAGTCGGGTAGATAGTGTGAACAAAATGAATGGTTATTTCCCCCTTTATAATTACATTTCGCACCATGAAACTGACAACATCTCGTCTACCCATCGTGCGCCTCTTGAAAATACTCTATCTGAATTTCGAGACTGGTTCAGAATTACAATAATAATAACAATAATAATAAAAATTTATATAGCGCCGTAGCATAACCGACGTCGTAAAAATATGTAATGCAATATAGAATCCAATACAGTACAATATACAATAAAGTACAATATACAATACAATGTACAATACAGTACAATATATAGTGCAATGTACAATACAATAGACAATACAGTACATTATTCATGCAATACAGTATACAATACAGTGCAATATACAATGCAATACACTACCATACAATACAGTACAAATCAGTATAATACAATGTAATGCAGCAAACATACAATATAAAATATAAAATAAACAAAGATACTTATGGGTACCTCTCGTCGTTAACTTACAGTAAGAAACTGATCTTCGGATAATCGAGGAAGAAAAAGTCTCGTGTATCTCGTTTGTTCTGCCCAAGGTTATTGATTTCTTCTTCTGCTCAGAATTAAGCGACCACCGATTGATGCTTAGTGCATTACGACAACGCCGCCATCGAAGCTTATATCAGAATAGAATTAAATGCACATCATTCTGTACCTAAGAATTGCTTCACAATAAATGGTTTCATTTTTCATTTTTGTAAATGTCATTAACATTAAATTGCAATGTTTATTCTAAAGAACAGTGACTGCAGAACCTCTAGTTGTGCTTTTCCGCTACCTATTGTTTGCTTAGATTAAAAAACTTTAAAGTGTCTTGCGCGGATTAAGATTAATCGCGTAATTCTGTTGTGGCTTTGCATGAAATGTATTTGAAAGCAAATGTTGATTGTATTTATAGGCTTTGTAAAGCGCATGTTACGAACCTCTCAGAAGTGAAAAAATTTTATATTGAACTCAAGGTGTGATGCATTTGCTTAGTTTATACCCTTTCAAATAAACCAACGGAGTATTCCAGAATGCCGCCATCAGTTTAAAAATGTTCTTCCGCAATTTGAACGTTCGCAGAACACGGTAACGCCGCCGTCGATGGGATGTGCGCATTTGAAAGTGGAACATTAAAACCTTTAAATTTCAGGTTCATATTGGGTGGAGAATTCAGATGTTATAACTCTTAAATTCAACTGTACTTACGAGCTTACCAACTTTATACCATTTCAAAACAAGTCTAAAATCTCATCTACACGATGGACTTAGTTAAGTTTTTTGTTTGCGTTAACGCACTGGCATTGATTACATTAATTACCCTTACATTCTACATTATTGATTGATTTGTTCAGTATAATGCTGTCACCTATTTGTAATCCATGATGTAAACAGGTGACCTTGGTAACGGAAGATTTGGTTCTTTTTAGGTCAGCCCATTGGCACCAATGTATGTGACAGACTGTGATTGTAATTGTTAATTGTTTTGGTGATCAATAAAAATATCTCTGTCTCTCTCTGTCTATGTCTGTCTGTCTGTCTGTCTGTCTGTCTGTCTGTCTGTCTCTCTCTCTCTCTCTTGAATTCATCTTCAGAAAACCTGTGACACTCTGAAACAGGATATCTTGCACAACGCATAAAAGTTGCCAGTATTACTGGAAGCAGTGGCGAACCTAGCTGTAGTGGTCCTGGAGTCCGGAGCCCCTAAAGCCAATACCATGAACCTTGGGATTCATGTATATCTGATGAGATTTTTGGTGTGCCCTCCCTCGATGGGCGACTCTTAATTTTGCTCTGTCGATGGACATGATTTTTCTCGGTATGCTATAGCCGGTCGAAAGCTTTGGAAACTACTGCCCGTTTAAGTTCGTTCTGCCAATTATTTGATGTCATTCAGGTCTAAGCTAGAGACACGTCTGTTTCGACTTGCCTACCCACCCTAACCTGGCTTCTGGTTCTATGATCTACCGAAATTCGACCCGGCTTCTCCAATGGATTATGATTTGAGATTGCGAGTTTGACTTGAAGTGACCATTGATTGATGCCTTGGGTATTATGATAACGGCGCTATAGAAGTCTTTAGATAAGATTGTCATACAATAAAGAGTATTTTCCACCTCGACTACACCCATCTAATTCCTGACCTGTTTTATTCCGGTAAAATGCGTTTGCTTCCGGAGCTCGGCCCCGCTGGAGGAGCCTATAGGACGCGCCCCAAAACTCATGTGTAGCCGTTAGGTAGCTCGCTGTCTCAGACCCCGTAAATTTTTCTCCAGAACCCGGACCCCTTCTGGCCAAAACAGTGGCGAACGACACTGACGTGAAAAGATTTAGGTAGAGACGGTTATGCTGACTAACAGTGTATTATATATCGTACGAGCTACAAAGCGGTTTGTTTTGTCAGGCTTAACAGCATAGCAGCTTGCTTTGTATTGGCTTATTTTGCCAGACTATATTAATTAATTATACTATTCATTATTTTATACTATTCATAATATTGTACTGTACTACTATTCACTAGTTTATTTATTTATTTATTTCATTATTTTAGTTAGTTATTTTTTATTTATTTAATGTCCTTATTATAACTGTGTGCAAAAAAAGCTTGTTTAGAGTTGTTACACGGAGCCCGCTCAGCTGACTCTAACCCATAGTCGTTAGATTACAGTTCCAGCGCGCTACCGAGTAGACTAAAGTGCTTCATGGTGGTCTGTTTTAAATACCTATAGATGTTACTAAAACACACAGGCCGACCACGGACAATACGATCAGGAAGATGAACTATTATCGAGATTAGGCTTAGAACTCGTGAAATACAGTTACAGCTGGCCTTATGGGTAGGGTCTGGAAAACGTCGAGGAGCAGTCATCCTGTCGGCTATGGGATACGAGTAGCGCTGGTACTGTTCCCCAGTCGGTTTTTTGCGGCTGATTTGACGAGGTGACCGAGCGGTTAACGCTTCCGTTTTTTCATCTCTGGAAGCCGGGTTAAAATCCCAATGCCGTCATGTGATATCGATGCAGGTAACATTGTCGAACTGTGCGTGACCTCGGAGGCCTTCACCTTCGATGTGATCGTATCGCAATTGGAAACTCGAGATTTCTACAGCGTCGAACGAAAGCCAAGTCGCTGAAACCATCTTAATCACAGGCGCTCAGTCAAAACAAAATCGACAGGTTGGAAAGGTTCAGTTCCAGGTCGAGCTCAAAACGTCAGGCAAGCGGTCAGACGGCAGCGATGGCTGGTGTTTGGAATTGGATCTAGATAAGGAGAAGAAGAAGAACGCGCGTCTCCTCAAATCTAATAAAATGAGTTGGGTACAGTGGCATAGGCCTACGTGGCCGGGGAAGTCCTGGGGTCCGGATCCTCACTGAAGCCAGGGAATCGTATAGATCCTGAGATTTTTAGGTGTACCCCATCCACCCACTCCAGATCGGCGACTCTTGACCGTTTGATCGGTGCGAGTATCATGCAATAAACAGTATTTTCAAGGCCGATTTCACGTATTTGATTAAACCTACTGGTCTGTTCTATTTCTGTAAAATGCTTGAGCTTTCGGAGCTCCGTCCCTGATCCCTCTGGAAAACATACGACGCTACCCCGGACTCCTAGCTGCTTCGGCGCTTGTTGTCTCAAACACCCTCGATTTGCATCTAGATGCCGGACATCCTGGCTATAAAAGTCGTGTATTGTAATCGCAATTGTAAACTACAGACTTCTACAGCGCTCAACGAAAGCTAAGTCGCTGGAACTAGCTTATTCACAGGCGCTCAGTCAAAATAAAAGTAAGAGGCAGGAAGGGTTCTGTTCCAAGTCAGGCAAGCAGGCAGTCAGACGGCTACGGTGGATGGTGCTTGAAAATGGAGCGGAAAGAGAGATAAGGGGAAGAGGAAGAATCGGGATAGCAACTGTGGAAGAGGAATGTTTTCAGTTTTGAGTGAAAGACCTGCACAGAGGTTGCAAGGGGTGAAGTGTTTGTGAGTTCGTATGATGGGTCAGATAATTGTCGTAATTTTCTTATGCGCAGCTTACGCCACTGAATGGGAGTACAGATCCGGCTATTTGGTAGAGTTTCTAGGAAACACTGTAACAGCATCTACAGGCAAGTGAATTGCCTATGTTACAAGGAGTCGAAACTCGGACGCAATACTATAAGCCTGACAGGCTTACCACTTGACTGCGGCCGACACAAAACTCCCAAGCGCTTAGTAAGAGGCGTGTCTTTGGCGCCATGACGACAGGTGATTGACAGCGCGTCGCTCCCCCTTTCTACCCAACTGAGCGCAGTGCCCACTCGACGAGGCATTAGCGCCATCCAATCACAACCGTCAGCGTTAAGCGCTTCCAGATGGCCCAGCCTCCTGAGTCGGATATCGGCGTGATGCTCTTTTCTGCTGCAGCAACAGAGTCACGCCCAGAATGAGGATAATCCAAAGGATGTTCTTGATAAGCTTCTAATTTTTTATTAAGATAGAAAAATCTACATTGCAAAGAGGAGAAAATCTGGAGACATCGCTTTAAATAGTTTCCATAGTCGTGGATTACCTCCGGAATTCCGTCAGATATTGCTTCTACTGTGAAATATTTGCAATTCTACCTAATATTTCAGAGATTGGCAAGTAAAATGCTGAATTTTCGTATGAAATCTCTGATTTGAACTTAGTTTAGACGATTATAATTCGAATTCTTCAGTCACAGAAGCCTTGAAGTTTATGTATTTGCTGTAAAGAACAACAAACGATTCGAAATTTAGTGGAAAGAAATTTTCTCCAATATTCGGTAACGAGAAAAACGAAAAGATGGACAAAAGCAATTCTCCGAAGCAGAAAAAGATCATATTCTCCATCGATTCGATTCTGTCGTCTAAAGCATCTGACGAGACCGGCGACAAGAGGAGTGCCTCAGAAGAAAAAGGGGCCACTCCTGAGGGTCCCAAATGGTGCCGAGAGAGACTCTGTCGGCGTTTTGCCTGTAGCGACATGTGTGGTCTTCTGGACTCGAACCCCGGACATTCGTGCAACAGTCGTACAACAGAGCCAACGCGGAGGCCACTGCTCGATTCAAAGATGCCCGCTTCTGCGTCTTTCTTCTTGGACAGGACCTTTGCTTCACGCATTCAGTCGGGCAGAAGTGATTCCTTAACGGTTGGGGCACCGCGATGGTTGGATTTTGGAGACAGGAGCTGCGCACAAGAGCTAAGGGAGAGGCTAGAAGCCGGGTTACACCATGTACCACTCAAGTCAGAGGAGCAGGGTGAACTACATCTGGGTAAAGCCCATTATCAGGAAATCATAGGGAAAAAGCCCCGAGAGGAGATTCCGTTGAAAGAGGAAGAGACGGGAATCAGTTGTGACGCTACGAAAAGAGGAAGATTCGATGAAGAAGAAGATAGCCCTGGAAGAGAGGGAGCAAGAGGAAAGGCTGCGGAGGCTGAAGTTGAAAGGATGATGGAGACGAATGATGACGACGCAGAATTCGACAGCTACTTTCACGCGAGTTTCTTCAACAATGGTGAGTCAATAAATTTGAAGGCGATTCAGCTAATTCAAAGATGAGGCAAACGTTTCATAGGTAAGTCAGTTAGTTTGAAGGTGAGTCATTTAATTTGGATATGAATCAATACAACTAAATGTTAATCAGTTCGAAGGCGAGTCACTGTACTCAAAGATGAGTCAATTTCGGGTTTCTTCCGTATATGAATACAAAGTTTAGCTAGAGATTCTCGAAATGAAAAGTGTGTCTACACAACTAATATATTCAGTAGGCTGGATCTCTATCTGATGGACTGACGTTCCGGATCTTGACATGATTGCGACTTGGCTTTGGTGCGCCATCGGTAAATGCTTTATGCAGCAGTCACCGGCGCATTAGAAGTTCTTTGTTATTATTATTATTATTATTATTTATTATTAATATTATTTATTATTATTATTATTATTATTATTATTATTATTTTTATCCAAAGACTGCTCAACCTAAAGATATTGAAGAGTGGTGCAAAATGCATTTTAAAAAGTCAAAGCTAATCTACATTAAATCAACCTACTTCTATTTCTTGCTTATCCGTCATATAAGCAAATATTGCACTAGACAACGAACACTTGAACTCATGCTGTGTCTCGCATTAGAGCAAAGTTTGACTATCGGGCGTTGTCTGTGGCTGTTCCAAAGCTTTGGAATTTACTGCCCAGTTCTGTGCTTTCTGTCAGTTCTTTGAAGTCATTCAGATCTATACCTAAGACTCATCTGCTTCAACTTGCTTACCACCTGTAGCCTGACTTCTGATTTTCCTCACCTATCTGTGCGGCACGTTAGTGTAGGGGTAACGCGTTTGGTCAATGATTTTGTGGTTGCGGGTTCGACTCCGGATAATAACGACCCTGGGCAAGTTGTTTACGCACACTGTGCCTCTGTCATCACGCAGTAAAATTTGGTACCGGCGTAAGGTGGGAAGTAAACGCCAAGTCCTGCGATGCACTGGCCCCGAGTCCAGGACCTTGGGATTCATCCATTGCCGGCTCAAAGGGCCTAAAGAAAAGGAGATAAGGGCCTCCCTTACGTCTCATTTGTGGGATATGGAATACTTTACTTTAATCTGAGTTAAACTGGACTTCTCCAACGGATTGGGTGCGATATAGTCTAGTGATTAACGTGCTGGACTCTCAACCGAGAGTCGGGGGTTCAAAAGCACGTCATGGTAGAAGATGTCTCGAAAGTTCTGCTCCACTTAGCGAACGTAGCTATGAACTGAGTCCATTGACTGCACACTGTCAGTGGGATAATAAGGCGGCGAGGGAATGTGCTGGCCATCCGCCCTCAAATGCCGAGGGTAAGAAAGTTAAGTGGCTGACACTTCATACCCATAGATGTCTCACGGTATAATCTTAAGAAACTCTTCTTGTTCTTGTTTTTTCTTGTGATTGTTGTTCTTCTTCTTCATTTTCTTCTCTCAAACGGATTACAGACAGACGATACGGTTAAACTAGAAGCGATCAGCAATTGATGCCATGTGCATTATGATAACGGCGCAATAGAAGTCATTATGAACGATTAGGTTAGAAGCTACATGTAAGTAACTACCCTATACAATCCTATTTTCCTTTAAAGCTATGCTTAAAGATTCATTTAAAGTTCTTTAAAGCCTAAGGTTCCTTCGTCCTGAGTGGGACAAACTGTTTACAATTGCTGAATTACCTTTTGCAGATAAATGTAAGGTTACATTTCCTTTCACACTCTGCTAAGATATTATCATTCCATGGCGATGGGTGGATAGATGGATTGATTGATGGATGGATGGATGGATGTATGAATGGGTGAATAAACGAATGATAGAAGGAATGAATTAACGAACGCGCGAATGATTGAATAAATAAAACGGGATGTCCGCTGACACTTTCTCTGGAACACGGCATAATGTAGGTCGTGTTAAAAGTTAAAGGTTATGACATGTGTGTGTATATATATATAGCATATATATATATAGCATAGCTTCTTCGTCCCATGACGATCATCATCAAAGATTTCCATTGCAGCATCATGTTATCTCCCGGCTTGATCTCCCTCGGATTCTGACCTGGCAACGAAACTGACCAAACAACTTGGCTTTTGCTGACTTGATATGTAAGTAAATAAGAAAGTAAGTAATGCATTTGTTAAGACGCTACATGTCCATCGACTGAGCAAGGAATCGTAGGCGGTTATATGGTTATATGCTGATGAGCCGGTGAATAAGCTGGTCTCACTGACGCGGCTTTTGTGTGGCGCTAAGATATTTCGGAGATTTACATTTACATTTACAGATAGTCCTGCTACGAAAGATTCAGTATGCCGAAAAGATGCTACATTTTTATAACGGAATCTTTGCTCGACTCATTTAAGCCTTTCACCAAAAGAAAGCAATAGGAAGTTCTTAATCTCTGTATCCAAATACATTTTCATCGGATCATTTATTTGAATGTATACAAATTCGCCTTTTATTTCTAACCGAAATTAGAATAATGCTGACTTCTCTGGCTCTTGCGGAATGCGCGATAGTCAATACTGGTTAGTGACCTGTATTTTCAACCTAAAGGTCGGGGTTAAAATCGCCGCCATGGCAGAAATAAAGTTTTAAGATTTCTGCTTCGCTTGTGCCTCTATCGAACTAAGCTAAGAAATGAGTACACTGATTGCACACTATCGATAGGAAGATCAGACGACCCAGGAGAGGAATGATCACCCATCCGCTTAAACAAAGGCCAAGAAAATGAAAATGTTAACAGTTCATACACACAACTGTCACTTGGGGCCAGCTCTATGCTTCTACTTCTTTTTCTTCTGTTTCTTTTCCTCCTCCTCCCCCCTACCCCTCTTTTTCTTCGTTTTCTTCTTCCTCTTCTTCTTCTTCTTCGTGTTCTTTTTTTATCTTCTTTTTCTTTATCAAAATCTTCTTCTTCTTTCTCTTCTTTATCATCTTTTTCTTTATTACCATCTTCGTCTTCTTCTTCTTCTTTCTCTTCTTTATCATCTTTTTTTATCGCCTTGTTCTTCTCCTTCTGTTCTCGCTTTATCGTCAGATATGTTATGCGCCACAAATTAATCTCGAATTAAAGTTCCCTTTCCATTTCTGTTCTTATGGACTGACATTAATGGGTAATAGTTAACTATTGTAGTTATCAACTAGTATTTAAACTTCTTTATAAGTAATTAAAAAGTAGTTAACTATACGTTTTTCAGAAGTTGTGGTAACTTTTTAAAAGTAGCTGCACTAAAATTCCAATTTACTCAATATGTATAGGCTGAATTAAATACTTTTTTAACTACACTGTTTCAGCAAGAGAGTTTTTCACTTCTAATCTAATCTTATGACTTCTATAGCGCTGTTATCATAATGTCCAAGGAATCAGTCGATGGTCGCTTCAGGTGAAAATCGCAATCCAAAATGTTGGAGAAGCCCGGTTGAATTCCCATAGGTCAGAGAAACCAGTAGCCAGGCTACTCTGGGTAAGGAAGCTGAAAAAGATAAGTCTTTACTTTAGACCTGATTAATATAAAAGAATTAGCAGAACGAACTGCACTGGGCAGTAAATTCCAAAGCTTTGGACCCGCCACCACGAAGGCCGGAGAGCCCAACACTTGTATACTTACCAACTTGTCCTCGGTGAGGTTTTCTTTGACTGTCACATTTGGCAACATTGATTGTTCGGTTGCAATTCTGGTTATTAAAAAATTGTCTGAATATGATTTACTAAATTGATGTTATGTGTAGATTAATAGATCATTCTATCGTTGTTTTAGTTGATTTCTGCGGTTACTGGTTCAGAAACTCAGTTCCCATCTTACCACATGAGCAAAAGTAGTTACAAGAGTAGCATGCTATTAGTTAAACTACTTCAAAAGTAGTTGAAAAGTAGCTGTACCTAAACTACCTTTAAAGTAGCTAGTGCCCATAACTGTGGAGTGACTTGCGTGCATGCGTGTCAGTCTACGTGAACAGAAACGGAAGCCGTACTTTGTGAAAATTCAATGTAAACTTTGCAAAAACGATATGTCTTAAAATGTTGCGAAAGGTCAACATGATTCTATAGGAGGCACCGCTTGCAATTTCAACCTCCATCGGTAAAGACAGTCTATGGGCGTTTGCCATGAGGGATTGTGCTGAAGAATATCATGAAAAAATGCTACAAGCAAAGCCACGGGTAAGGCGGTAAGGGTAGGCTATGCAAAGGTAATATTAATAAAGTAATGGAAATGTAAGCGAAATTGAGGTAAAGTGAGAAAGGGCAAGACAGGGTAAGAAAAGCAAAAGGTATAAGTTAGGATGAGATAAGGAAATGTCAAGGAATCAAATCTAATCTAACTTAATCTTATGACTTCTACGACACTGTTGTCATAGTGCTAAATACATCAGTTGATAGTAGCTTTGATTGAAACCATAGTAAACAATCATAACCCACGGGAGATGTCCGGTTGAAATCCAACAGTTCAGGGAAAAGGTAATCGTAATCGTAAATCGTAAAGTAGAGATTTCTACAGCGCCCAAAGAAAGCTAAGTCGCAGGAACCAGCTTATTCACAGGCGCTCAGTCAAAACAAAGTCTTTAGGCAGGCAGGGTCGGATTCGGTTCCATGCCAAGCTCCAAGAGTCAGGCAGGCAGACGGTCAGACGGGTTGGTATACGGTGGATGGTGTTTGGAACTGGAGAGGTAGGGCAGATAAGGGGAAGAGGAGCAATTTGGACAAGATTTATGGAAGAGGAATGTTTTCAGTTTTGAGTGAAAGATGAAAGGCCTCGCAGAGATTGCAGGACGTGAAGTGTTCTTGAGTTCGTAGGATGGGTCAGATAAGTGTCCTAATTCTGGCGGGTTTTTTACTGGGATGGAGCAACTATGGCTACGGAGCGATTTACAAAATTTAAGGATAGGTGACGGGAGGGCGGAGCAGTGTTAAAATGTTAAGTGTAATGTACACGTTTTTATATACTGACCGTAGGGCCTCGACTCTGCTCATTTTTCAATAAATTTATCGAGTGAGATCCTTCACCACAGCTGCTTGTTTGAATGGGCACCACACCACTTAAGGTCCCCGGGTACGGACTATGCTAGCCCGAGATTCAAATATCTTAAATACTGCCACGTTCGGTATGCGAACCGGCATCCTCACTCACAGAGGCGCCTTGATGTTAGGGCGGAGGAGGAGCAGGTTGGAAGGAGTGGTTGGATTGTAAATAACTGACGAAGATAGGAGGGTTGGGAGAGTTGAAGTGTGTTTTAGGTAAGAGATAGGACTTTGTACTCTATTTATTCTGGTATTTTAAGCCAGTGAAGGGATTTGAGAACAGGAGTTATGTGATGGTGTTTCGACGTTGTAATGGCAGCAGAAGCAAACGCATTCTGTAGGCTTGAAGGGGTTTAGTTGAGTAGTATCACTATTCAAGAACTGTAGTAGTCTAGTTTAGCACGAACTGTGGATGTGGCTATGGTTAGGTAAGGTGAGATTAGGCAGTAAGATAAGATTAGTCATACAAGCAAATATTGCACTCGATCAATGGACACTACAACTCTAGTTGTCCCTCATACCAGGACGGTGTTGGATTCCAGAGCTTTCTCGGTTGCTGGTCCACGGCTTTGGAATTCGTTGCCAAGTTCTGTTCGTTCGGTCAGTTCTGTGATGTCATTCAGGTCTAAGCTAAAGACATATCTCTTTCAACTCGCTTACCCACCGTAGCCTGGCTTCTGGTTTCTCTGACCCATCGGAATTCGACCTGGTTTCTCCAACGGTATATGATTTTTGACTGCGATTTTGACTTGAAGCGACCATCGATTGATGCCTTGGGCATTATGATAACGGCGCTATAGGAGTCATTAGATTAGGCAAAGGAAGGAACGTATACGTTAAGGTATGGTAAAGTTATGTAAAGTTAGGCAAGGCAAGGCCATGTAAGGTCAGAACAGGTAAGATAATCTAACACAAGGTAAGGTAATACGTTCAGGTGTATCGAATATTTCCACTTTAAAGTTTTTTTGCTGCTGCAATCGCCTTATCTGCAGCCTCGCAGCAAAAAACCTGATGCTCTAATCTCGATGCCATTCTACCTGTCTTTGCCTCTCCACACACCTGATCATACACGCCGTCGGATATTAATAGGATTTTCACGGATGGCTACTTCTAATAGAACGTGCTAATCGCACACTTCGCTAGCCCAGGGGCACGGTAGCTTAAGCAGATACCTCTGAGTCGCTCTCTCGCTGATGCACAGTCAAACGCCTGCCGCAAACTGGAATCCACTTGCACGTTCTAACACGTTGGCGCCAAATGAACGCTTCGAGGCACAGACGGCGGCGACACGGCTTTGATCTGACCCCCGACCCCTGACCTCACCTGACCCCGATTGAGATAAGAAGCATTCGTCAGTCGTCAAGGGCTTCCAGCACGTCGTCAATCTGCCAACGGATACGACATCCTCCACACTGATCTTACACAGATATATGTATGTATATATATGCATGGCATTTACAGATCATATATATATTGTCTAGAACATATCTTCAGTATATATGTATGTTTCGAAAACTAAGAGTTATAAACACGTTTAGAGAAAGATTGATTGACAGACGCAAAGGGAAGACGGAGAGGAAGAGATGGAAAGAGAAAGAGGAAGAGAGACAGATAGAGACAGAGACTGAGATATGTAGATACACACAGAAAGGCAGAGAGAAACGGAGACGGACAGAGATGGAGCGAGAAACAGAGAGACAGAGAGTTGTACAGATAGGAAGAAATAGACATGAGAAAGACATACAGAGATAAAAAGAGACGGGCAGGGAGTAAGGCATACAAGCTGACACGTCGAGAGATGATTAGATAGAGCGATATTGATTTCGTCGGAGATGAAGTTCCTATCTTTCAGAAGAACGACAGGTACTCCGGGCAGTCTTCGTATAACCACACCAGCAATACTTTTCTCTGTCTGTCTGTATGTATGTATGTATGCATGCATGTATGCATGTATGTATGTCAGTAACACGGTCATTACATTCCACCCCGACAAAAGGCAACCGAGTTCTGAATAACCAAGCTACGCATTTAACAAATGGGGAATGAAAAATGAAAGAAAAATTTCTATGCGTTTCAGCAATTTCGGCAAGTTGAGGAAATTATTGGGAAACTGTCGGAGGTCTGTATGTCTTTCTGTCTGTCTGTCCGTCTGTCTGTCTGTCTGTCTGAGTCCAAAAAACCTCCGACAGTTTCTCAATAATTTCCTCAACTTGTCGAAATTGCTGAGACGTATAGTAATTTTTCTTTCGTTTTTGATTCCCCATGTGTTAAATGCGTAGCTTGGTTATTTAGAACTCGGTTGCCTCCTGTCGGGGGTGGAATGTAATGGTCGTGCTTCTGAGTGTATTGGCCTATTATCCCAACTGTGGCGTACCATGTCTCGCACGGGTATTAATGGCTGTTCAGTCTTTAGTCCACTGGTAACAAACCCCCTCCCACCCTCTCATCACGCCGCTCTCCCTGTATTCATAAACCGACCGATTTATGCCGCGGCTGGTGATCTCAAAGTGCATGTGCATCTCCTTTGTCTGTCTGTATGTCTGTCTGTCTGTCTGTCTGTCTGTATAACTGTCTGTCCGTCTTTCCTCTGTCTGTTTATCTTCCAGTCTTTTTGCATGTCTATGTGCCTGTATGTCTGTCGGTTCGGCTGTTTGTATGTCTTCCTATCTCTTTGTCCGTCTGTCTGTCTGTCCGTCTCTCCCCAGTCTGTCTGTTTATCTTCCATCTTTTTGCGTGTTTGCCTGTCTGCCTATCTGTCTGCCTGTCTGTCTGTCTGTCTGCCTGCCTTCCTGTTTGCCTGCCTACCTGTCTGCCTCTTTCCCGTTGCCACCCGATCGGGAGCAGTCATTTTCTCAGCTTTCGTCTGCATTGTATGTCACTCAGCCAACTGCATTGTTTATACTTCTCCCGAAAGCGAATCCGAAATCTTAGTTTCCGTTTACCGGTCGAGCCCCCACCTCGTTCACCTCAGTCCGAACGGGTCTTTAACACGCTCGATGAGTGATCGCGTCGCCGCTGACGACGGGGGTCGACCCGTGAGGGGCGAGGGGGCAACAATTAGGACCACCCGAATTCATGAGAGTGATGACAGCTACGATGTTTTGCCGCTTCTCGAGAGGAATCTGCTCCGACGGTTTCGCAGTAATCGACCGTTTTCAAACAATTTATCGTAGCAGTTAGCAACCAGTGGAATAAGGAAACGAGATGAACTTTGAAGGACTTGCGTGGCGGACAGACTTAGATTAAACTATTATCTTAAAAGTTTCAATGACTCTACCTTTGCTACCTTTAACAGTTTGCCAATGTATATGACTGAGTTAAAATAATAATTGGATGTGATTGTGATCAAATTAAAGCATTTTTTTAAACATAAAATACTGCTGAAATGCTTGAAACACTTTAAAAAACCCGATGCTCTTTCGAATTGACTGAAAATATTGAAACTGATGAAATAGTTTCAAAACAAATATTCTGTGAATATGATTCTTAAAATGACTGAAAAATGGAAAGATTACCTATAATGAAAGTTTAAAATTACGAAACGTTACAACTTTTAAAAGATAAAGATTGGAATTATGAAACATCAAAAACTTTTAAAAGATAAAGAGAGTTTTGCAAGAAATTATTTAAAAGAACAAGAAGAAATTATTTAAAAGAATAAGACCTATTTGAATGTTGGACATTTATAGTAAAATGCTAGAACTCAGAAAGAAACTGAAGTTGAAAGGTAACACTGGAACTGAACTCTTGTGGCTCAGGTGAAACACAACACTCGATTCTAATTATAGCAACATTTTCCAGCTCTAATACGTCATCCGATTGCCGGAACTTATGTGTAGTTTTTGAGGCGCCAAAACAATTCCTGTGTCTCTGCATACCTGCTTTTATCCTACCTTCCTTTGACTCTCTGTTTGTCCGTGAGTCGTTTTCGGTGGTGGTTTTCTAGAATAGAGAAGGAAAAGAAAACCCGAGGCTTCTCCTCTCCTTAGCAAACCAAGAAGTCGACCTCCACTGAACAACCGTCAATAGAGTTGTTGCTATCAGCCGACACTGAATTCTATCTATTTTGTATTCACTTGCTAGAAACAAACCTATCCAACGACTATAAATACTGATCTAAAAATAGCTCTCATAGATAAAGAGCAGTCTTCCAAATAATATAAATATATATTAATTTACTGACATTTACATAGACAGCTATTCATACATCAGCTGATATTTATGAATTGGTGTATATCGTGAAATATCTTGGGGATAAATATGGAATATATGTATGGCACAATTTCTTATCAATGTGCGTTTCCTTAGTGGCACCAGCAACACTTTGGCAATGAAAGCCAATCTCGAGCTCTCCGAAATTGTAGACTCCATTTTTCCCTAACAGTTCCTCGGATGAATTATAAACGTTGGGTAAACGAAACGTGGGTGGCATTTATTCCCGAGACACTTTGGAAACTGAATCTGTAATGTCATCCCAGACAATCAGAAGATCTGTAACGTCGTCGTGGATGTAGGTGGCGCCACTGGCGTGTTTACACCCACCGTGTCTATCTTATGCGGTTTTCGACTGTCTTCTAGATTGGCAGCTGGATAGCCATCTGTGCAGCGCTCTGAGAGACCCTTAAAAGGCGTTATATCTAGTATATTCATACGTAAATACATACATGCAGACAGACAGACATATATACATACACACATACATACATACACACATACATAAATATATAATATATACATGCATACATACATATATACATACATACATGCACACATACATACATAAATACATACATACATACACACAAACATACATGCACGCATGCATACATACATGCATACATATATAGACGCATACATACATATATAATACACACATAGACGCACACATACATATATAATACATATATGATACATACACACATACATACATGCATACATACATGCATACATAGATACATATGTACATACATACACACATACATGCATACATACATACATACATACATACATACATTCATACATACATGCACAAGTATGAATAGCCTGTGACTATTAAAAAAATGTCGTTTGTGACCAGGATTTCTTCGTAGGTGCATGGCCGCTAGATTTAGCATTGATACAGTTTTCAGTTTCTGGCCTATATGGTGAAGTTTAAGAACAACCAATCCCTCACTCAATCAATCCATCAGTCAATCAACCAATCAATCAATCAAGCTTCTAACTATCAAACTATCAATTAAATTGTCAGTAGAACTGTCAATCAACAACCATTCAATCTGTTAACCTATCAATGAAGAGCTCTGCTCCGTTATTCAATAGCTACAATTAATTAATTGATCATTTTAACCGACAGGTGGCCAAAAGTTGCTCTAATTTCATCTACGAAGTTTCATCTTCTTGCAGGTGACGTCATGCATGATGACCAGACTATGAAGGCAAAAAGCGGGAAAGCACTGAACCAGAACATCGGTCCTTCTTCATCGTCGTCGTCGTCACGGTTGGACGACCACTCAACGAAATCCCGCGGGTTGTCTGATCCCTTCAGCCGCGGTCCTGCTCTCAAAAAGACCCACCACAAGAAGCGCTCAAGGGCCGCCTTCTCGCATGCCCAGGTCTTCGAGCTGGAACGGCGCTTCAGCCGTCAGCGCTATCTGTCCGGTCCAGACAGATCGGACCTTGCCAAGGCCCTGAACCTCACGGAGACACAAGTCAAGATCTGGTTCCAGAACCGGCGCTACAAAACGAAACGGAAGCTGCAGGCCGAGGCGTCTGGGCTACATCCGGGCCACGGATTCGTTGGACCGAGTTGCCGCGAGGTGGCCATCAAGGTCCTCATCAACGACAACCGACAGATGATTGGTCTACACCGCGATGACGTCATCCAGACTGGTTCCCTTCATCCGTCTGTCCGACCGATTGGACTGCCATCGACGACAGCGCATGCGTGGCCCTACTCGCTCTTCACATTGCCACCGTTCGCTATATCTGTTCCACGCTGACCTATCGACGAGAGGGACACATACAAAGACACACATACAGCTGAGAGACAGACGCATGTAGACAGTCCGAGATGAAGACACAGTGAAAAATACAGACGCATATACAAAGCGATGGAATAGTGTGTATAAGAGACAGACAGACAGACAGACAGACAGACAGACAGATGCAGGCTTTCAAAGCCAGTCACAAGAACATTATATAGAGCCAGTCAATCAAAGTGACAGACTTAGAGAGGGAGAGAGACATAGAGAAACAACCAGCGACAGACAGACAGACAGACAAAGAACTAACCGATCGAAGTCAATTTCTATTTATTCAATCATTTACTAATTATTTAGAAAAATAATTACAGTCTGAGTCGGTTTTTTGACGAAAAAACTTACATATTCAAAGACCAAGAGATCAAAGGATGAGAAACATTCGCTGTACAGAATTTGTGAAAAAGTAAATATTGAAACTATTACGAACTGTAAATGTTGATGCGCTTTAGGTTTGCGCTGAGTGAGCCATTAACACCAAAAGTACCGGATTGAATCCCGGGTTAGAACAGAAATTTCATTTTTAGAGGATTTCTGCAGATTTGCGTCCTAAACTTTACTGCTGGAAAATGGTCTTGTAACAAATTGTATGCATATTCAATAGAACATTTTGTTGAAAGTTTGAAAAGGATACGGCTTGCATATACGTAAGTTATTAGTTAATAAAGATATTTTAAAAAATCGATTGACTCCAGTTTTTAACGAGGATTACCGTCACATAATTAAGAGACTGAATGTATAAGAATCATTGTCTGCTTCCGTAGGAGAGATGATTTCAATTAAATGTGGGTATTTCTAGTCTAGATATGACCAAAAGATTTTCACAAAGCGCGAAATAAGAATGATGTTCCATTGCTTCAAAGAAGCCGTCTACACGTGGAGGCCAACGCTTCAGTTTCTATACACGACCCTAGGAGACAGAATTCAATTTATGAATAAATAATTTTATAATAAACAAGTTTCGGAATTTATATTTATAATTCGAATATAGCTTTAATGTACATTTAGAAAGAAATGGTTGAAAAAAGAACAAACGTTTCTTTTCATGGGTGGTAGAATGAGAACTGTGCTTGCCTTTCACCTCTGCTTTAGGGGTTCGAATCTCGGTACAACTGATAACTGTTTATTAGATTGCTGTCGACGTATTTGCGCTTCAGTCAAATCATCGTTCAAGTATATCAACAGTATCGGACCAACCTATCAGAGGACTCGAAGAAATAGAGACGTGTACTAACAATAAACTTACCATACCTTACTTTGCCATAACTTACCTTAACTTACCTTTACCTTAGCATAGATATACCTTACCTTACCGTACCTAACCTTACATTAACTTATCTTACCTGACTTTATCTTAAAAGATACACAAAACTTGATGATTTCACACGACCAACGAAGAACCGTTATATTGAAAGACCCCCACTTGACCCATGGGATCCATTCCGAAAACCACGAGCAGTTCGGTTGTTAAACACTTTCGATGTCACTTCAAATTTACCGGCTAGCGAACTGGCGCTACAGAAAGTAATGACAAGTTAATCACAGCGATGAAACTGATAAGGTCGCTCCAAGAGACATGGTGTCCAGAAATCGACTTCAGTTTAAAAGTCGCCAAGCGACACCATGGCTATTAAAATGGGACACAATATAGCTGATTGGTTAGAGCGCCCGGCATGTAACACGGACAGTACGGGTTCGAGCCTTCCCTGAGACGGTTACTGAGCAAGTCCTTCACTCACAATTGCTTCGCGCTTCAGATTCAATTGTACTGACCACATGCGCGTAATAAATGCAAAATAATAATAATATATAATAATTATATTATTACTAAAATGTATTATTATTATTAGTTAATTAATTCATGTTGGCTATTTATGCTTGAAAGTAAAGGTAGATGTAAGACACTTGTTTAGACGCCTTAGTATAAACTCCTGCTTAGAAATGTGGTCTGGGATCCCAGGGTCATTTGGCTGAGGCGCTAACACTGTTCAACAACGGGATACCTTTTGAACCTCCCAAGTTGCGTTTGTACTTATTTACCGACCACTAAAGGATGGAGGGCTTAGTTTGCGCCAAGTGGTAAGTAAGTAAATATTAAATAAGCAAGCAAGCAAGTAATACATTTGTTAACACGCCATATGTCCATCGACTGAGCGAGGAGGAATCGTAGGCTTTGTATTCCACCAGGGTCGTGTCGACTGTGTTAAAAGCCTTACAAAGCATCTATTCTAGACGTGTGGCCGCGTGCAAGTGATGTTTCAAATGCTATCACGTGCGACAGCCGTCGATAGGATCAGAAAGCAAAGTTGCTATCGCAAAAGAAGAACAACGTAGCGGAAAATAGTTGGATCTTCGACTGGAAAGAGACGCATCACAGAAGAAGATTGAAGCATAGAATTTGTAGATAACGGTTGAAGATTGAAGCATGGCGATCTGCCGACGCTCGATAGAAATCGGTCAGGTATTCCGGCGGCGATTCTTGCATTTGTCGTCTCGAACAGGGAGGGAATCAACAGCCGAGCTCTCGATTTCGCCGATTAGAACGGATTGGTTTCGATCGGTAAACACGTCGGACAAAAACCGCGGCAGAAGCGCCAACAGCGGCGACACAGAATCCGTGTTTTGTATATAAACAGATAATGGAGCCCGTTCTGCTGCAGCAGCCAGACGGTCTCCGTGTGGGTCAAGAGCAACAGATGCTGCCGACGAGACGCCAGCCGTGATAAGATCGCCGTGGGAGGGAGGAGGGAGAGAGAGGAAGGGAGGGAGGGGCCGTCGGAGGGCGGGTCAGGGTGTAAGGTAAGAAAGTGTCACAGCGGAAACAAGAGCTCTCGTTGCAAGCACCTTACTATAGGGAAGGAGCAATTGCACTTAGCTGACGATATCTGGAAATGATCTGCGAGTGAGTGAGTGCCTGCGTGCGGATGTTTGTCTGTGTGTGTGCTAATGTGGTTGCTGTCTGGGTTGGGTAAGGCGGGGATGAGGGGAAAGGGGCAAATAGCGTCCCCTGTGGCGAGGATGCGTTGAACCCCTTAGTCGCTGATAATGATCGGACGGGGGTAGCAAAACTGAGTCGACACCCTCGCACAAGTATGGGTTCGTGCCCTCCTTTGGGGCTATTAAGATAACCTCTTTCCCGGGATCAGAACATTAACTAGCAAGCAAGTTTATGCAGGGTCTAAGCCCCTCTTAGGCATCGACTGAAGTGATTTCTCGGTACATCAACGACCCGGGTTATATAGCCAATCACTGACGCAATTAATACATTATTATTCTGCCAATAAGTTTAATGTCTTGTGTTTTCTTCAGCAGTCCTCTGATGATTGGCTGTAACGCGAACAGTTTTAGGTCGTCTGTTTCTGTTCCTTGTCTTCTGTAATAACTGGTCGAACGATAATTCAGTCCACGACCTGATGTTATCGATCAATGTCTTCTTGGGTCTTCCCTAAGCTTGGGATCCAGGAATTGTGCCGTGGATGATCTCTTTATCTAAGCAGTCTCCACTCTTTCCCAACACATGCCCGAAGTATGGAAATTCCAAGGTCCTAGACAGTGGCCAGTGCATTGCAAGCCTTGTCATTTGCTTCCCAGCTTACGCAACTACGCCGATACCAAAATGTAATGCTTGGTGACAGAGGCACGGTGTGAGCAAACAACTTGCCCAGGGTCGTTACGGGGAGTCGAACCCGCGACCGCATGATCATTGACCAAAAACGTTACCGTTAGACTACAGCGCTGGACTGGATGATTCTAAATGCTGTAGTATCTATAAAGCATTTAAGAAACAGGTCCTTTTCGCCTATGTGAATTTGCACCACAGACCAGGGAATCGAACCTGATTCGCAGAGGTGAAAAGCGGACGTGTTAGCTACCTCTTATCCTCCTCCTATATTCAACGAGCAATTTATATAGCGGTCCATTCCGACAGACCAGCTGTAGAAGTCCTTAACATTTAGTGATGACATGCCAAGGTGATGCTTATCATAGTCAAGCTAATTGGTCAGTCCAACGTCATTAGCCTAACGATATGTCCGTTTAGTTGTGGTCATTATCGCTTGACCACCGTCTGCCCGCGGAAGGCGTCGACAGAGGGCAGCATTGAAAGACAACATCAAACGCTTAGCAAGCGCTTAAGCATCTTGTTTATGCGATCGTAGAACGACGGCGCAATGTGTCTCGTGTCACATTAGACGCTAAACGGCGCTTGATAAATTAATGCGCCCAGGAATTGTCTCCACTGACTCGACTGGGTATATTTATCTTTGCTGAATAGAATCGTGTTGTGGTTTCGGGTCATACTTACTTACTTACTTACTGACATCTGGGGTCTACGCAAATGCAGCCGATTCTACTCTTGGAAAACCTACAAAAATTCTTTTACAGGCATTATTTGAATGCCATTTGGGTAAGCAAAATCTCGCCTAGTTCGAAATTATATTTATAACGATGATGATGATGATTACGATAGTAGTAGTAGTATAAGTAGTAGTGGTAGTAGTAGTAGTAGCAGTAGTAATAGTACTAATACTAATACTAATACTAATACTAATAGTAATAGTAATAATAATAATAACAACAACAATCACTCATTCGCAACGTTTGGCCTTTAAAAACTGATGATGACGATGATGATTATGATGATGTTTGCAATGAAAATGATGCTGGTGATTATGACGACGATAACATCAACAACCACGACGATGATGATGATGATGATGATGATGATGATGATGATGATGATGATGATGATGATGATGATGATGATATAGTAATTAATATTTTTATGATGTTGATAAATGTGATGATGATGATCAGTGTTTTGATGATTATAGTGATGTTGATGATGATGATGATTATGACGATGATAATAATAATAATAATAATGCTAGTGATGATGATGATGCCATGACGCTGCTGCTTAAAAAGATCATGTTGATGACGACGGCAACGACGACAATGATGATAAAGACATGAACAATTATACAGAGACAAAAGTTCTCTTGTTGTCTACTGGTACATACTATCATAGGCGTCCAGACCAGGCTTATCATATGCAGGCGGTCATCTGGAGACACTTGGTTACAGATACGTGAACCGCAGTTGCACAACGGATGCAATTTCCTTTAAAGACTCCGAAATAAAAAGGAATCGAATTCTCTGGATATCTTCAGAGCTCGATAAATCTAAGTGACGGGAACCAGGTCATTCACAGACGCTCAATTAAAGACAGACTCAGTATGTTCAGGTTCCCTTGCATGTCCTGACTCGCAGATCAGCCAAGTATAGGTCTACTACCATAGCAATGGATTATAGTGGGATTTTCCGGGTATTCAGATAAAAATCGTCCGTACTAAGAGCGGATACTCTTCTGTATACTGGTTGAAAGAATCCTGTAAAAAGCGGTGCTTGAATTTTACGGCATCTCTGCACGGTGGTCTATCGGTAACGCGTTTGTTCAACGATCATGCCGTTGCGGGTTCGACTACGTGTATAATGACCCCAGGCAAGTTGTTTGCGCACACCGTGCCTCTGTCATCAAGCAGTGTAATTTGGTACCGGTGCAAGCTATAGGAAGTAAAAGACAAGTTCGGCGATGCACTGGCCCCGTGTCCAGAACATTGGAATTCGTCCACTGCCGGCTCAAGGGCCTAAAGAAGGAAATGAGCGTCTCCGCTATGTCTCACTTGTGGGATATGGGTTACTTTACTTTACTGCAGTCAGATAGCCCAAACTGCAACGGGCGAGTCTTTGATATGTGGTGATGAGCCTGTACACTTGACTGCCCTGGCCCATGATAATGCTACTTGACGAAAGAGGAGAGGATCGAGTCTGTTCACTGGCGCCCCTAAAACACAGACCCAGCGAATAGGAAGAAGAAGAAGAAGGGGAAGGAGAAGGGGAAGAAGAAGAGGGAGACAGTTGCCTCGGGGCTTCGCGTCAGACGGACAGACCGCGGCTGTTATCTTGATAGTAGCGCTCATGTCGCAAGTCTCCCTTTCTCGGTTTTACGGGAAAAACGGTTAGTTAGCGGTGAGGTCCATGTCGGCCATTATCAGCTCGTACACGATTTAAAAGCGCGTGTTGGGAATTAGAAGGTCAGGTCGACGCCTCGGGCTATGGTCTACCCTTTGCCCTTTTTGATTGTATGCTCAGGCAGCGAGCGACTTCCGTATTTCAGCACCAGTCGGTCGTTTCGGTAAGATATATTCTTTCCGGACGGAGAACGGTGTAAGATGTCTGGGAACTTGATAGCTTGATGGAAACTTGCACGGGAAGAATGGAAATTGACAAGGAGTGTTAAATATTATTATTTTTGCATTTATCAAGCGCAACTATCTAACTACTAAGCATCATTCGATGGCGCTGAGCAGTTGTGAGTGAAGAACTTGCTCATGTTCCATGCGCAGTAACCCTTTCATTGGAGGCTTGAACTTGTACCCTACACGTTGAAAGATCTTTGCTATCGGCTACTGTGCTAAATATGATCCGGGGCCTGGCGTTGATAACCTTTCCCGTAGCATAGGGTAGAAGTCGCGTGACTAACCAGCAGCTGTAGTTGTGATGGTACCTTGGGGCATGAAGTGGCATAAGAGTGGCGTCAAATCGGTTCAGAAAAAGGTTTTGAGAGTGAGAGCCAAATGGTTCTAGTTCTAGGAGTAGGCGAGTTTAAAGCTTTCTACAGAAATATTTTCAATTTCAACTTCTTTATCGTCTTCCCCCTCTTTCTGGGGTTTATTAATCATAATTTTTACATTTCTCTCATTATGTAATGTTAATGTACACGCATTTCTATAGAGACCGTAGGGTCTCGACCGATCTCATTTTGCAAAGATTTTATCGGATGAAATCCTTCACCACCGCTGCCCGTTTGAATGGGCGCCACGCCATTTAGGTCCCTTGCACGAACAGTGCTAGTCCGAGATTTAAATCTCTAAACAAAGGCACGCTAGGGTTGTGAACCGGGGATCCTCACGCACAGCGGCCCTTTGTATGTCGTATACTTTAACTAATGTAGCTCACTGGGCAAGAAAGACACGGAGTCCATGGGTACTGTTTTAGTTCCGGGTACAATAAGAGTCAGAGCAACATCAATGCAGTATTTGTGAACCTGAGGAGTGACTCGAAACTTACTTCCATGCTAACTTGCCAATTAATTTCCTGCCAATACGAGTTTTTTCCATAAAGACTGGAGCTAATGACCTTTCCTTCTACGCTGCAAGCGACCGTCAACGCTTCTCGCCAAACTCAACGTTAAGGACGTAAAAATTTAAATCCTTAGCATCAAAAGTTGAAGGGTCAGAAACACCGCTGGCCCTAGTATTGCGAGTTGGGCCACGGCCCCCCTTCCGCTGTGGGGACGCCTTCGCATTTATGCAAACATTCAGGCCAATATACATCCGGGATAAACACACTCGTATGGATGTTTAACTCGATATGGGATCAAGATGGTCGACCTACGTGTGCAGAGCAGAGTAATAGCTCGGAGGCCTAATAAGGATTCCTTATTAATCGCGCTGTACTAGTTGGCAGTGATCGGTTATCGCCTTTCATGTTCTAAGAGCCGTAAGTCGTCATACTGCGCCGGCGCCGGTGATATAATATCCCGGGCCGCGTTCCATGCCCCTCCCCCGAGTGATGGGCCAGCAGGGTTAGAGCCTTAGAGGGCAATCAGCGTCGTGACGGGGGTCCTAAGTGGTGCTCAAGGGTCCCCTCTTGCGTCCGGTGACGACCAGGACGGGCGGTTCTCAGGAGCGGAAATTGGTTTCGGAGAACGGCCATCGTCCAAATCAGCTGAAGAACGACTTCTCGAAAACATTTGCTATGTTTCAGAAGAAAACGACAATGAAGACGAAGAAGAAGATGATGGAGTCCGCACCCGCACTGTTCACACGTCATCATCAACATCATCGCCAGCCTCCTCAGCAGCATCAGCAGCAGCAGCAGCAGCAGAGAACAAAGACCAAGATGGAACGCCGTTTATGGCTTCCGAGTGTTTGATTTGTCGTGCGATTGCTTCATATAGCGCCCGATGGGACAAATGCGCCGCGGATAAGCAGACGATAATCGGCCTCGTTGTGTCGTCGACACGAGATGGCGATTGCGACGGAATTACGACCGTCAACTAGGCTCTCAATAAATTCAAGGGACGCGATTAATTGCGGCTCAAGTGTTGAGCCAAGATGAACGGGGGTAGGAGGGCGGAAGGGTGTGCTGGTAGGAGGGCGAGAGAGACGAAGTACCACTGGACGTCTTTGCTGGTCGCTCGGACGGTCTCCAGTCTTGTTCGTTTTATGCATTCGGGAAAAGTTCTGTACAAGTCACTACGGAGAAAGGTCTCGGTCCAAATTAGGTCTCTTTCGCTGTCTCTCTCTCTGTATGTCTGGCTCTCTGTGTCTCTCTCATTATATGCAAATAGATTCGGAGTCGTTGGGCATTTACTGGTTCTTTCTTCTTGTCTGACTCCCTCTGCTTCTTAATATCTATCTCTTTCTTCCAATCGTGACCCATCTCTGTTTCTGCCTGTATGTCTTTGTCTATCTATCTATCTATCTATATATATATATATATATATATATATATATATATATATATATATCTATATATATATATCTATATATATATATATATATATATATATATATATATATATATATATATATATATATATATATATATATATATATATATATATATATATGTCTAATTGCTTCTATTTGTCTGTGCCTGCCTCTCTCTCTCTCTCTCTCTCTCTCTCTCTCTCATTCTCTCCCTTTCTCTTTCTCTCCCTTTCTCTTTCTCTCTTTTTCTCTTTCTCTCTCTATCCGTATATCTGTGTGTGTGTCTCTCTCTCTCTCTCTCTCTCTCTCTCTCTCTCTCTCTCTCTCTATCTATCTATGTATCTGTCTATCTGTCTTTCTGACTCTCTGTTTGTCTGTCTCTCTATCCCTTTTTTATATCTGTCTGTCTGCAAACCTGTCTCATTTCAATCCTGCTTCCTTTCATCTGGATTCCATCATCATTCTCTCCTACGCTGAGTGTCACTCTGGTCCGTTGCTGGTGCTCTAGCGCTAGACTGCGGTGTGCCATCGGTTGATGCCTTGTGCATTAGACGCCGGCGTTAGAGAAGTTGCAAATTACAATAACGATTAGCGTCGATGAATCCTCGGCTGTAAGCAGTCGGAGAAGCTTCGGGTTGACCCCAGAAGACGCACCTTAACAGTACACCGCCCTAGCGATTCATACGATTCCTCGCTCAGTCGATGGTCATATATGGCGTGTTAATAATGCATTATTTACTTAATTACTTACTTGCTAGCTTATTAACTAACTTACTTATTTGCTAGCTACATACTTGCCTACTTACTTACTTATTTAGTCCTTCCATCCTTTCTTACTTACTTTCTTACTTACTTATTTACTTGCTTACTTACTTACTTACGTACGCACATACTTTCTTGCTGACTTGCTTACTTACATACTTTCTTTCTTACTTACTTACTAGCTGGACACTAGACGCCATTCTGTTTCGAAGGTGCTGAGCTGCAAACGCATCGCACCCGAAGAGTGTTGAGCTCTCGAACCTTCTCGGTAGCTCAACTAAAGAATTCACTTTGGAATTCACTGCCAAATCCTATGCTTTCTGTCAGCTCTTTAAATGTCATGGAGGTCTAAACTAAAGACGCATCTCTTTCAATTTGCTTACCCACCGTAGCCTGGCTTCTGGTTTCTTGAACCTGCTGGATTTCAACCAACGTTTTATGATATCGAACAACGGCTTCACTTGATGCCTTGTGCATGATGAGGATGGCGCTATATAAGTCATTAGATTAGATAGATGGCTTTGAAATTTGTGAATGGATTAACGAAGGAACGGATGTATTAAATAGTGAATGGATGAACGAATCAATTAATGAATGAAGAAAGGAAAGAAAGAACAAATGTGCTAAATGGATGAAGCAAAGATGACTACATATTTGTGTTTATATATAATTATATCTATATACATATGTATATACATGCATGTATGTATGTATGAATGTATGTATGTTTGAATGTATGTATGTATGAATGTATGTATGTATGAATGTATGTATGTATGAATGTATGTATGCATGCATGTATGTATGTATGTATGTATGTATGTATGTATGTATGTATGTATGCATATGTGTGTATATAATATATCCTGTATGGGACGACGAGTATGGCTGTTTATTATTGCAGTGAAGACGTCCCTCCTGCCTTCTCAGCCTTCCACTCCCTCCCTCCCTTCCTCTCCGTTGCCATAGTAAGTTAGCGCATGCGAACACCGTCCGACGATCATCGAAGCATTATCCCCCATTAGACCTCGCAGTGTTTAGCCAACCAGCGGGTCGTCATAACCTCCTGCCTGCCCCTCTGCGCGTCTGTCTGCGCCCCTCCGTCAGTGCCATTCCGTCAGTCTGCTTCGATCCCTACGTGTCCCTCCGAAGTCTTACCATCTTCGAGACGCGTGATGGTAACACTTAGCGAGCAACTGTAGTCTCTCGTCCGCCCTTTTCCAGCGTAAGTACAGGGGAAGAGTCGGCTGGAAAGCGACGGGAGGCCAGAGGAGCATCAACGGGGGAAGACGGGAGACGATCGAGAGCCCGGTGAAGTGCTCTATTAAGGCACAACTGTTGATGTTAACGATAAAAAGCGGCCGATTATAAGCAAAACAATAACAGCCGGTGAGTAAACATCGAGCGGTTGGGGCTTTTATGAAGGCGAGGTCACCAACAGCGAGTTCACTTACGACTGTTCGGCCTAAACTACTATGCAGCGAGAGAAAAAGATTCCAGAGCAATATGCATGATGGTATTCGCTAGGCTGGTTGTACGATGAGGTAATAATCCAAATGTTGATCAATTATTATTATTTCTGCATTTATTAAGCGCTACTATCTAATGACTAAACATCAATCGATGGCCCTGAACGATTGTTAGTGAAGGACTTGCTGAAGGTCCTACACAATAATCGTCTAAGACGAGGCTCTCCGCGTTACTAGCTCAACGCAATAACCAATCAGCCACCATGCCCCACAAAGGTCAAAGATCAAAGATCATAGTAGAAAAGAGTAAAGAAATGGTAACAAACTTGTTTACATGCTATATAGAGACTGCTCATAAGCATGGACTTGAGGTCGAAGGTCATTCGGCTGAAGCGCAAACACGACCACAACAGTCCAAAGAACAGCTTTTAAACCTCACAACTGAGCCCATCAAGGGACTCGCAAATGTTCTGGTTTGTGGAACAGCAGGCCAGCTTCGCAACGACAGCCTTTGAACGGTTCTTAGATGTTGTATACACGAGTACTGTGTTCGGCTTTTGAGCATTCTCGGTGAATGCTTCAAAGCTTTGGAATTCACTGCCCAATTTTGTGCTTTCCGTCAGTTCGTTAATGTTATTGAGGTCTGAACTAAAGACGCATCTCTTTCAACTTGGTTACTTACCGTAGCCCTGCTTCTAGTTCCTTTGACCTATTGGATTTCAAACTGGCTCTCCAACGCTTTATGATTTTGACTTGAAGCGATCATCGATTGATACATTGTGTAGTGACTTAACTTCAAATTTCGGGGTCTTACAGATTACTCAAATTAGCCCTATGGGATCTGTTCGTTCTTTATTAAGACCTAAGCGGATCCTCTGTTTATCAGTTTAGGTCCGGGCCTCCGTATTTGCGGGCCTTGTGAACTTATGAGGTTCGATTAGATACGACAATTCTGCCACTGCAGTACTCGGGTAGTGCCAGTCCCCAATGACTTCTATAGCGCCGTTTTCATAAAGCAAAAGACATTTATTGCTGGTCGCTTCAAACCAGTATAAACAGGAAACAGAAGGGGGGCAACGCTAATCTTCTTCGTTTCGTTATGACACAGAAACTACCATCCCTTAGATACGATTGGAAGAGATACGTAACGTTTAGATAGCATGAGGTTAGATTTAACCAACTGGACCAACATCTTGACGAACCAGTATCTAAGCGGGCCCCCACTTTTGTAGATATAAGCCATGGTGTATGTGGACTGAAATTACAGATACTGTTGAGGATTATGTTCAACAGTGCAATCTTAGCGTTCTCTAGAGTTTCAACCTTCGTCGAAAGTTTTCTTGCAGTAAACTGCAGAAAAATTGATGACAAGATAAGTCGAAAATCTCGTTAGAAATTTGTCAGTTTAGTAAGGATAAGTGGTTGGCTACAACTCGTAATGTATGAACCACGTAAAACATACATATAAGCTATTGTAAAGGACATTATCAACTTTCTTTTGCATTTTATTGAATAGCAATGCATTGTATTGTATTTAAAAATGCACCGCCGCTTGCTTACACCGGTTAAAATTGGATCTAGATGAAATATCTCTCCTAAATCCGCTAGCTGAACATTATGCAATTGTATTAGTTCTTAGTGGTTCGGCAGATGGCACCGTATCCTGGTTTCTGATTTCTCTGACCTATCGGAATTCGACTTGGTTTCACCAACGGTTTGTGATTTTTTATTACGATTTTGACTTGAAGCGACCATCGACTGATGCCTCAGGCAATATGGTAACGGCGCTCTAGAAGTCATTAGATTAGATTAGCTGGCTGAGGTTGAGCACTGGATGATTCGATAGATGGCGATGAAGGACATATGTACATACAGCGCTATTTTATCTCCATGCCGTTAATGTCATTAGTTAACTATTAAGAGACTAATGATTCGAATTCTGTTTTCGTTACCTTTGAGTAGCTCAGTCGCCCTGCCTTGTTTTTGGTGTGAATTTCAATTTTCTGTTTGGTAAGGTTCGATGTATAGCTCATCGTCTGTATATAACTGTACTCGTAATAGCAATCTCCGAATTTGTCAGCATCCAAATAGCTAAGTGGTGTGAACCATCTTATATGCTGTGTTCAGTCATAAACAAAACTGTTGAAGCAGTTGTTGTCAGTTTCGGTTCCAAGTACAGGTCTATAGGTGAGGCAGATGGACAGGCAGACAGCCACGGTGGGTAACATTTAGAAATGGAGCGACGAGAAACACAAGAGGAGGAATCAGAATAGGATTTTTCTAAAGTACCGTGTAATGTTATGTATTCATAAAGCGCCTTTAGTGAACTTCTCACTGGCGAAACGTGGTTGGTCGGAGAATAACTATATTTGAATGACCATTTAAGCTCATTTGCTGGACGAAGCATTGTTGAGTTCCAATAAAGAGTGGGATTTTAACAATTAGCCCATATATGTTACCTTTATCGTCGATGCCGTAGACTTAGAACCACGTGGACCAGAAAAAACTAAAGAAGGATTATATTCGTTAGCTCCTAGCGCCTACAAATGATTACATCAATCAAGCAGGAGGTAAGAAAATAAGTAGTTAAGTAAAAATAAAGTAAGTTATCTGCCGGGTCGCCTATCCTCGATTCTTGTCTGTCAATCTGAGCAATACTCCGTTTGCTCTCTCCCTCAGCTTAACACTCAAGACTAAAACCCGAACTTTCAAGCTCCCTCTCCTGTTTCTATTTCTTCACCATCCCACGACCACCCCATTAACGATTTCCACCTTACGACCATATTGTCTCCCTGGCTTGAGCCCCCGGGATCTGAGCTGGCAGTGAAACTGACCAAACAACCTGGGTCTTGCGGACTTGATTTGATGTACCGCCGGTAAATTAGCTGGTATTCCTGACGCGGCTTTTGTGTGGCGCTGAGAAATTTCAGGGATTTACATTTACTACACTTTCTACCCCACTTTACGCCTCTGTGCCCAAGCTCCTCTGTGCTGTAATCTATCTTACTCCATACTATTTAGCTGGGTCCTGTCAAACATAGTCTAATGTCTTCTGCTTAGCCCAGCCTGCACAATCTGACAGTATTACCTTTAAAAGCAACCTATCCTGTATTCCGGTGCTTATTCGCATTAGGTGGTCATATCATTTAAAATTCTCTACCCACTTATGTTATTCATTGTAAACTGTAACCTTGCCACTTCTACTCTGCTACTTCTACTTCTACTTCTAAACTCTTACCGTACTTCTTCCATTCTGCTTATGAATCATGTTTCCTGTGGATCGACGTCAAAATACACCCCTGAACTGCTGGTAGAGAGGTCATTGGCAAAATTAAGTTGTGTTTCATTTTTAAAATTCAATAGTTTATAATAAAAATGTTTGGAAATAAAACTTTAAGAAAGTCCTAAAATCAGTCAGGTTTCGGAATGTACAACCAGGTCAAGACAGTCAGTCAGCTAATTCACTAGTCAGCGAATGAGCAAACAATTTTTTTCATGAGCGACGATCTAAACAAGCATTGCACAAACAAGCAGAGACGTAAGTAAGTGAAAGCTTCAAGATGCTTTTATAATTCTGGATTAACTTCTTGTAAACTTTCCTGGCCTTTTTATATATCCAACTTGTCCAGATTTATGGAAACAATTTCATGTGTTTTATGTCTTTAAACACTTCTTACTGAATTTGAGACAGTGATCTGTATTCAAAACATATGTCCTTGTTTAATAGCTGCAGGCTAAAATTTGTTTTTCATTTCTTTTGGCATTACAATATGGCAACTGCTCGAGGAAAGGGTTTTTTAGAGTTCTGTGTCACGTAGTGCATATAAAAATACTTTAAAAGTCAAAATGCAACCACGAAGCTTTCAAAAGTAATTAGATCCAGATCTGTACTTGACACGATCATCATCATAGTTGAAAAATGTTACTCTGTAACTTTGCTATGAATGGCTTGGACTTCCCTTAGAGGACTGAACTTAACAAAAGAAAGATCGTCATTGTTTTTTTGAATAATTGTAACTATTTTATATCGTTATATCGTATTTTGATGCTTAACTGAGACTTTTAATGTGACTGAATATAAGTGTATTTTTACAAAGTAAGATCCAAATGCTAATCTAAATGACGCTTACAGAAGAGTCTTAATATTGCTTTACATTTACCTTCCTTGATAAATTCAAAGAAGACTTAATATAGATGAATACAAAAATGGTGTACAGAAAATATAAATTTTATCATTTTGGACATTTACATAATACCTTCAAAATCTTCCAATCGATTGCAACTGATACGAATCATGATAAGCAGTAGATATTTCTTAAATTCACGAGATTGTTCTTACTATTACAACCAGCTACCAGCTATGTCACGTATGCGGTTAAAGATGGTGTTGAAACGAAATAGCATCTGTTATCTTGTCATTCCAGTTCTCGGCTTGTTTATCCGCAATTACTCCAAGTTGATTCCGACAATTCGGCTGTGACGGAAGTCCTGCATTCATCTCGTATTGAGACTGTGTGTAGTTCGCCAAGCCGCAACAAGCAAGCGCCGGTCGCCCGAAACTCGTGACCCCTAAACTCTCTGTTGATAGATTGCTATAAATAGCATGGCAGCGCGTGAATGGGGACTGAAAGCTACCGCTGTGAAACTTGTCATGAGCGTCGAGCAAAGCCAACGCCAGAGAGCGCGGCGGATCGGGCGGCAGTCTATTGCAGTCTCGGTTTGGCAGTCTATTGCAATCTCGGTTTTGGCGTTTGATGGTGTATCGCCGATTCTGAAACCAGATCTTGACTTGTTGGGGCGACATCTTGAGCGCTGCGGACAGCTGATCTCTTTCGGATGCCGACAGATAGCGCTGCTGTTTAAAACGACGCTCCAATTCATAGACCTGAGCTTGCGAGAAGAGAATGCGGGGTTTACGCTTGACCACGTGATTAACAGGACGACGATTTCTGTCGGTTCTCGCCGGTTTTGTAACGTCTTTGGTTGTAGGAACGTCTTTGCGGACAGGAAGACCCGTTCTTTCTCCTCCAAAGACCGTTTCTAAAAACAAACAGTTCACATTAAATTTCTGATGAAACAAAGACTTTACTAAATAGTTTCAAAGTGTTCCACAAAGACTTTATTAAACAGTTCACAGTATATTTGTAATAAAACCAGAGAATAATAAATTAAGGGCGTTCATATTAGGAACACAGTTTACAAGCACTGTAATGGGTAAAGGTTGAGGTAACTCATTTGTTTATCGATCTAAATAAAATGTATAAACGTTTTATTTTGCTACTCTCATTTTCATTTAGATACGAATCGAAATTTTCATTTGATATGTATACGAATCTGAATCTATGGGCAGCAACTGAATCGCATTCGAAAACAAGATGCCCCAAATGAAAGCAAATGCATTCATTAGACACTCATGGATTTACATTTACGGGTAAATGTAATTGAAAACAAGAATTCACAATCTACTCTTAAGTTCTACTCTTCAAAATACAACTCATAAGAGTTTTCTACAGAAAATATGCGTTTTCGATTAGCAATAAGATTAACGATAATCAGGTACCATGTGCGCCACGGTAACTGATTGGTTAGTGAGCTCGGCTTGTAACGCGAAGTGTACGGGTTCGAGCCTCCGCTGAGACGATTACTGTGTAGGAACCCTGAGCAAGTCCTTCACTCATGATTATTCAGTGCCATCGATTGATGCTTAGGCAGGAGACAGTGGCGCTTAATATATACCGAAATATTAATAATAGATTCACGTGTTAGACGTCGAACTTCAAACGTCAAACTGCCTCAGCTACTCCACCATCCCACGACCACTATCACCAATGATTTCCACCGTAACACCATGCTGTCTCCCTGGCTTGAACCCCAAGATCCTGACTTGCCATCGAAACTGACCAAAAAACCGGTTATTGTGAAACTGACTTGATATAGCGTCGGTGAAGCTTTTCTCCCTGACGCGGCAATTGTCAGATATTTACAATAACATTTTTACAAACTCGATTAAAAGGCTTGAAATTGTAATTGTAATTATGAACTTCTAATGCTCCTATCTGATGCACAAGGCATTAACCTAAGGCGCACCGAAACCAAGCCGAAATGAGATCAATATCTAGAAGGTCAGTCCAGCTACGAATATGAGGCCCTTAATTCAGAAAACTGGCGGAAATTTGGCCATCCTCTCAGAGATCGCCGTCAGTATGGCCGATTCCTTGATGCACTTATTCTGTAGGGCGACGTAGGCTAAAGATGGAGGAAGGATCACGCCTGCTAGCATTCTGTGTGAAACGACTCTCTGCACGGCCTTTGCCTCTGTAATCAAGCAGCAGCTTCGACGACGACGACGACGATGATGATGATGATGATATTAATATAAGAAAAGTCATATGAGGTCATACAGGCGAATACAAAATGTTCTTTCAGATCTGACAGTGTCCACGAAACAACGATTGGAAAGGTGTCTCAGTAAAATAAAATCTCCCATATCACTGCTTGGAAGCTCACTTATTTTTAAGTTCGAACCTTCGTAAGCTGAGAAATAAACAGCAAGTCCTGCGAGGCACTTGACGCATGGTAAGGACATTGGGATTTGTCCACTGCCTTAGAAATAAGTGAGCTTCCCATCAGTGATATGGGAGATTTTATTTTACTGAGACACATTTCCAATCATTGTTTCGTGGACAATGTCAGATCTGAAAGAACATTTTGTATTCGCTTGTATGACCTCATATGACTTTTCTTATATTAATTTCATCATCATCATCATCATCATCATCATCATCATCATCATCATCATCACCACCACCACCACCACCACCACCACCATCATCATCACCACCATCATCATCATCAGCATCATCAGCATCATCAGCATCATCATCATCATCTGTCGATGCTGCTGTTGCTTAATAAAAAACGTTAAAAACTCAGTACTAACAGCATGCCTATCAATTACTCAGCTTTAGGCAGGATAAAAATGTGCCAGGATAAATACCCAATGCAAAATATTTAAAGTAACCGGATTAATATTCACAGTAGATTATTAGTTAATTACGCCTATCATAATTATCTCATCACAGGCATAGTCATACAGATAGATAATATTCCGACAGCCTAGACCTATAACCCAAAGGAAATACTGATCAGCTAAAACAACACAACTCAATCAAGAAGAAGGATCTATGCCAGTAGTTCCTTTAGTCATTAGCAGAACCGAATTGTTCAGGAAACGCGTTAAGAACCAGTTACATTGTCCATCAAACATTCAAACATTGTTGCGATATATATATATATATTATATATATATATAAGCCTTAGATGCAACATGGTCCAGGAGGTAGGAAATTTATCGTAACAATGTTATATCTGTATATATAAAAATAAATGGAAATATATATCCCAACATATATATATATATATAGGCATGTATATTTACATATATAATCACATTATTTTATACACATACGGGTCGGTATAAATCCTCAGGTCTCACAGTGTTGGCTATATACTGGTTCACGTCTGCTTGTGCGCCCAATAAAACTGCATGAGCCAGCGTGTGTGTGTGTGTGTGTGTGCGTGTATGCATTTATGTATGAGTTTATTTAGGGCCACATAAAGCACCATTTATCGCGACGCGTCTTATCAGAGAAGTGGTCTATTTAGCGCAGACCCCCTCTCTCCCCCCGTGGGCTAATATTCCAAATGGCGGAGCAACTCCTCCTCGTGTGAGGTCCTCTTCTTCTGTTGACTAAACAGGTCCCGAGTGCCAGCAGGACGAGGAGGAGGAAGACGAAGAGGAGGAGGAGGAACATAAGAAGGAGGAGGGGTAAAAAAGGATGAGGATGATGAGGAGGAGTAGCAGAAGGAGAAAGACCAGGATGAGGAGGAAGAAGAGGAAGAGGAGGAATAGGAGGAGGAGAAGGACCAGAAGGACCAGAAGGAGGAGGGAAGAAAGAGGAAAAGGAGGAGGTGAGGAGGAGGAGGGAAGAAAGAGGAAGAGAAGGAGGGGAGGAGGAGGGAAGAAAGAGGAAGAAGAGGAGGGGGAAGAGAAGGAGGAGGTGGGAAGAAAGAGGAAGAGGAAGAGGGGTGGAGGAGGAGAGGGAGGAGCAGAAAGAGGATGATGATGGTGAGGAGTAACAGAAGGAGGAAGACCACTAGGAAGAGGAGGTACAGGAAGATGTCGATAATGAGGAGGAGGAGGAGGGATAAAGACAGGATAAGGTTGAGGATTATTGCATACCATTCGACCATTGACTAATAAACTAACTCCACTCAGCAATCTACTCGTCTATGAACAGACAGACAGACAGACAGACAGACAGACAGACAGACAGACAGACAGACAGACAGACAGGCAGGCAGACAGACAGACAGACAGACAGACATATAAAATATAGATAATCAGATAGACACACACAGATAGATGTAATCGGATGGACATACATTCATATACATAGTCAAACAGACAGACACACACACACAGACGGATATAGAGAGGCACATAGATAGAAAGGCATATAAACAGACGGATATAGACACAGAGATGGACATACAGATAGTCTGGACAGACAGACAGAATCGGATAGACATACATACATATAGACAGTCAGACACACACACACATACACAGATAAACGGAGAGGCAAAGGGATAGACACAGACTGACTCATGGAAACACTTGAACTAAGAAGCCGACAGAAGTTACCCAGACTCTGATGGCTGTGTATCCCCATTATGTAGGATAAAGAAGAAGAAAATAAGGAAACATGGAAAAACTCATGGATTTAAGTTCGCAAATGAATTCTCAGTGTGGCCAAGAACGGTCATAAATTGTCTGACAGCAAAAGGCAGCTGTTGTGACCTACAGCCAGATGTTTATTAGAATACAGCACGTGATTTGTATGGCGTCTACTCAAGGTTGTCACCTCATCTGAAAACGTCGTAGTAGCTCTCGCAGTAGGTGCAACTGTTCGACCTCTTTGGAACAAACTTCCGGCAGAAGTACAGCAACTGTCTAAACGAAATTGCCAGCTTACCACACTCTTGCTATGTATCCTCGATTCGATCATTAAAAACTGAAAACAGTCCTTTCAAAAGAATACTAACCTGATTCTTGTTTTTCTCAGTAGTAATCGCAAATTTATACTGAGCCCAAAGAGAAATTCATCAGAAGCGCTCCCGACCTGACTTTCTGCCTGTGAAAAGCTGGCTCCCGCGACTTAGCCTTCGCTGGGCGCTGTAGAAATCTCGAGATTACGATTACATAAAACCATGAACAAATAGAATGGCTTTCAATCGCTCACGGTATAGAAAGGGCAAGAAGCTCATGTCATCAGTTGTCGGGCGACTTATTCCAGAATGATGGACCTACTACAGAGAAACTTCTTTGTGGACCGTGGCCGTTCGGTCCAGTGGAACAACCAAGTCACCTTGCACAAAAGAGCGAATTATTCTGCGACTGGGGATGAAAGAAACCGAGATGCAAAGCTCCTTGAGACAAGATGCAGCACTCTCCAGCCTCTCCAATTCCAAACACCATCCACCGTAGCCGTCTGTCTGCCTACCCGTCTGACCTATGCATCTGGAATTTGGATATGGACCTGAGCATACTATAACTGCCTCACCGATTTGGTTTTTCCACTGACCGCCTTTGAACGCCACCACCCAGCCTTTTGAAATACAACGAAATGCGAAGCTAACTCTGGTGCCCAGCATCCAACGACACAGTAGTTTTAACTCTTTGCTTAAGGAGTGGGAAAGACTGACTATTCAAAACGCAGATCTGGAGTGAGGCCATTCTAGTTTTCACACCTTATTGGGAAGATAGGTTCGAAAATTTCAAACATGAGCATGTTTATATTATTTGTAGATTGGCGAAGCTGTCACAGTCATATATGTCAGACAGGGAAGATGTTCTACCAATTTTAGGAAATCAGAAGAATTCCCTCTTGCTAAGAGAGTTCGAAAAGGATTGAAAGAAATGGAAGATCTTGAAAGAATTTCTGGAAATGGAAGATCGGTAAACAAACTATAAAGGGAAATGATGATGAAGTTTAACACTGGAGATACTGGAAAACAAATTAAAAACTTTTTGTGATGGTGATACAGTCAATCTAAAATAATATTCGTTTAGCTTGAAGTTGTCTATTATAATCACCGAAACGTTTTCAGGAAGCAAAACTTTTGAAGAATTTGTTGTCCAGTGTATTCAAGACGACTGTGTCCTTGATAAACTGGACTTGGTTTAGAAGCGCAGCACTACTGTATGTTCTTTTTGACATGTAACTCACAGGGCATAAATTTTCTTTAGTTTGGATGCAATATCAGTGATCGTATTCCCGATATTTCTACAGCGCCCAACGAAAGCCACGTCAGGGGAACCAGCTTATTCACAGGCGCTCAGTCAAAACAAAATCGATAGGCAAAAGGGTTCGGTTCCAGGTCAAGAGCCAAGAGTCAGGCAGAGACAGCGTCACAGCTACGATGGGTGATGTTTGGGAGGGATAAAAGGTGTCAAGATAGGATCTGTGAAAGAGGAATGTTTTCAATTTTGAGTGAAGGGCCAATGCAGAAATTGCAAGACGTGGAGCGTAGGTAAGTTTGTATGATGAGTGAGATAACTGTCGCAATTCTGGATGAGTTTATTCCAGAGGGGTGTGGCAGCTATGGCTATGGAGCAATTGCCTAATTTTAAGGATGAGGTAACGGAGGGGCGCAGAAGTGTTAGGGCAGAAGAGGAGCGGGTTGAACGGAGTCGTTAGATTGTAAATAACTCACGAAGATAGGAGGGTTGGGAGGATTGAAGTGTGTTGTATTCGATTCGTTCAGGATGTTTAAGCCAGTGAAGTGATTTAAGAACAGGAGTTATGTGATGATGTTTGGGGGTTCTGGTGACAGCACGAGCAAAAGCATTCTGTATGGCTTGAAGGTGGCTTATTTGGGTGGAACCTATGTTCAGGAAAAGTGAATTGCAATAGTCTAATTTAGCATGGACTATGGGTGTGGCGATGGTTGATGCAGTTTTAAGGTCAAGCATAGGACGGATTCAGCGAAGGTCACGGATTTGCATGAAACAAGAGCGGGAGAGATAGGTAATGTGATCAGAGAAACTGAGGTCATTGTGCTTTTGATTCTGAACTCCGAATTATCGCCAACTTTATAGTCAAATCTCGCTGACAATATTTATGAACAGTTTCGCAATCTGTCCTCTCGACATCGAGTTTGCAGCACTGCTGTGATATTTTGCTTTCCGTTTCTGGCTTTGTGAGTAATGAAGTGTTGACAATTTTGGTTCCAGTTATGGACAGTTTTGCTGCCTGTGACGGATTCCAGAATGATCCCCAGCATGATCGACCTTCGCGCATAGACCAATGGGCAGCAAAATGGATCAATAAAAGTACCTATCTACCGTGAACGACGCACTAACGAAAATCAATGGTCTATGGCGAACATGAAGACCGCTGAAATGGTATTTCAACTGTCTGGCGTGAGGTGTGATTCCAATTCAGAGCACAGAATTACTTGGTTAGGAATAAGGCGTTTCCTTCACGTCTTTAGAATCTCTTTAAATGCCTAGTTCTCGGATAAACCGATCTTAATTTCTGCTCCAATCCCAAGCAACAGTTTATTGATAAATAATATGTGAACAAACTAATAAACAAAACTAAATGCATAAATAAATAAAAAATAAATGCGATTAATATAAACGGATTTCTTTTCCGTTTCATACACTATGTAGCATACAAGTAGACCTTACAGTGTTATTAGGAATTACGTATGCTTGTCTGGATGTTTGACTGCATATGACCATGAATCTGTCTTTACATGTCCATCTGCTTCTCTATCTCTGCATGTCTCACTGTCTCTCTCGGTCTGCCTGTCTGGCCTTCTGCCTTGCTGTAACTCTGTCTGTCTGTCAGTTACATGATTATCCATCAAAAGGCATGCTTGTCTGAAGCTGAACATAGAATTCTTAACTTTGACCTCTCACCTTTGAACTCCGTCGTGTCCCCGTTGGTTCCGGACACAAGTGTACCAGCTGGTGCTCTGGCAACGGAAGTCAATCCTTCGCGCTGGTTCTCCGCTTTCTCTGGAAACCGGTTTTCTGATGACGATCCATTTGCGAGACAGTTTCGGTTAGTAACAAATCCACAATCAATCTGTACATCATTCCCATCTTGCGTACCAATAGTCCAGCCACCGTAGCAGCTCAAGCTGTACCCAGGCGCAGCGGACCTCGCCTCTGGGATGCCAGTCGACTGCAGAGATGGTGCAGCCGTCGCGTGTCCCCAGCCGTACTGGTAAGGAAGAGATTCGATTGGTATCGTTGAGGTCCAGTCGGACGGCAGAAGCGGGTTAAGGCAGGCATCTCGCTGGTGGTAGCTGCTGGTGGATGGGCTGCTGTAGAAACTGTCGAACGGGTCGGCTGGAAGGCTACCGTATGTCGCTGGTGGTGCCAGCGTCGTTCGACCGACCAGGTAACTCATTGCCACGAATTATTGCCTCCTTATATATTGAAAGAACACCTTAATGATTGCCGATTCGGATTTGCAAAAGTATAGGTAATCCACCGTTGAATTTGGCAGCTCAGTTTCTTGCTGTTTACAAAAGGACGTCCTCGTCAATTTCTACTTAGACGTTCAGAAATGTGGTCGATGCATTGACTTTCAACAGAAGCTGTTGACTGGACTTCTGGAGTTGTCGATTGTAGCAATCAACGGATATGGTTTCTCTGCGACTTTATAAGCTGCCATTAGACTTTGAAACACAACTTTATACAAAAGGTTTCACTTGTTATTACTGTCGTTGTTCAACTGATGAAATGCAATTTATTCACAAGTGAGAGTAAACTTTTGTTACCTACTAATCAATGGAGATGTGTGTCTTCAGATATTATTCTAATGCAGATGCATCGAGTTCTCTCTCCTGTTGAGTAAAAAATCGTTTTACGCAGAAAAATGTGCACAAGATATCAGCTGATGCAACTCATGTCGTTTAGGATGAATAACATGATTCTTTCATGAATGAATCAGCTTCTATTTTATGAAACCGTTCGTGTTTGTTCTTCTTCAACGCATCCCAAATGTGTTTAGTACTTCCATTTTAAATCCTTAATCTCTGTTTAATCTCTATCAGTATTTAATATTTTAATTCTTTCTCTCTTTCATTCCAAAATCTATAACAGCTTGAAATTCTTACACAATCGCTAAAATCTTTGAAATTCCGTACTACATTTTTACATCGAAGCACTTTATATTTGGTCTGAACCGGTCTACGATTACTCTTTCCATATCAAGAGATTCACCTGACTTAATCACTCAACAATCTGCAATTGCATCTCGACTCATCATCGCTTGTTGCTCAACCGAATCTTTTGTTCTGACCACTTGTCTTCTTTGTCATGAACCAGGTGCAAAAGAGCTCAACATCCGCATCATTTATCCCTCTGTTGCTGCTGCTGCTTCAGGCATCAACATCTTCTTCATCCGCCGTCGTGTGGTCCAATCAGTAGAACTCATGTCCCTCTCTGACGCTCAACAACCAAAGACGATCTGGAAACAAGTTGTAGGCCTACATGCTCCGGTGTGGTGCCAAATCGGTTCCGGTGCGAATACGGTTCCGTCTTCACCCACTTTTGGCACAGCAATCCTGACAGCACACTTAACCGGCCCACACTGGTTCAAAGCTGGCCATTAATGGAACATTACGTGCCAGCTATGGGCCCAGTGAATGTGGCTGTCTGGTTTAGTGAGGCAAATTTTAAAGTATCCCGTTGCCTCGACAGCAATCTTTCATAGGAAACGATATTTGAGTAACTGGAAAAACGAAACCACAAGAAGTCACCAAAGCAGTCTATAACTATGCAGCCGTAATTAGGACTTAATATTTTGACGTCAAAATATTTCGTCAAAATATTGAAAAAGTCCTAATTACGGCTGCATAGTTATAGACTGCTTTGGTGACTTCTTGTGGTTTCGTTTTTCCAATTACTCAAATATCGTTTCCTATGAAATATTGCTATCGAAGCTGCACCAAACGATATCGAAAAAAACAGTTCTATTTGCAGAAACAAATTTCAGTGTCATGATCACGTGAACCAATTACAATAGTTTCTGGAACAGTTTTCGCCCGGGCCGTATATGACCTCACACCGGCCTATCACTCGGCACAGACCGTTTAGGTAAACATCGCGTCGGTTTGGGCCGAAGAACCCGAGACTGGCGATAACAAGACAGACGAGAGAAGATGCGAGGAAGACGGAGACAGCAGGAGAAGCAAAGGGACAGAGAGACGCACACAAGAGGACGCCAGTCGCAGTATCCTATCGCTAATGGATATGATATCATGGCATGAGATAACTGCGAAGGTCCAGAGGCAAACGGAAGACGCATTCAACATTTAGCAGAACACCAATTTGAGGCTCGTACAGGCAACACCGTCGCCGTTGTTACAGCGGAACAGGCTTCGGTGGGGAGTGGTGGGTGAGTGTTTTGTATAGGATTGGGGAGGGTAGAGAAGCGGGGTGGCTGGATGGGTGGGTAGGATTTGAGGAGGGTAGAGAAAGGGGGGTGGCGTGAAGGAACTCCAGTGCTGCTTATCGTAGACTGTTTATGAGCGTGGAAAGACGAAGCATGTTTCCCACGGGTGGCTCCATCCGCCTCCACTCAACCATCCGCAGAGTCTCGGCTCAAACTAATCACGTAACGTAATGGCACAAAATGCGATGTAATGTAGGTCAAAGTCAAGCGTAATAAGCTACGATGACGTAAAACCTAAAACAAAACATCTAATCTAATCCTATCTAATGACTTCTATAGCGTCGTTATCCTAATGCACAAGTCATCAGGCGATGGTCGGTTCAAGTTTCTGAACGGCACCCAGTTTCAGAACCCCGATCGTAAGCTGATGTCAGAGAAAAAATATATCCAAAATAATAGTGACTTCGTAAATGAAATAATAATAATAATAATAATAATATTATTATTATTAAACTGGATTTCGCCAATGCCTTCAACATCCTTCGCAGAGACTCTCTATTAGAAGCGGTTGTGAGAGATATTCTTGAGCTTTACCGCTTCGCTCACGCCGCATGTTCTTGCAGCCCGCTCTTAAGACATGGATAAAATATTCTTCGGTCAGAAGAGGGTACCCAGCAAGGTGACCCGATGGGCCCCATGGAATTCTGCATCACAATACAGCCAATGCTGCAACAGCTGAAGTCCGAGTTGAAAATAGCGTTCCTCGATGACTTAACACTGGGAGGCATTGTGGATGTGGTGGCCCTGGATGTTCAGCTGATCGCCCAGGAATCCGCAGAGCTCGGACTTCGACTTAACAGCGCGAAACGCGAAATTGTTTCTCATAAAGAAGAAAATCAAGTAGACAACCTCGCGTTCTCCGGCTTCAGCCATACACCATTAAGAGAGACAACACTATTGGGCACACCACTGATGCCGGGGTCAGCAGTTGAAAAGGTGGTGAATGAGAAGACAAATGATCTGGAACTAGCAGTTGGGAGGCTCTCAATGCTTCACGCACATGACGTCCTAGTGCTGTTGCGAAACGGTTTGAGCGTTCCGAAGCTGCTCTACACAATGCGCACAGCCGTTTGCACCGAATGCCCCAGTCTAACCAGATTTGACTCTCTTTTAAGAGATGGATTATCGACTATCTTAAATGTTGTGTTTCAGATGAGAAATGGCTCCAGCCGTCCCTTCCGGTTAGGGATGGCGGTCTTGGGATTCGCTGTGCTTCTATGCTGGCACTTTCTGCCTTCTTGGCCTCTGCTGCAAGCACAAGCGAACTTCAAACACATACACTGCCACCAGAATCAGCCGATACCTCAGACGAGTTAGTGAATACCGCACTGAAAGCATGGATGGTCTTCACGGGTGCAGAACCACCAACTGGATCCGCAGCTCATCGACTAAGGGAATGGGACAGTCACTGGACAAGCAAGGCGTCGGCGAGCTTACATGAGTCTGCGAACAACCCACCAGACCGCGCTCATCTCTTGGCCTCTCAAGCACCACACTCTGGAGATTGGATGCTGGCTCCTCCAGTAACCGCATTGGGACTCCGTCTTTCGGATGAGGTGATACGGACCGCAGTTGGAATGCGACTGGGAACCACATTGTGCGAGCCACATCTGTGTCACTGCGGCGAAAGAGTCGACGCCAGAGGACTTCACGGTCTGGTCTGGAGAGAGTGCTGGCAGACAACAACGCCATAACATGCTCAACGACATCACATGGAGAGCGCTTGCCAGCGCGAACACCCATGCTCAGAAAGAACCCTTGGGACTCACCAGGGAAGATGACAAACGACCGGATGGCGTGACTCTTATCCCGTGGTCTCGCGGAAGGTGTCTTACATGGGATGTGACAGTTTCTGACACATCTGCAGCGTCACATCTAGGTTTTACTTCAACCGGACCAAGTGAAGCTGCAAACCGGGCATTCTCAGCCAAAAGGCTAAAATATGCCACTATAGCCCAACCCCACTCTTTTGTAGCGGTCGCACTGGAGACCAGCGGCGCATGGAGTACGGAAGGATTGGATTTTGTGTGGGAGTTAGGACGAAGGATGACAATGGCAACCCACGATCCACTGGAGACCACCTACCTGCTCCAAAGACTCTCAGTGGCTGTCCAGCGTGGGTACGCCATCTGCTTCTCCGGAACTCTACTGTGATCATATAGGATAACAATAATACCAATAACTTAGAAATATAATAATAATAATAATAATAACGCCGTCGCTTTTCGCGGTACCTTCTCTCTGCCAAAGCCGAATGAGACGTAGCCGTTCCAGATGCTCATTAATGTCTCAGGACTAATTTTTCACCACCTGAGGGATTATATCTACCTCGGGTAAAAAATAATAATAACAACAACAACAATAATTATAACATTTATTCCTCCAGATCTTCACGATTTCTAGCCGTCCCACAATTTTTCATTTCCCGGAGAATATTTTTAATTCCTGAAGGATCGTATATGCATCAGGTAAAATTATAGTAATTATTATAGTAATATTAATAATAATAATAATTATCATTATCATCATCATACTAATAATTACACTAATCGTACTGTATTGCATTGTATTGCATATTGTATTATATTGTATTGCATTGTAATTCTGGACCAGTCTCGAAATCCAGACCGAATATTTTCAAGCGTTTATTGGTTCGACAAGTTCAGTTTCATGGTGCGAACTATAAGGCTTAAGGGGAAAGTATCCTTCATTTTGTTCAAACTATCTACACGACTTATGATACATTTGATACTTTTGTCCTTTGGTCTTTTACACGCACTGCGGCCAACCAGAAATTGCAATGTGAAGTTAAGTCTGACGTTGTGTAGCACGACCTCGTTGCACACTGAACTGTGTCGGGCATAGTTATGCGCCTAAACGTTGCCTGATGCATTGGATCAGTTGTTCAGCACAGTAGCCATTGTTACAAACGAGCTGGATGAATTTAAGATGTTGAGGATGTTGATCAGGAGTGGCAGAAGGGTTTGCAACAGTTGATGCAAACATCTCAACAGCATAAAGGAAACAGTTGACGACCATTTCAGCTCCATATGAACCTACGAACCAACAAACATCGCAAAAAGAATCAGAATTCCCATAGTTTTGCAACAAATACGAGTCTAATGAAGTGCACTATGATCCTACGTGGTGCAATCACTGTAATGTGAAATATTGCAATGTGAATTAATGGCTTATTTATCAATTATAATCCTCAATGGTGTGTCGGTGTACCATCTGCATGTGTGCTGCAACGTTGCAACCTGATGCAATCAAAATGTAAAGCATTACATTTCGGTCAGCTAAACAGATCCATTTATGAAATTCTCGTAAACACCGAAACCGTAAAACAATTATCCGATCTTACCCAACCTTTAAGTAATAAATACATTACTTACTTACCTACCTTTAAATAAGAAATTAGTGTTTACCTTATATGAACCCACAGATTTTATTGCTACATGGTTGCTTACCGAGACCAACTGGAGGTAGACAAATGGAATTCAATCTTAGTTCGTAGTTGGTGTAGCGAAAGCAGTTAGTAAAGATCATTCTAAGGACATCTCTGGACCTCTGCTCATTGGGAGGAAACTCAAAGACTTCAGGACGCACTACGTGTATGAGAGCTTTCACTCCTTTTAGGCTTCCTGCGCTTGTATAAACCATCTGTTCAGCGTGAAGGAAAGATAGTCGGGTTTTAAGGATGGCCAGTTCCGTGTTGACATTAGGTCCAGCGGCTTGGATGATCTGATAGGCCACAGGATCATCTATGTCTAGTTGGTGGTTTATGAAACTGACCACAGCGTCCATGTCGCGTATTTTGGTCAGATCGTCACGCTTGACTTCAATCGTCAGTGAGTTTAATGCAGAAAGCAGCAATGAGTCGCGGCTGTGATTAAGAACCGTGAAAACGGATCTCCCTGTTGGAAGAGCGTTAAAAGCAGTTGTTGCAGGATACAACTGAACAGTCGGTTCTTTACCTTTTGCTGTGGTAGTGGACTGAACTGTCAGCTGAGCTTCTTTGTTGGTTGAGGCGTCGTATCCATGATTCGTATAAGAACGAATGACATCGAGCAGGATCCCCATTGCCCTGTTTACGTCCTTGGACGAACCGACAATCTTACAAACTCTCTCCTCACTCATAAAACGTAGCTCAACGTCTTTGAGTTCAGCCATCGCTTCAACCGAGCTCTTCAGACTCTCAAAATCAACCCCTCCTGATATCCCAAGATTGTGAACAGTTGCCTGATTATATAATTTTTGAAACTCTGCTAAAACAGACTTCATCTCGTAGTTAGGTTTGACGTCGACAGCCAATTTGTGTTTCTGCTCGACCTTGTACGGTTCAAACAGGTTGCATTTCTTGGATATACGAGATAATTCGTGGTTTTGGTGTCTAATCAAGTAGTAGAAAATGTCCTCATCGATGTCAGCACTGGGAACAAGCATCAGTGCACAGATTCTATCGAGTTCCGGGTTGCTGTTTGGGTTTTGATGCAGATTGGGGTAGACTGTAGAATCTCGATACTCTGCCTGATGTTTCAGATTTTCTGAATGCTCGGTATTCTTTGATGTACCTTCCTTCTCCAAGACATCACGACTTATTTCTTTGTCCTCATTTGGAATTGTCTTCATCTCCTGGTGTTTTAAAAGTAACTTTCTTTGTCTTTTCTGAATTTTCTCTCCAAGGTTGAAGTTCTCAGAGTTCGAGTCTTCTTTGCCACTCCTCAAGACTGATGTATTATTTTCGTTTCGTTGCTGAAATTCCGATTTTTCGTTGTTTCCAGTTTGGTCCCTTGAACGGTTATCAACTTCATTCTGTTCCTCTTCCTTTTTCTCTTCTTGTTTAAGGCAACCTAACAAAACACAAATAATATTCCAGTAAACTGAAAATTTGTTAATTTAAACATCACAGTCTAAGAATGAGTATTTTAAAGACTACACAATAGAAACAATCATTATTCACATTGGCGTGTCACTGAGATTTGCGGTTTTCAAGGTGCTTTGGCAGCCGTCACAATTTTATGCTCATCACAAGGCAGTATTGCAGGTGGACAGGGTGCAGGAGTGCCACAGTCATCTACTTTGTATTGCCCAGTCCTTCAGATTCGGTCCGAAAGTTGGTGGTACATCTTCTCCGAAACACTTGTTGGTGACAGGACTTTGGATGACGACTTTCATCGTTTTAAACCATATTACTGTGTTTTCTTTGTCATAATAATTTTGATGACATTTTTGAAACTTTTCTCCTTTGAATTCTTTGATTCATCGTCCTTAAAATTTCTTATTGCCTTCTTGGTCATCACTATATTTGACAGTCTTTCTTCCTATCGTCTCCTTCGAATTCATGCTCCTCAATTTTATTTGTTGCTGTTTTCATTTCATGACATAATTATTTTAAGACATTCTCAAATGTTAGGGCAATCAGAAGACTTGGTTAAATATTTACGGGTATTGATGAAACTGATGGGTTGATTTTAAGAACTGTGGCTGGTAACAAAGAAAAATTTGATGTTCTTTCAGACATGGACTGTAATAGTAGGCTCTTGAAGAGTAGCTTGCGACATGGCAAACTATTTTTGATAATCGGATTTTTCAGATTTCTTTATGTCCAGGACCTTGCCAGCACAAAAGCCGAAGAACAGAAAATGCGCTCCTTCCCCGTGTTCTACAAGTAACATGGGAGCTTTAAGTTTTTGCTTGGTGAAATTTGAGGGCAAATTTGGTATAGATGTGTATTTTTGTAAGACTTTGCAACACAGAAATGAACACAGCAGAAAGATCTCTCAACCTGCATACAAGTGTTCTTGAGGACTACTGTTAATTTAATGAATCACCTAACTTAAAACAGTTAGCAAAAGAATTCTACAGAACTTTGTGACAACAGATGTAATGATTTACCTGTATTTGTTCTCTCCAGGTCATGTTTCGTTTGAGCGGAGCTCTTCAGCAAAACCTCTGTTGGGTTTGTTTTAGCAATCAGTTTGTCCTTATCGGCTTGGAGTAACAAGGTCGTCATTTTTTCATTGTTCCGCTGTTCCGTAAGGCTATCGAGTTGAGCTTGAAGTGCTTTGTTGATCGATTTCTCATTCTGTAATTCTTGCTTCAGTTTGCCAATGTAATTAACCTGATCCTCTTTGTCTAAATTGAGTTTCTCGTTTGCTAATTGTAAAGTCTCATTCTCTGTCGCTTTGATTTTTATTTCACCTTTCAAGGTCTCTACTTCTTTATTAAGTTCTTCTATTAGGCGCTGCTCAGGTTTGGTCTGTTGCTTCGGATAGTCTTGTTCTGACAATGACAAAGATTTTTAATTTATATTTGAATACATTTTTCTGTTATTGTTTGACGACAAAAGCAAAAACTTGAAGGCTTTGCAATTTATTAGTTCTATACTGCATTGCCATTTGCTGCTCAAAGTCATGATGTCACGTTACAGATAAAATATACATTACGTAAGACTAGTTATAGTGAATTCTTTTTATCTTATCATGAATGAGAAAACAGGATAAAAATTACTATAGAAGTAGCTCGATACTGACGATGCTGTAAGAAGTGCTCAGTTCAGGTGAAAATGAATATAGCTAGGTATATAACTAATAAAGACATTTTTTTCAAACAACTTTTTATAATTACCTTTCAAATGGCCAATAATATTTCCACCATCTTTTTCTTCAAACTCTGATCCTTCAAAGCAGAAGGTAACTGGCTTCAGTTTCCGCTCAATAAGAGGCTGATTTTCTTTATGCAATTCACTCGCTCTTGCAGATAAATCGCCAACAGCCCGACAAATATCACAAGCAGATCCCTTGGCCATTATCTTCTTACAATAGGAATTATGACTTTCCAATCTCAACAGGTGCGCATCGATGTCATCAGTTTCAATTTTGATTTCTTTCAACCTGCTTTGTTTTAGCAGGCAAAGCTGACCTAGAAGCAAATTTGCATGTTTATCTGCAACCTCTTTTAGGTGATTTTTTCTGTCCATTATATCATATTCCAGGTTTTCTAATTTCTTGTGAATGGCTTGTGTTGCCTCCATGAGTTCTGATTTCTTCAGCTGAGCTTGACTAATATGGGTCTCTATTGCCTCAATATTATTTTTAAGCTCCCTGCGAAATTCATCCACAGCTTTGGTGACATGAGATCCCTTGTGTCCTTCGTGGTTCTCAATAAAGCAAATCGAACATATCACTGTTTTACATACACAACAATATATCTTTAGATCCTCTTCCTTATGTAATTCACAAACACTCGAAACCAGACTTTGTGCTAAGTCTGCATCAGTTGGGCATTGTTCGTTTATTGATATTAATTTATGATTCTTCGTTAATTTTAATTTTCTGTGGTGTCTGCAACATTCTTCGCATAGCTTCTGCATGCAGTCAATACAATACATGTCAGCTGTTTGAACCTGCTTGCCACTTTCTTCCTGATTCTCCTCCAAACATGCATCGCAAGCTGTTAATGCTGCCACAGATGGGTGTAAAAGTTTAGCAACTCGAATCAAACCTTCAACGTAGTAGTTATTTTGCAATCCAGAGAAACCTTCTGAAGGAATTTTGAACAGTTGTCGACAGATTGGACAAGTCATATCGTCGCCAGGTCCTTTGCTTGCCTTTAGCCCAGTCTCTTGGATACAGTTCATGCAGAATGTATGACCACATGGCAGTAGTTTCGGAAACTTGTATATGTCCGCACATATGCAACAACTGGTCGATTCTTCGAGTTCTTGCTTTTGAACAGCAGTTGTGTCTGAATCGTTGACAGCCATTTCGCTTGTGAGCTCCTGAAAGCGATAGTACTTTCGTTTTCGTTAGATTGTCGTCTTTGGCCTATCTCTATAAATAGCCGGGTTTATCCTTTTTAGTAGCAGGTGTACGTGCTATTCATGTATAATCATAATGATATACGCATATTCTATATTCCTGTAACAGGTTTTGTCTTACCTGTTTAAGACTATGCAGTAAGTTTATATCATGGTAGTTATACAATAATATCCTACGCATGCATCTATCATTCACAAGTATCCCCCTTTCAGTCGGCATACCCGTAGGTTTCATTCAATCGAACCTGCCCTTCTTGCTGTTCATAATGAAATAGCGTATAACTGTGTATAAGTGTGCCTTTTGATTTGTCTGCTCTTCTTGACATTTTTCTTTTGTATTACCTCCAGCTCTAGGCTGGGGCTTCTGGTCTCGCCTTACATTGGCTTGCCACTTATCTAAGTCCACACACTGAATCAGCATACTTAAATGACAATTATTCGTCTAATGCTTTTTTGACATGTAGCATACCACATAATTTTGTGCTTGATCCTCTTTTTATTTCACTATATACAGTACTACACCATTAGATGCATTGTTTGATAATCATTCACTAATATATTATTTTTATGCTGACGATACTCAAGACGTATATTTCATTTGGCAGTTTGTCTTGTCACTCGTCTGTTCAGCTGTTATCCACTGCCTTTGAAGCGGTGCAGGTTTGGATGGGGGCCAATAAATTCCTGATCTTCCCACTGACAGTGTACGGTCGGTATAATCATTACAGCCGAGTTGGCCAGGGAGCTCGAGTTTACCCGAAATCCCAAAACTAAATTCTGTCCTGGCGGGGATTTGAACCCCGACCTGTCGATTAACAGTACAGCACACTAACAACTAAACCATCCCACATTGAAGCTATAAAATGAATTAGCATTAATAAGAGCGTCTTGGTCCTTCGATCTCTGTTGAGTGGTTTCGTACACAGGTTTATCTAAATGTACTCTGGGCTTTGCAAACTAGGTGCAATATTGCCACTTAGTGATACAAGTCGTAGGCCTGTACAGGTCTACGTACAGGCATACGACTGTACAGTCCTTGAATTCAATAAAAGTATGGTGATCGATGGTAACTGTTGTCGTTCCATTTCTAGTAACATAATCCTTAACCTGAAACTTGGAAATCTTTTTCATTCATACAAAACGCATCTAAGAGAAGTTTTTCACAAAGCAGTCCATAATTCTTCTCCGGGATATACATCTGAACTTAGTCTTATGGCTTAATGTACCAGATTTTAAGAAGGGACCTACTGAACTTCCTGAGGCGTCAATAACAGTGAAAAATTATATCTTTATAGCGCCATAACTATTTTCTTTCAAAGTTGCACTCCGAAACTTGGAATAAATCAATACAACCAATATAATAAATAAGGAATAAAGCAGAGTTGTTTTCATCGATTGCTTTTTGCAAAGATATTCGTCCATAAATAAATAATTTATAATTATGTTTTAAAAGTCAGTTGAGCTAACAAGTGAGTTTGGCTGCTTCAAATATTGACTGACGTCATCCGATAAAAACTGGTAAGACGTCATGAAGTCGTCATCGGTATAAACTGAGAAGACGTCAACATGTTGTCATCGATATAAATTTTGAAGACTTCGGTTCTTGTGAGTCGTCGATTTTGACTTCGATGGATTTTCAAAGTTTCTGCGACTGGAAGAAGCGAACTGAAATTAAAAACGTCAGGTTACTCAGCACAGCGAAACCAATGCCTTTAGGGCAATGAATTATAAGGGCAATGAATTATAATGTCTATATATTGGATGTGTAAATATGCAAGCACGTTAATATTTGCAATATATAAAAGAAATTATAACTAAACCAAACAATTCAATCCAGAGTTTAAAGACATCTTATGGCTGCCAGAATAGTTGACGTCGATCTTAACTTACCTTTAAGTCTTTCAATGAGTCCAAATCAGAAATTAAATCAGAAAAGTAGTGGTTTTCATTGTTTAACGATATCTTACGGCTGCCAGGACCGTTGGCGTCAACCTTACCTTACCCCGTTGTGCGAGAATAGCACTTCTCCACCAGTTCAACAATTTAACGACATCGCATGGCTTCATGGAGCGTTGATTGCCTTTCTATCTATTCTTCAGCCTTTCTCATTATTTTCTGAATTGTCCATTTGTTTCATTGTTTACTTGGTAGATCTTTTCGTCTCATATTTTAAAGTTACTTTGATGAATTGTCCATGTTTCTTTTAAAAATACACGTATTGGCATTCTGTTTTGAAAGTTGAAACGAACACTTAGTAACAGATTTGTTTTAAGAAGCCAATGAAGAAGCCCGAAAAGTGGTGCTTTTTACAAAAGCACTCTAACAGCGAACACAGTCAACTTTCTCTTTGACGCTAATGTCTGCATGTATACATGCATTAAAATACAAGTGTAAATATTAAAATATGCACGATAAGCATAATATCCGAATAGCCTATGCTTGATTTACACTGGATGGTAAGCTTTCGAAGTTGCCATTGCGCGGATGAGATCTGAGACCGAATTCGGCCTCTTGAAGTCTCAGCACTAGGTCCGTTCTCTCCTGCGCCCATCGCTTAGCGTTGTTGGAAATCTGCAAAATCAACCGACATTCATTATGCCTAACAATCAGGTAACATTTTAGCCAATGTGATCAAATTACTTATTCATTCAAATGTTTGATCATACAATTGGCCAGCAATCTAACAGTTTACTCGATCTAACGATATATTTACGAGTCAGTTATGAAAAATGGAGGTTTAAGTAGACTTCGTGATTATAATTATCTGTGGCAAAGAGCCACTGCCTTCACCGTTACGAAGACGATACCGCCACCTGGTGAATGCAGATAATAACGGTGAAGAAAGATACTGACGCTTTAATAAAACTTCAATTTAGAATTACAAGCTTCTCTTTATTATTTGGTGACGATTTTTCAATTACTAGATTTAAGAACATAAATCACTGTCATGGAGACAATTACGCAGAAAACGATATTGATGTGAAGGCAGTCGATGATAGTGATGAAGATGAGGACGACTATGATAATGATGGTGGTGGTGATGATGATGTCATCACTAATAACAAAATATTGTAAACACCTCATTATTATTATTATTATTATTATTATTATTATTATTATTATTAGTAGTAGTAGTAGTAGTAGTGTAGTGTAGTAGTAGTTGTTGTAATAATAATAGTAATAGTAGTCGTAGCAGTAATAGTAGTGATAGTAGTAGTCGTAAGAGCAGAAGTACTTGTTGTTGTTGTGGTAATTGTTGTTAGTTGGCGTCCTACTTGTTTTTCGAGCGTCTTAATTCTCCCCTCCATTATTTCTTCTTTATTTCTCTCCTTCAATTCTTCTCGCAGCCCCGCTTTATCTTCATCTTCGTTCTGTACAACAAAGATATATACACAGGTTAATGCAAAACGCAGACGCCTGATGAAAACTTGGGTTAGTAAGTCTTGAGATTTTTACCTTCAAACCAAGGAGAAAGCTTACGTAAAATAATTTTAGTTCAAACGCTAAGCAAGGATAGGTCAGTTCAGACAGTTGAAAGATGTGTTCAATCTGACCCTAACCTCAAAACCATCACCCTTTAGCAAATAATAGCAATTTCTCACATTTAGACGTCAGATATTAGTATTGTTATTGATTAGAAACTTCTAATTCGCCGCTGTCTAATGCACAAGGCATCAACCGATGGCATACCAAAGCCAAGCCACAATCAGGTCAACATCCAGATGGTCAGTCCACAAGACAGAGATGTAACCTACGGTGGATAAGCAATTTGAAAAAGGTAAGTTTTAAGTTTAGAACGAAATGAAAGAAGCGATTGAGCAGAACAACCAGACACAGTTAGGGAGTTCCAAAATTTAGGTCGAGCAACCGAAAACCAGTTTACCCAGATCAGTTCTAGTCCAAGGCATGATCGGGAAAAGACAATCAGATGACCTTGCAGCATAATGGTAAGTCTGGGGAATAAGGACTGATTTCAAGTATTGGGGTTGGCCAGAGTTCAATGTCTTATAAACTGTTAGCCCAAATTTGAAACAAATCCTTTGTTGAATAGGAAGCCAAGGGTTTTATGCTCATATTTTGAAGTATTTGCTATGGCTCTAGCCAAGGAGTTTTGAACTCTTTGGAGTTTCTGCATGTTTGACTTTGCGATACCAACAAAAATTGAGTTGACAGATAAAATACCTCGAGGGCGCTATATAATTTATAAATGCAAGATAAAGTAGAAGAGAATGAAAGCAAGAAGGACGTAAGTAAGTAAGTAAGCATTTGTGAACACGCCATCTGTCCAACAGCTTAGCGAGGAATCGTAGGTGTGAGTGGATCATAGAGGTCATACTACGAAGCAAGACGGTACAGTTGGTCTTTAGCTGCTTTATAAATATTTCCAGCGATATATCGTTCTGAGCAATGTAAACTACTCCAAATGGGTGGAGCAGAATTTCTGAACCGGCATCGGGTGAATTCAGACTAGTAGTCTCAGATATCAGGGAAAGACAAACGGTTTTGTGTAGCTGATCGCAAAGATCTGGATGGCTAATAGCGCTGTAGGGTAGACGGCAGGTAAGCAGGTTGATTGGCTGAGTTGCGTGTAACAGAGCTAAGGCCGAGTGAAAGAGATAGACAGACAGACAGCGAAAGAAAGAAAGGAAGAAAAAGAGAAAGTCGTAAAAAAGAGCAAAAGAAAAAAGAGAGAAATAACGAAAGAGGTGAAAGGAGAGTGACAGATAGACAGACAGAGAGAGAGGAGACAGACAGACAGACAGACAGAGTTCTCCGAACTGACATTTCAATCCGGCTTATGTTCCGACGAGCAGTCTGTTGCTTTTGCTACGGCGAGCCACTTAATCTGTCTTAAGCAACCAATGTTAATTGGATTTTCCATCAAATGACTAACGAAATTTCCCAACCGGAGCAAAAGACAAATGTCATGCAGAAGCCAAGTTGTTCTTAAGAGCAAAATCCGACGATGGAAACTGAATCGGGTGATACTTAACCGCCATTCGTTGTAGTCGATTTTTAAGCCTTCTATTCTCTTTAGCCAACATGTCTTGCTCTCTCTGCTCGTAAAGATCTGCAATTAATAGTTATCAGAATACTACTAAGCTTCGGGGAACTTCCCATTAACAGGCAGTTTATAAATGTAATATTACAACAACGATAAAGATTAAGATAACACACATGTTAACACGCCTCTGTTGAAACTCATCAGAGGCCCAAGCGTCGATTGTTTGGTTGAGGTGTGAACACAAGAGCAGCATTCCAACGATATGACATGTTTATTACCTTTCAAATTACATCGACGCTCATTTACTATACCCGATAGAATGGATTGCTGAGTTGACTAATCGGGCTTGAAGCTAATCAACCCCATTACGCCTACTAACTACATTATAATAGTTAAGAATCTAACATCATAATCATCATCATATTCAGTATCATCGCAGCATATTGTTAGGTACATGTATGGTACTGAGCGGAATCCTTGTAACAACCCTGGACAAATTGTTCTCGCACAATTGTCTCTATCGAAAAGCCATATAATTTGATACGGACGTAAGCTGGAACGCACACAGCAAGCCATGCTATGCTCTGGGTCCGTATCCAAGACCCTGGGATTCGTCCATTGCCGGCTCAAGACTCTAAGAAAAAGAAATGAGCTTATTCAGTGAGTTCCACTATAAAGTGCCTGGAGAGATCTTTTTAAACCTAACATCATTGTAGCGTTTGACGCAGGCAGACGAATTTTTTTATTCGCTGCTTTATTTTACTGTATTATTTATGAAAAATTTTGTATACCGTCGTTCTTCCTTTCGAGCAGTTTTTCCAGTTGTTCGATGATCTTCTCCTGTTCCTTGCAGGCCATCTGGAGTTCCCTGACCTTGGAGTCCTTGTCTCTCAACTTTAACTGAAGGTCAGTGTTTGACCTTGACTCTGGGTTCGACCGATAGCCAACCTTCTGAGAATCTGCGTTCTTCTGTTCATGACATTTTAAGAATAAAATTAATATTTAGTAAGTGTGGAAACAAAATAGACTTTAACCTTAAAATATTATACGGAGTATCATTTCAACATTTGAAGAGTATAACTTCAAAATGTACAGAACATGACTGAAAAAATTCAAAGGGATTAACCTCAAAATATGTGGCGCATCATTTAAAAAAAAATGTAGGTTGGCTACAGAATATACGGAATATCGTTTCAAAATATAAAGTATGACTTAAAATTTTGCATCGTTCGTTCTCTCTCTCTGGTGACGAACTCATGAGCCGTGTCGACCGCCATTTTGTTCTGTACTGGGCCTTCCTTCATGCTGTTTGAAGGCTAAAGTTTAGGTCTGTGATATCCTTCTACACGAATCCAGTCCACATAGTCCTAGACTGACCAATTGGTCTACTCTTATCCCTCGTGGTCTTGTTCAAGGAGGACCATAGGGCTCACCGGTGGTTCTCGTCTGTGGAGCGTAAACGACATACCCGAAGAAGTGCAGTTTGCGTTTTCCGAGTGTGACAGACTGGTATAGTAGCCGTTCTTTACATGGTCGGAATAGGAAATCCGTAGGATCCCACTGAGGCACCACATGTCAAAGGAGTCAAGTTTCTAGTTCGTTCGGATCTAAAGAAAATAGTTCTTCCAGCTTCTATCATAGCGGTTTTGAGAGGTTCCTAACAGCATTATATACATCTATAAATATATGTACATAGACTATACATTTTCAACTGATGCGTCAAAGTTCTTTAAAGCTGCTTGGAGTATTGGCTACAGTAAACTTTGTAGAGCTGATGATGCCTCACCTTAATGAGTTCGCGTTGCAGTTGATCGATCCTTTCTCTGTACTCCAGTATATCTGATGCCTGCTTCGAAAGCTTCTTTTTTAACATCTCTACAAAGAGAAATTAATTCATGAAGACATACATAAAGAAAAACAGCTGTAAATTGCTCTATCTATAAATGCGTCCAACGATGCAGTCGAACCTTCACATAGCGCATTTTGAAACTTTAAATATTTTTTTGTGATTTGTGACAACAGCGCTGTAGAAATAAATAGATTAGGTTAGATTGGATTTGAATAAATTTGATTAAATTAACTATATATTAGAATAATTCTATGTCACGTGCCGTATTTTTCACCAAAGTTCAGAGGATCGTCGTGTTTTCTCGTCCGACCGTTGTCGTAATCGTTGTCGTTGTATCGTCGTTGTTTGGACTGAATCTCTTGATGTAGTTGTCGGTTGGAGGCCTGCAGTTGCCGAAGTTGACCTCTGAGGTCAACGATTTCGGCCCACATCGACCGCAGCACGTCGCTACCATACTTGTTCACGTCGACCGCAGGAATGTGTTCATCCGCTCTCGTTCTAAGAAGTCCTTCCCTGATTTTCACACATCACTTGAAGATCTTAGTTTACAACATCATAACTTTAACAAGCAAATAGTGTCATATATTATAGCTAACTTTTACAACATCATAACTTTAACAAGCAAATAGTGTCATATATTACAGTTAACTTTAACGAGCAAACAGATCCATATATTATAGTTACGATATATACATTCTAGTATGCATATGTCTTATGTATAAAGTAAAACGCCCAAGTCTTATAAGCAACGTAGGGGCAGTGATCATTTTCCTTCACTTTAACACCTTACCCGACAATGGACGAATCCCGAGGTCCTGGACAGGGCACCAGTGAATCGCAGTTGCCATTTACTTCCCAGCTTACGCTGACATCAAATTCCAGTGCTTGGCGACAGAAGCACGTGTGCGCAAAAAAATTCGTTCAGGGTCTTTCTACGTTGCGTCCTTGAACTTATATCCTGAGCCCATCTTGGTCACCACACAATCAATGATATGTATAATAATTTATTGTAGTAGTAAATCCATGCTTACTTCATCTTCACACAGATATCGTGTGTGAACAATAGCAAAATAAACGACGAATATTCACAAGCGCCTTTTTATTGCACGCAGTGTTATATTTTTTACTGTCGCAGCCTAGCATTAATAAATTATTATGTACCTCTTATCTGTATAGCGGGAGTTTCATTTGTACACAATGAAATATTACGCTTTAGATATAAAATGTACAGTGTATACATAAGGCATAATGTAAATGTAAAATGTAAATGTACACGGTTTTCTAATGCGACCGTATGCTCATTTTGCAAATAATTCATCAGGTGAGATTCTTCCCCACGACTGTCAGTTGAATGGGTGCCACGCCATTTAAGGTCCCGTCTACGGACCGTGCTAGCCCGAGATTCAACTCTCCGAAATATAGCCACTATCGGTGTGCGAACCGGCATCCTCACTCCCAAAAGGCGCCATGGCGTACGCTTTAACCAGCTAGGAGCTAACCAGGCCAGTAACACAGAGATAACATTGAAGGTAAAGGTTAAACACACTTCTTTACGTGCCTCTAGAGAAACTTCTCAGAAGCGTGGTCCTGAGGACGGAGTGTCATGCGGCTTAAGCGCAAACAAGACAACAGCAATCCAACGACAGCCCACCGTTCAAACCTTTCTTTTTGCGTTGGTACTCATTTATTGAACACTAAAGCGTGGAGTATGCGCTTGGTCAATGATCATGCGGTTGCGAGTTCGACTCCGCGTATCGACCCTGGACAAGTTGTTTGCGCACACTTGCCTCTGTCACCAAGCAGTAGAATTTGGTACCGGCTTAAGATGGGAAGTAAACGGCAAGTCCTGCGATGCACTGACCACGTGTCCAGGACATCGGGATTCGTCCATTGCCGGCACAAGGGCCGAAGAGCAGGAAATGAGAACCTCCCTACGTTCCTCCTGGGACATTGGAGCGTTACGTTACTTTTAAAACTTGAAAAGCTGACTGGGCTACAGGAGCCGTAGTATTTCATTAACGATCATAACTATTATTTATCAAGTTAATAATTACTGTCTCGCTAATGTAATCTGGGTGTTATAATCCAGCACTTTAATAGCGCCAATATTATGAAAGAAACGGCGTAGGTAAATACAATTAGGCGACGTGAAAGGAATACAGTCATAGGTTCATGTAGTCCTTGTGTTACTGTACCTGAGCGCGATCTGTGTGGCTGGGTTTCCATTTAAACCCCTCGCATCGAGGACAATGCACGGCTGAACAGGAAGCATCCGGCCACTTCCTTCAACGATCGGTTCTCGTGCGTCCTCTCCGTAATTCTCATTAGCCACCAGCTGCAAGAGATTCAGAAATACATGACACAGCATAACATAACATGGCATGGCTTGATATGACATTACATGACGTAATAGAACATAGCAAAACGCGACATGACATGACTTAACGCAGTAGAAGAAGAAGATGAATTATTAATATTTCTGCATTTGTTAGGCGCCACTATCTAGTGGCTTAGCATCAATCCATGGCGCCGAGCAATTGTGAGTGAAGGACTTGCTCGAGGTCCCTAAACAGTAACCGTTTCGGAGAAGGCTCGAACCCGTACTCTCCGCGTTACAAGCCGAGCGCTCTATCCAATCGGCTACCGTGTCCCACGGTAGCGTATTGAAGAAGGAGGAGGAGTGATATAGTAATATCCGGATTAGTAAGCTAGTAAGTAAAATGTTTACTGGAGTAAATATGTTGTTCGTAAACAGAGATCAGTAAACAAACACCAATTCATACATTACATGTAGGTTACTGTAACGACTGCGAAAAGAAAGGCGTTAATCAGGTGCTACATAATTGCTCGGATACACGGTTACATACATACACAGGAAGGCATACATATATTCATATATATATTCATATATTCATGCTTATATACATGCATACGTACGTACATGCACATACATATAAAAATACATACATACATGTACACAACGCATACATGCATGCATTCTGTTTTTGACTCTGGCAGCAAGATCATAGGATCGCACTGGTCAGAAAAAGGCGCTATACAACACTTCACGCAGAGACAGTAGATTATAACTTACTGTAGCTGAATGTGGTCTGTAGTAATCGTATAGCATCGCCATCTTGATTCGTCGTCAGCATAAAACTTTAACTTCTAGAAAAACAGTTCATTTGCTTATCCAAATACGATTCCAAAAACCTTAACTGTTCTCATTCTCTGCAGTAACCATCTTTACATCTATTTGTTGTCTTGAGGTACTCTCTAAGGAGTTCAAAGGGTCATATGAGTTGAAGAAATTGCAACTACTGAAACCGAGTGATCATGGCAGAACACATCCTAATGTACAACGTTTGTAATATGTATAAACGGTTGGCTCATTGCACTTGCACTAGCTTAGTATTTTCGGGCGTATTGTAGATGTGTTAATTGTTGTTTCTGTTGCATGACAACGCCATACATATGCAACGCATCGAGTGTAGCTTGCGAAAGACCACTTGACAGTGGGTCAAATTCCGCCAGAGATTGAGCTGAAGTGTATACACAATGGACGACTCACGAATAACAAGTTGGCGAGATACAGTGTAAATGGATCAAGTTGTAATGCGACAGTTTACAAAAAACAATATCTGTTCATCAAGAATCGTAATCGTAAAAGCTTTGTTCAAAACCAGGGTCAGGCTCAGATTCTAGAACCAATGCCAATAGCAAAAGTAAGTTATCCCATATCCCACAAGTGAGGCGTAGGGGAGGCGCTCATTTCCTGTTCTTTAGACCCTTGAGCCGGAAATGAATGAATCCCAAGGTCCTAAACACGGGGCCAGTGCATCATAGGACTTGCCGTTTACTTCCCAGTAGTAGTAGTTTCCAGTGTTTACCGACATCTTTTGGCACCAAAGGCCGTTGACGTCGCCCTCCTCTTTATCCAAGCTTGGGACTGGCACTACCCGACTACAGGCATTGGCGGAGTTTATACTTCCCAGCTCACGCAGGTACCAATTTATTCTGCTAGTGACAGAGGCACGGTGTGCGCAAACAACTTGCCTAGGGTCTTTACACGGAGTCGAACCCGAAACCGCATGGCCAATGACCAAACGCGTTACCGATGGACCGCCGTGCAGCACAACAATACCCGTCTAATCTAATCTGAATTGATCTAATCTAATCTGAATTGATCTAATCTAATCTACTCCGATGACTGTTGAAGCGTCGTTATTGCGACGCACAAGGCATCAATCGATGGTCGCTTATAAGCAAAGCCGTGTGTCCCAAAGCATCGTCCATTGGACGGAAGCAGACGAGAACCGTGTGACCCTTGAGACCGAAATACGGTGATTACGATGGATAAGCAACGATGAGATTTCAGTTCTAACATCAACGACATCACAGAGTTTAAGAGCACACTGAAACATGCAACGAATCCCACCAAGAGACAATGGGAACCCAGTACCGATGTACAGTATGTCTATATGTATGCATGTATGCATGCATGCATGTATGTATATATTTATGTATGTATGTAGGTATGTATGCATGCAAGCATGCATGCATGTATGTATATATATATTTATGTATGTATGTATGTATGTTTGTATGTATGCATGTTTGCATGTATGTATGTACGTATGTATGTATCTGGGCTAATGCATAGCGCATTGAGGACCTCTTAACAGATCAGTTAATACAACTGTCTAGCGGAACATGGCTTTTTAACGGAGCAGAACGAATTAGTCTGTTGTGGTTGAGCAATAGGTTCTCAAGATGTTCTATACCATCGCAGGAATGTTGCTTAAAGGTCTAAAAGTCCTTTTTCCATCACAGCGACATTGCAAGACGTAATTTGGCACTTCAGCCAAGCGTGACGATTGGTTCCAATTAAATGGTTCTGCTTCACTAAATAAGTCAGAGATTCATTGATTGATCTGCGGACTGTTTAATTAGTGGACCTAAATCTTGATGTTAAATAGCTAATCACTAGACATCTTATCGAGTGAGAGATTGTTTTAGATTAGATTATGTTTCATTTGAATAAAGAGAAGTTGGAACAAGGAGCAAAGGAGGAAAAAAAGAAAGAAAAAGAGGAGTAAAAAGTGGAGTAAAAAGAGGAGGAAGAAGAGGAGAAAAAGAGAAAAATTAGAAGGAAGAATAAGAAGAGAAAGAAGTAGAGGGAGAAGAGGAGGAAGAAATTGAGGAAGAAGAGGAAAGAAACGAGGCCATTGTTTTGCCTGTTTACTATTGAACAGTTTGTTCTAAATGACCTTTATCACCATTTATTCTTGCGAAGAAAGAGTTTCATGAGGTTCTTAAATTGCGTTATATTATGCCTAAATAAAAAAAAACAAACAAGCAAACTAGCCCACGAAGGATTCGGAAGAACAGCCCGCTTAGCTAACCCAGCAAGGCAGCCACGGATAGCAACTTCATTTTCTTTGCCTCGGCATATGAAGCCGGATGGCCAGTTCTCTCCCTCGTCGTCTGATGTTCAGACCTATATTGTGCGGCCAGTGTACCCATTTTATAAATGACTTCGGCAGAGGGCGCAAGTGGAACAGAGATCTTGAAATCTTGCTCAGTCCGGGCTGGGATTTTAACCGATAACCTCAAGTTTATGGGAACAGCCAGTACTTAACCCTGCCGTAGTAATTATCCGAACGTTAGCCTCTCAAACTTCTTGCAGTACTGACGACAATTAATTAACAATCTGAACTAAATATCGAAAGGACGCCACGCGAATGATCGGAATGAATGACTGAATGAATGAATGAATCAATCAATCAATCAGAACTGGTTGTCTGACAGTTTAACAAAAGCTGGGACTGCGTAAGAACATTCTTAGAAAACCATCCCTCACAGCAAAGCACTTAATAATACAAGGAATTCCTCTACTAAACACGCATCTTCAAACTTCACACTTAACAGGTGGACTGGCAACACAGGTACTGCCTATCCCGCCCTGTTCAGGTGTGACAAAAAACTTACAGGTGTACCGATTCAGGTAAGCGTCGCTGCATTACAGGTAAATGGCCTGCAATTGCAGGTAAGGTATTAGGCTTACACCTGAGCAGATTTCAAGCGTAGATAGACGCGTAGTACAGGTGGCGCTTGCATATCAAATGTTTGCAGGTAAAATGCACGATGACTGTTGAACTAAAGGACAGAAGGCACCGCAGACCAATTGAACAACACGCACCTGTCGAAAGGAGAATTATGGATCCGTAGTTAGGCCTTCGTATGCCTTAGCCGTTAAGCATATATATATACTTATGCGTATATGTATATATTTACAAATACATGAACGTGCAGAATAAGCTATTGGATAAAGTCGTTCAACCCAGACTTGGCTGGTTTGGTCATGAGGAAATATTGCCAGCTGATTGAACCCCAAACAATGCTCTACATGCCAAATGCGATGGAAAAAAGCAAAGTAAGACCACCTGGACTGCGCTCAGGGCCTTTTTAAGGTCGTCGTAAGCCCTAGGCACTCGCATTCGTAGGCCCCAACTGCCAACTCTGCATTAGAGCTAAACACATTAAAAACGACTTAATGTGAGAAATGACATTTGAGGACATTATATGTGATTTTGCTAATGCAAAGAGACGCATAGTTAACATTATGTAGCACAGCTTAACTTAAACTGTTCCAGTACAAACTTTAAGGTTATTAAATTTGTATTTTCTTTTTCTATTTTCGGGTCAATCAATAATTTTTTTTCAATATCTCATTTTTGACTTTCGTAGGCCCCTATAAAGTTCGTAGGCCCTACGCACAGCGCCTACTCTTTCTAATGGATAAGACGGCCCTGACTTCGCTGGATACACAATTTAAACGAGGGCATAACAAGAATTGGACTAAACATGAGAGCCAGTGGCTGATTTAGCAATAGTCGTAGGGGTGGCTCCCCGCCCCTTTTGGTTATAATCCGGCGCCCCTCATACCCGACCCGTTGGACTGCCAGAATGTGGCGCCCCTCTAGAAATGTCCTTCCCCCTACGCAAGCAATTCTGGAGCCGCCATTGATGAGAGCAGCATTGAATTTGACAAGCGACCGGAAAAGGGAGATCATATATCCCTTCCCATCGCTGCCAAATGGCTGGCGTCAGGAACTGATGCTGGTGCTGCTGGTGCTGCTGCTGATGATGATGTTGATGACAGTGATGATGATGCTGATGACGATGATGATGATGCTGCTGATGCTGATGCTGCTGATGCTGCTGATGATGATGCTGATGATGATGCTGATGATGATGGCGATGTTGATGACGATTATATATTAACGAGCTCTTATGGGTTCACATGTATATCCTGCAATTTTGTATAAAAGCATTTCTCATCATCAATTCATAAGCACGCGATACTTCACCTGAAGTCGGACGGTTGAAGAGTTTCACAGATGCTTTCCGATTAGTTCGCAGGATAATTTTGCTCATTATTCGACTTGCTTTTACAGATCTTAAGTGCTTACAGCTGCGATGGGCGACTACTGAATGATTGACTAATCGATTGATTGGTTGATCGATTCATTGGTTCATTGATTTAGTGATTGATACATTGATTGATTTAATCATTGATTCATTGATTGATCTGATTCGATTGATTTTATTCATTTGTTCATTGACTAAGTTCTTGATTCAATGATAGATTTCATTTGACTGATTAATCAAGTAGACATAGACAGAATGACAGAAGGGCAGACGAAGACAGACAAACAGACAGACAGAAGATTAGACAGGCAGACAGAATATAGAGCAAGAATGGCAGAGAGACAAAATTGATTCAAACATTCATTGACATTCATTGAGGAGATATTCATTGATTAATTGATTGATTCATTAAATGTTTGTATGGATGTATATACGTACATCTGCATGCAAGTATGGTTGTCTGTGTCTATGTATGTATGTACGTATGTATGCATGCATGCATGTATGTATGTATGTATGTACGTAAGTATGTATGTATGTATGTATGTATGTATGTATGTCTATGTTGAGTGCAGTTATAGAATAGACGTTGTTCAGCGGCTGATGTTCAACGGATCAATATGTGCTTGACGCAATTGTAAATGCGACGGACTCTTTTTGACAATTCTCTCACGTAGGCTGGCCAATTCTCGACGCTTGTACCAACCATAAGCGCCTAAGATCTCCCTCTCTGTCTTTTTGTCTGTCTTTCTTTATCTCATTGTGTCTCAGTCTTCTGTCTGTCTATCTGTCTGTCTCTCAGTCTGTCTGTCTGCCCACCTGTCTGTCTGTCAGTCAGTCAGTCAGTCAGTCAGTCAGTCAGTCAGTCAGTCAGTCTGTCTGTCTGTCTGTCTGTCTTTCTCTGTCTGTCTTTCTGACTCTATCTTCTCTCTGTCTCTCTGTCTGTCTGCAGGCTATCTGTATGTCTGTCTGTCTGTTTGTCTTTCTCTGTCTGCTTATATGAATCCTGCCGGAATATTTATGCCTACATAGATGTCCACATATAAATACAAATATATGCATCTATATATCTACATATATATGTCTCACTGTGTCTGAGTCATATATTATTAATGTCACGTGCATATTCTCAGGGACCCAGTGTGCTGTTGCGAAGGCGCCACAGAAGTCAGTCGTTGAACTAAGACCCGGAAGTTTATCTTTACATTAATTTGGTTTATGGAGAAACGTCATAAAATTCGTCGACAGAGAATGAATTGGTCTTCGCTCAGCTGCAGTGAATGGCTTCGACGTTTTGTGCTTGACTTTCAGGTTTTCTGTCAAGGTTCGAATCCTCCGAGTCCCAGCTGTGATTGCATCGCCCTCTGTGATGTATAAACGATGATGAATGGAAGAAAGGAGAGGAGGAGTTGGGAATGAGGAAAAGGAGGAATTGGATGGACAGTAATGATGCAGCGAAGGAGGAAGAGGAGGAAAAAGAGGGATTGGATGAAGTGGAATAAATGCTGATGAGAAGGAAGAGGAAGATCAGGAGGAAGAGGAATTGGATGAAGAAAGTGGCTGCAGCGAAGGAAGAAGAGGAAAAAGAGGAAGAAAGAGGAATTGCATGAAGAGAGTAGATTCAAAGAAGGAGGAAGAGGAAGAAGAAGAGGAAGATGAAATGGATGAAGAGGAGTAGCTCCAGCGAAGGAGAAAGGGGAAGAGGGGCAGAAAGAGTAATTGACAGTTAGGTAGAGAACAGAAAAGGAAGCAGATAAACACAATTTATGCAAACTGGAATATATAGAGGCGAAAGCGCAGAGAGAGACAGACAGACACAAAGACAGAGACCGAGAGATAGGCAAAGAATAGAGAGAAAGATGGGGAAGTGGCAAAAAAGGCAGCAAAGGTACGCAGAGCAAAATAATGCCAGAGACAGACAGACAGAAAGTTAGAGAGAGAGTGAGATAGATAGATAGATAAAGAGAGAGAGATAAATAGAGAGAGAGAGAGAGAGCGATAGAGAGCGAGTGAGTGAGTGAAGCAGAGACAGAAAGTAAGAGAGAATAACAACAACGAAGAATAGAAGGAAGCAGAGTGAGAGAGACAGAGAGATATATAGAAGGAGGAATAGAGGAGGATGACTAGGAGGACGGAGGATGACAGAGAAGAGAAGCAGAGGAGTAGATGTCTTTCTAAAGCAGCGCATAATTCAATTAATGAAGTCGTTTCGTTGATGCCATAGTAGAGCATCGTGGCAGCTCCAACAACACCAGCTGCAGCAGCAGATGGTGATGCGGCGCCGGCTGCGGATGGAGAGGATGACATTGGTCGTTTGGTGGCCGGTGAATAACTGGTGAAGGTCAATAATCCCAGGTCATCACAGATGGCGCCTCATCTGCAATGACCACGTGACCTGGGCGCCGCGATTCATTTAAGACCAGATTCCATCCACTCAAGGAGGTGATTATTAAATGACTTCAGTAGTGCATCGCTAATGAAATGCATTAGCATATATCTAGTAAATCATATAAGCTCATTTCGTTTTCTTTGGGCCCTTGAGCCGGCAGTGGACGAATCCCAAGGTCCTGGACGTGGGGCAGTGCATCGCAGGACTTGCCTTTTACTTCCCAGCTTACGCTGGTACCAAATTATACTGCTTCGTGACAGAGGCACTGTGTGCTCAAACAACTTGCCCAGGGTCGGTACACGGTGTCGAACCCGTAACCGCATAATCATTGATCAAATGCGTAACCGATAGACCACCTCTGCTGCACTTTCAAAAATCTTTGTAAACGGAAAGGCAGCCAACCAGACAAACAAACAGACACACAGGCACAAATATACACATACGAACACATAGGTCCATAGATAGACACATACAGACTAGACTGACAGACAAATATACAGAAAGGCGCACATACCGTAAGTAACGGATAATTTATTTAGACGAGGCCTTACCCCTTCTTCACCGACGAAGACTTCACCCCTTTCAATTTCAGTCAGGTCTTCCATTCAAGACTGAAAGCACTTCTGTTCCACAGATCCTATCTTGTTCCCTCTTCTTCCTCGGGTCTCTCCTACAGATCCAATTCCAAACACCATCCACCGTAACCCCCTGTCTGCCTTCCTGCCTGCTGACTGCCTGCCTGATTCTTGAATCTTGACCTGGAACCGAACCCTTACTGCCTATCGATTTTGTTTTGACTAAGCGCAGGTGAATCATCGAATTCCCGCGTCTTATCTTTCGTTTGGCGCTGTAGAGATCTCGGGCTTACGATTACGATTACGATTATTGTATGGTTGCCTTGTGAGTGTGGCTTCATCTTAGTTTCTCGCGACCTCGTTTCGACTGGGCCACCATCAGGTCTTCTCTATGGCTGTCTTCGTATCTCTACAAATGCCTCTCTGTCACTCTCGGTTTCTTTCTTGTCGCTGTCTTCATACCGCTGCAAATCCCTCTCCATCACTCTCAGCTGTTTAATATGCCATCCTTGTCTTCCCTGCATTCCACTGTGTCTCTGGCTCATACATTATCAATCTCCCTGCTTTGCTTTCTTACTCTGAACCATTATGCATTCTTTTCTAGCGCAGCTTCTTCAGGTTCTGTTTTTAAGCTTCTCTGCACACTTTTATCTCTGATAAATATCTATCTATCTATCTATCTGTCTGTCTGTCTGTCTGTCTGTCTGTCTGTCTGTCTATCTGTCTATCTATCTATCTATCTATCTATCTATCTATCTATCTATCTATCTGTCTATCTGTCTATCTGTCTATCTGTCTATCTGTCTGTCTGTCTGTCTGTCTGTCTGTCTGTCTGTCTGTCTGTCTGTCTGTCTGTCTGTCTATCTGTCTATCTGTCTATCTGTCTATCTGTCTATCTGTCTATCTGTCTATCTGTCTGTCTGTCTGTCTGTCTGTCTGTCTATCTGTCTATCTGTCTATCTGTCTATCTGTCTATCTGTCTATCTGTCTATCTGTCTATCTGTCTGTCTGTCTGTCTGTCTGTCTGTCTGTCTGTCTGCCTATCTATCTATTTATCTATCTATCTATCTTTTAGTCTTTCTCTCAGTCACTCTGTCTTTCTCTATTCTTAATCTCTCTTTCTCACCCTGTCACTCTATCTCTTTCTCTCCGTCCCTCTCTCTTTCTCTCTCTCTCTTTCTCTGCCTTTCTTTCTCTCTCTATCTTTCTCTCTCTCTCTCTCTCTCTCTCTCTCTCTCTCTCTCTCTCTCTTATTTTCTCTATTTCAGTGTCTGTCTAAATGTCTCGATGTGTCTCTTTCTCTCTCTAAATCCTCCTACTTCTGTAGCACATCTTTTTACCCTCCCTATTCCATTTTCCATGTTTCTCCTCCGTTTTCTCTGCTTCTCTTCCCTTTCTTGATCCACCTCTCCCTCTTCCATCCTCTCCCTTCGATCGCTGCTGTCGACACTAGCCAACATGCCCAGGCCCATCAGCTAGCGAACGCTTCCCAGCCGCCGTCAAGATGTAGCAAACGAACCGTTCGTCCATCCATCCATCCATCCGTCCGTCCGTCCGTCCGTCCCTCGACCGAAGCCCGTGCGGCTGCGGCCTTGCCTTCCACCGACCGACTTGCACCGTTCGCTTGCTCCGCCGCTACAAGGGCCAGTCAATCGATATGAAGACCCAAGGACGAATCGACGACGAATTATAGAGGAATAGCTTATCAATACGAGGAGAGGCCAGCGACATCGAGTCAGATATGTAAGTATACACTTCGCATATATCAACGATGCTTGTCTCGTATATAAGTCACGTCGGTGCTAATATAAGTCGCGATTATTATTTGCACAGCATGAAAAGGCGTCTGGATTATAAGCTGGGCTTTTCGGCAGACGTTGACAGCTTTGAATCAAAGCCACAACAGTGTCACGTGTAGAACCTTCACCGTTTGAAGCCTAAAGTATGGGACGAATTGGTCCATCATGTGGCTTTAAGATGTTTATATTTGAGAGGCTGTAAAATCCGCTACATAAATGCTCAGGTACATGCATACATAAACCTTCTCTATCTATGAGGAAGCCATTTTTATGTTTTGGAGATAATCCAAAAGTTGATTCCAAGTCCTTAGTTTAAGTTCTACGTTTTTGATAAAGTTAAGCCTCATACACTTCATTTAAAAGCCATCCATTATCTGCATTTAAGTGGTTAATGAACTTTGTTTAGGGTTTTAATGAAGCCGCATAGATGCCTGAAATGACGAACGATTTAAAAACACAGATGTTCTGTAAATAAGTCACTGTAGTTTCTTGAATATAAGACTAAATCAACTCTACCTTTTAAAACATTAGACTAAACCAGCTCTGCCTGTACAAAAATAAGCATAAAGCAGCAACGTCTTCTGAAATCTAAATCTAAATCATCTCTGCCTTCAAAAATATTGGCCTAAACTAAAATGGACTTGTAAAATATGATAATATGAACTATACCTTTTAAAATTATAAGCCTAGATCAACTTTGCCATTTCAAATTCATGCCTAGATCAACTAAGACTTCTCATATAAAAGCTGAAATCGGCTTTGGCTTCTGAAATAAAAGCTTAAAGCAACTACGCAGACCTTCTAGAAAGAAAATTTGTGAATTTTCGGTATATCCTAAGACAGATGTATGAATGCTTAAATAGTATGTCCCCATAGCCACACGTGTGTCATTTGCAAATGCTGTGGTTTCAAATCTTTGAGTCTTGTCGCGTCCAATACCAGTACAGCGTTGCGTTCTTGGGGTGACCCAAATCTCTGAAATTCTCTGTTTAGTTCTGCGCTTTCAGGCTGTTCTTTAGTTATCTGATCCATCATAGGAACTCACCATCACCTCAGCCCTTGCAATCGCTGTGCTGGTCTTCCACTCAAAACTGAAAACACTCCTCTTCCACAAATACTATCCTGATTCCTCTTCTTCCCCTTGTCTATCTTGCAGATCCAATTCCAAACACCATCCACCCGTAGACATCTGAATGCCTGACTTCCTGCCTGACTCTTGGATCTTGACCTGGACCCGAACCCTTCTTGACTTTCGATTCTGTTTTGACTGAGCGCCTGTGAATAAGTTCGTTCCCGCGACTTAGCTTTCGTGGGCGCTGTAGAAATTTCCAGTTTACGACTACGATTACAATTTAACGTCATTCAGGCCTAAACTTAAGACTCGTCTGTCTCAACCATGTCAACCTTCTTCGCTTGACGTCTGTTTTCCCTGAACTGTTGGATGTCGAACTGACTTGTCGAACGGATTACAGGTTTTGGATACGGTTTCACTTGAGGCGACCATGCATTGATTGATGCAGTAATGCATTGGTCCATCATGTGGCTTTAAGACGTTTGACAGGCTGTAAAATCCATTACATAAATGCCCAGGTACATGCATACATAAACCTTGTCTGTGTATGGGGAAGCCATTTTTATGTTTTGGAGATAATCCAAAATTTGATTCCAAGTCTTGAATATAAGACTAAATCAACTCTACCTTTTAAAACATTAGACTAAACCAGCTCTGCCTGTACAAAAATAAGCATAAAGCAGCAACGTCTTCTGAAATCTAAATCTAAATCATCTCTGCCTTCAAAAATATTGGCCTAAACTAAAATGGACTTGTAAAATATGATAATATGAACTATACCTTTTAAAATTATAAGCCTAGATCAACTTTGCCATTTCAAATTCATGCCTAGATCAACTAAGACTTCTCATATAAAAGCTGAAATCGGCTTTGGCTTCTGAAATAAAAGCTTAAAGCAACTACGCAGACCTTCTAGAAAGAAAATTTGTGAATTTTCGGTATATCCTAAGACAGATGTATGAATGCTTAAATAGTATGTCCCCATAGCCACACGTGTGTCATTTGCAAATGCTGTGGTTTCAAATCTTTGAGTCTTGTCGCGTCCAATACCAGTACAGCGTTGCGTTCTTGGGGTGACCCAAATCTCTGAAATTCTCTGTTTAGTTCTGCGCTTTCAGGCTGTTCTTTAGTTATCTGATCCATCATAGGAACTCACCATCACCTCAGCCCTTGCAATCGCTGTGCTGGTCTTCCACTCAAAACTGAAAACACTCCTCTTCCACAAATACTATCCTGATTCCTCTTCTTCCCCTTGTCTATCTTGCAGATCCAATTCCAAACACCATCCACCCGTAGACATCTGAATGCCTGACTTCCTGCCTGACTCTTGGATCTTGACCTGGACCCGAACCCTTCTTGACTTTCGATTCTGTTTTGACTGAGCGCCTGTGAATAAGTTCGTTCCCGCGACTTAGCTTTCGTGGGCGCTGTAGAAATTTCCAGTTTACGACTACGATTACAATTTAACGTCATTCAGGCCTAAACTTAAGACTCGTCTGTCTCAACCATGTCAACCTTCTTCGCTTGACGTCTGTTTTCCCTGAACTGTTGGATGTCGAACTGACTTGTCGAACGGATTACAGGTTTTGGATACGGTTTCACTTGAGGCGACCATGCATTGATTGATGCAGTAATGCATTGGTCCATCATGTGGCTTTAAGACGTTTGACAGGCTGTAAAATCCATTACATAAATGCCCAGGTACATGCATACATAAACCTTCTCTGTCTATGAGGAAGCCATTTTTATGTTTTGGAGATAATCCAAAAGTTGATTCCAAGTCCTTAGTTTAAGTTCTACGTTTTTGATAAAGTTAAGCCTCATACACTTCATTTAAAAGCCATCCATTATCTGCATTTAAGTGGTTAATGAACTTTGTTTAGGGTTTTAATGAAGCCGCATAGATGCCTGAAATGACGAACGATTTAAAAACACAGATGTTCTGTAAATAAGTCACTGTAGTTTCTTGAATATAAGACTAAATCAACTCTACCTTTTAAAACATTAGACTAAACCAGCTCTGCCTGTACAAAAATAAGCATAAAGCAGCAACGTCTTCTGAAATCTAAATCTAAATCATCTCTGCCTTCAAAAATATTGGCCTAAACTAAAATGGACTTGTAAAATATGATAATATGAACTATACCTTTTAAAATTATAAGCCTAGATCAACTTTGCCATTTCAAATTCATGCCTAGATCAACTAAGACTTCTCATATAAAAGCTGAAATCGGCTTTGGCTTCTGAAATAAAAGCTTAAAGCAACTACGCAGACCTTCTAGAAAGAAAATTTGTGAATTTTCGGTATATCCTAAGACAGATGTATGAATGCTTAAATAGTATGTCCCCATAGCCACACGTGTGTCATTTGCAAATGCTGTGGTTTCAAATCTTTGAGTCTTGTCGCGTCCAATACCAGTACAGCGTTGCGTTCTTGGGGTGACCCAAATCTCTGAAATTCTCTGTTTAGTTCTGCGCTTTCAGGCTGTTCTTTAGTTATCTGATCCATCATAGGAACTCACCATCACCTCAGCCCTTGCAATCGCTGTGCTGGTCTTCCACTCAAAACTGAAAACACTCCTCTTCCACAAATACTATCCTGATTCCTCTTCTTCCCCTTGTCTATCTTGCAGATCCAATTCCAAACACCATCCACCCGTAGACATCTGAATGCCTGACTTCCTGCCTGACTCTTGGATCTTGACCTGGACCCGAACCCTTCTTGACTTTCGATTCTGTTTTGACTGAGCGCCTGTGAATAAGTTCGTTCCCGCGACTTAGCTTTCGTGGGCGCTGTAGAAATTTCCAGTTTACGACTACGATTACAATTTAACGTCATTCAGGCCTAAACTTAAGACTCGTCTGTCTCAACCATGTCAACCTTCTTCGCTTGACGTCTGTTTTCCCTGAACTGTTGGATGTCGAACTGACTTGTCGAACGGATTACAGGTTTTGGATACGGTTTCACTTGAGGCGACCATGCATTGATTGATGCAGTAATGCATTGGTCCATCATGTGGCTTTAAGACGTTTGACAGGCTGTAAAATCCATTACATAAATGTCCAGGTACATGCATACATAAACTTTGTCTGTGTATGGGGAAGCCATTTTTATGTTTTGGAGATAATCCAAAATTTGATTCCAAGTCTTGAGTTGTAAGTTCTACGCTTTTGGTAAAGTTAAGCCTCATGCACTTCTTTAAAAGCCATCCATTGCCTCTATTTAAGTGGACAATAAGCTTTGTTTAGGGTTTAGGATAACGGCGCTAGAGAAGTAGTTAGATTAGATTAGATCAGATTAACTTAGACCAGGTTAGACTGTACTTGATTAGATTAGCCTAGAGGACCTCTAGAAATGAAAGCGTTTAGCATTTGGCATAGCTCCTCAGTCTGCTCTGTTTCCCGTTGAAGTGTATGATTAGCCATCCAGGTCTTTCAGTTGTTCTACATAGTACTTATTGTTTTGCCAATCCGAAACCAGATCTTGTCCAAATCAACAAGCATACATACATACATACATACATACATACATACATACATACATACATACATACATACATACATACATACATACATACATACATACATACATATATACATACATACATATATACATACATGCATACATACATACATACGTACATACATACATATATATATACATACATACATACATGTTCTCTTTCTCGCCTTACAAGCACACTGTCTGTCTCGTTCATTCTGTCTGCGTCTGATTTGTTGCGTCGTTATCTCCGGCTCTTTCTTCTTTCTCTCTGTTCTCGTTGTCTTTCTACCTTTCTGTCAGTCTCTCTCTCTCGCTCTCTCTTTCTCTCTCTCTCTATGTCTCTCTCTGTCTCTCTCTGTCTGTCTCTCTCCTCTCGTTTTGCCTGACCTCTGTGGGTAGAGACTATATACTCTCGACAAAACACGAGCCGCTCCGTCCCGTTTACTACAATCCGCGTGATTGTCAGCAACATAAATCACACAGAAACTGTCTATGACACACAAAGTCACATCATGAGTGGTGATCGATATCGATTTAAGGGCAACGGAGAACAAAGAGAGACAGAGACAGATAGAGACACAGACGAAGACAGAGACAAAGGCAGAGAAGAGAGAGAGAGAGTGGAAGAAAGAGAGAGTGATACAAAATGGGCTTAGTTGAAGACAGACAGAATACAGAAAGAGTGGCAGGCAAACAGACAGACAGACAGACAAAGAACTAGATTCACACACATACAGAGATAGAAAGAGAAAGAGAGAGAGGGGCAGAGGGAGAGAGAGACAGAGATAGAGAGACAGACAGATAGATAGATAGATAGATAGATAGATAGATAGATAGATAGATAGATAGAGAGAGAGAGAGAGAGAGAGAGAGAGAGAGAGAGAGAGAGAGAGAGAGAGAGAGAGAGATTAATGGCATAGCAAGTGGATTAGTGGCCTCTAATCCGATGAGTCACCATCTGCCTTCGATGCGATTAAACTGCGTCGCCTGACGATTGTCTGTTGACAGTTGATCAAAATCGGACGACGACGGATCAAAGCAACGAGGATCATTCTAGTTTCACTAGAGGAGGATTCGATCATTTCAGCTCAAACTGATGGCCACTGAACATCGCGTCCTCTTTTCAGCCATTGGATGTTCCTCAGTTACCAGGGATGCGCGATTGTCTAGAGGATAGTGCTGGACTTTCGGTCGATAGGTCTGGGGGTTCAAATCCTCACCAAGACAGAAATTTGTTTCGAGGTTTCAGCTCCACTTGAACCAACTGAACTATAATGAGTACAATGGTCATAAATTGTCAGTGGGAAGACCAGGCGGCGGGGGAGAGCGCTGGCCACCCAGCCTCATATGAAGAGAAATATGAAGTCGCTAACAGTTTATCTCCATGGCTCACAATTATTGCTTTGTGTGTCCGTCTGATAAGTCCTGTGTTCTCCAGCTTGCCTTACTGGTGGCTGATCCATCTCCTAGTTGGATTAATTCCAGCCAGAAGGAGAGAGAGAGAGAGAGAGAGAGTCCTATTCTGGCCTTGATCTGCTATGCCACTGGCCTTTTCTGTTTCCGTCCTTTGCTATGTTTTCTTGCCAATGCTCATTACTGTCCCTGTCATGTCCTGTGATGTTCTGTCCTGTCCTCTCCTGTCCTTGTCCTGTTGTGTTCTTCCTTCTATTCTTGTCATATCTGTGCCTATCTTGTGGTCTCCCTGATCCCATCTGTTCTATTGCTATCTCAATCATGTCCTCTACTGGTCCTTATCTTGTCATTTTTCTGTTCTCTCCCTTCCTCTTCTATTCCTGTCCCTGTCCTGTTCTGTCTCTTTGCTCGTCCTCTTCTATTCCTGTCCCTGTCTCTTCCTTGTTCTGCTTCAAACCTAACCCACATATGCTGCAAATGCCGCATAAATTATGCAGCATATCATTAGAGATCGTCGAAACGCGTTGTATTGTATCGCATTAGACGATATGGCTTTATTTTCTATTGTAATGCATTGTTTTGTATTGTATAGTATTAATTGTATTGCATTGTATTAAATTGTATTGCATGTAAACGCAATAATTATTGTATTGTGCAGCGCTGCGTGACAGGCTCGTTAAAAGTGTGCATTGTGTAGTCGAATTTAGTGGATTATGATATTTCATACAACGGGTAATAATATTCAAAATGAGTGTCATTTGTTGTGTGGAAAGTAGTTGGACTCTTATCCTTGCAATTGGCATTTGAATCCAGGTCCATTGAAACTGAGAAGATCGTTAACTGTGGTGTCATATCTGCGACTCAGTCACCGTTGAACCTTGGACGACACATGTTCAAGACTTATTTCAATTGTACCGTCTTTTCATTGAAAGCTGAAAATGCCTCTTCCACAAATCTTACCCTGATTCCTCATGTTTCCTTTATCTATCTCGCTACCCCAATTCTAAACACCATCAATCATACCGGTCTGACTGTCTTGACTGCCTGATCCTATCTCGGATCTAGACCTGGACCGAACATGACCTTATTTACCTACCGATTTGGTTTTGACTGAGCTCCTGTGAATAAGCTGGTTCTTTGGACGCTATTGAAATCTCAAGATTACGATTACGATTGCCACTTCCCAAATTTTTTGCTTAGCATCTTTGTGAGGGTCTTACAAAACGTGAAATAAATAGCCACATGCATGCAGACATGCATACACATAAATACAATAAAAGCATATAATGCAAAACAAATATACATAAATACTTTCATATATACAAAAGTACATACATGCATGCATGCATAGATTAGACTAGATTACTCTGGTTACAGTACGTTGGCTTCGTCTAGTTTAATTTCGTCTAGTATAGTGTCTGGTTTAGTCTAGCCTAGTCTAGCCTAGTCTAGTATAGTCTGGTCTAGTCTAGTCTACTATAGTCTAGTATAGTCTAGTCTAGTCTAGTCTAGTTTGGTCTGGTCTAGTCTAGTCTAGTCTGATCTAGTCTAGTTTAGTTTAGTCTATTCTACTCTTGTCTAGACTAGTCTCGTCTCATCTGCTCTTGTCTAGTCTAACATTCCTTTCGCTGCCAGTGCTTCAGAAGTCTGTTTGCTACTGACCGATATCTGCCTGGAACAGTCTTCCAAATACCGACAATCGTGACCACCAATTCTCCATCCATCACTTATGAAAGGACAAAAACCGCAATGCTCAAGCACATATCGACATGACTCAGCACGTCATCTCGATTTCCGGCTTCTCCAACAGACTACGACTTTGACTACAGTGGTTTCACTTGAAACCACCATCACTTAATGCCTTGTGCATTACAATAACGGAGCTGTATGTCGCTAGATTAGACTTTACTAGACTCGAAAAGACTAGACTGGACTAGACTATATTAGATTAGATTAGACTAGACTAGACTATGCTCAACAAGACTAGACTAGACTATACTCGACAAGACTAGACTAGACTAGACTAGACTAGACTAAACTAGATTAGATTAAGTCAGGAAGCTGTTGGTAGTACAGACTGTTAGACCTTTTTAATTAGAGAGTCAGTAAAGTTAAATGAATTTGTTCTTGATCATTTGGATATTGATCTGTGCTTAAACTTTAGTTATATCTATATATAAACACTTACTATGCAATAAATAATATATATGGTTACTTTTCTACTTATTTACGCTTGGATGTGATTGGCTGTCATTTAAGCCTAGCCAATGTGATGCTGGCAAAGCGAAATGCCATCTGGCGGACATCAGTCAGTGGTCGAAACCTTTGAGGCACCGCTCGTCATCATAGGTATAGCAGTACCGTTAATAACTGCTGTAAATAGGCGCAAAGTTCTCGGCTGTGTACATTCTCGTTATGCTCTTCCTTTAACTACTATTACTTTCCTTTCTCCGATGTATTGTACACATGATGTACATTGCTGTTGCTCTGTGACTCCTCCCGTTTTCACAGAAACGACGTATTTCGTTATATATGTTGCAATTAAGCTGAACGTGTAACGGCTTGTTTTACTGTGACTTTATTTAACGCTGTTGAAGCCGAACTAATTAAAACATAACAGTTTTCATTAAAGCATAATCTATAGACATCAGTGGCCATTGCTGTAATATGATGTAGTTAAACTTCTGGTTCTACTACTAAGCTACCATAGAACAATGCAGTAGAATTAATCGAAACTGTACATCAATAACTCGAGTAAACAACAGAAGTGTAGACGTCAACGGCCATGTCGTTAAACTTCTGGTCCTACTACTACTACTACTACTACTACTACTACTACTACTACTACTACTACCACTACTACTACTACCACTACTACTACTATTACTACCACTACCACTACTACTACCACTACCACTGGCACTACCACTACTACTACTACTATTACGATTACGACTACGATTACGGTTACGATTACAATTGCAGGTGTAGGAGGGAGCTTGGCTGTGGTGGGTACCGTGCCCGTTGTGATAACTTTATCCCTTGGTATCAACACTTCGGCGACGATCATCGGCGTTGGTTTCATCGGGTTCGGATTTCTCATTATTCTGCCTGGTATGTGCTGGTGTCTGGCGTCGCACCTTTACAAGTATCGATTCTGGCGCCATGCCGAATCACGCTCCGGTGACCAGGAGGAAGCTCTTGTGCTCAGGTGAGCGTTACAACAGGTCGATATGCCACTTTGATTCCCTGTCTCTCACTCTGTATCTGTCTCTCTGCGTTGGTATCTCTGCCTCTGTCTCTCTGTCGTTCCTTCTGTCTCTCGATTTCTCATTGTGTATCGGTGTGTCTATGTCTTTGTCTCTTCACTGTCGCTTTCTTAATGGTGTGTGTCCCTCTGTGTCTTTGTCTCTGTTTGGCTCTCTGTGTCTCTCTCTTAACGTTTCTGTCTGTCTCTTTTTGTCTCTGCCTCTGTCTGTCTGTCTGTCTGTTGCTTGTGTCATAAAGGAACTCGTAAAATGCGAACAATCTTCGAACAAAGGCCGATGCATCGAATGACGTCTTTTTACATGTAAATGCCTCTCATAAATCACCTCTAATCATCATATTGCACGTCTTCAGCTTTTGTTATCGTTGTCGTAAAAATCGTCCTTATTATAATAATAATGTGATACCACAAAGCTAATTCAGACCTGCCCAGGGTTTAAGCCGATGGCGACCATTTTCCACGTATACATGTTTCTGGCAATTTATGTAGAGCCTTATAAAAACTTTTCAATCGCCATCAATCATCATCTCATCATCATCATTCTTCTAGCCATCTCTGTTGCTTGAAGCTCAAATACAAACTCCAGGCTTTTCACATAACAAGGCTGAATATTGAACGGCAGGGGTGACGCCATCGGTGATCCGTCATTCAGTCTCAAAAGATGAGTCAACGCCAACAATACGTCATTTCCAGGGAACTGATTGATTTATCCAACGGGGGTTTAAACGGCGCTAAAAGTCTTCACAGTTTATTCCCGGTTTCTCATTAAGGGTGAAAATTTGTTCGGATGAGGGTCTCTGTCGTCTGCCAACGACCACTGCAACAGATACAGTGAGGCTTTGCGTCGTTGCAGACCATTGTGCTTTAAACCATGGCTTCTACTTAAGTACCATCATTCTTGGAACCTTCGCCAGGTGGCTTGAATGAAATGACATTTAGTAAATGAATTATGAATGAGAAAATCAAAGACTAAATATGTTTACCCTCATAACTCAAGTATACGGTGTTTGTTGGACCCTGTATAAACGTTTATCTATGCAATGCAAAGTTTGCAAAACCAAACAAGGTCACGCAAGGTCAGATGGTAAATAAACAAAAAATAGGCATACTTATATATACTGATCCATATAGTCCAGTATTTCTACCATGTCAGAATGGTAAAGTATTTAAAAGGAGATCAATTTAAGCCCAGATATTGGGCTACTTTTAAATACTTTACCATTCGTCGACCCATGTCTTGTAGTCCAAAGATTGGGCAAATTTTGAAAGACTTTACCAATTTATGGTCCATTGTAGCCAAAAAAGTGCTTCTTTTAAAAGACTACCAATTTTGAACCACGTCTTGTTGCCCAAAGACTGTGCTACTGTATGTATGTATGTATGTATGTGTGTATGTGTGTATGTATGTGTGTGTATGTATGTATGTTAATATGCATGTATATATTATGGATGCATGTATGTATGTATGTATGTATGTATTTATGGATGCATGTGTGTATGTGTGCATGTATATATGTATGTATTTATGTATGTATGTATGTACGTTTGCATGTATGCTTGTATGTATGCGTATGTTTGATGCATGTATATATGTATGTTTGCTTCTTTGTATGATTTTCTCTTTTTGTTTTTTGTTTACTTTTTTACATGTTGGCCGTATCTTGGTATTTATATAGCGCCGTTATAATTGCGTCGTTTTTATTGTTGCAGTGATTTGGCAACAGGTGGCGATTACGGTGGAACGGAACTTATGTCGGCAGAGGGAGCTAGAGTCCACGAGCCGACCGTAGAGAGGTGTGCGCCGATGATCGTCACCTCAATTCCCTGACACCAACCAACACCACCAAGAACGCCAGTAAGAACGCAGCAAGAGGTGTGCGCCACCAACCCCGACGCGTTTCGATCTCGTGATTGTAGCTGTGTTTGGTGCGATTGCAGTCCTCAACGCACTGATTGAGAAAACCGATTGGCGAAATTGGCTGGCGCAGTATGCAGCTCAATTGTGATTTCGTTATCTGACGTCATCCGAATGCCTTTATGACGTTTCTCGATGGCTCAATTAATATCAGCTTTTCGCACGCATTCCATCATATCTACTTTCGTCGACCCGGGGGGGGGGGGGGCGATATCGGGACATTTGCAAAAGATGGCCGGCGTTGTAAATGACACCAATTTAGGATTGCGTTGCTAAGCTTTTTTCGTGTCTTGACACTTCATATCATTTTGGTGAGATGAAGGGCATGCTGCACTGATGTTGATTAGAAGCACAGCTAGGATACGGCATTTTATTCCACAGACATATCACGTGTCTTCCCTAAGTGTATTTTTTGTAGGAGGTTTTTTTATTTCTCACCGAGATGTTCGTTCTTCGTCGTTTCGGACGGAGAAGGTTTCAAGATCTGCGCAAATGCCTGACACAAGTAACATAGCAAAACATAACTACTCCTACGATTCCTCGCTCAGCCGATGTACACATGGCATTTTAACAAATGCTTTCTTACTTATTTCCGTGCACGGGGAACTTAAATGCTGTGGCTCCCATTCAAACGGGCCGCGGTGGTGAAGGATCTCACCCGATAAATTCATTGCAAAATGAGCAGAATCGAGGCCATATAATCACTCTAGAAAACACGTACATTTACATTAACTAATTTATCTAGGGTGTTAAGTGGCTCAGAAGGCATGTAATCTGTGTTAAGACTACTGCGAAGTAATCAGGAATGTTTAATAGGCAATCCTCCCAAGCTTCTTTATAAAAACTGTGAAAGTGTCCACTGATTCGTTACCGTCATCCACACCAATCCACAAGTCTACAACTCTTGCACAAATAAATCTCTACCCTGATATTCCTTTCGGTTTCTTAAATAATATTTTTCTGGGGCCTAGAGTCGTCAAAGCCGCTGCACTGTCGCCTTTCCACTTATAATCTTATCGGCTTCAGTTAGGTCTCCTCTGCTCATTCTTCTCTCCAATTACTCCATGTTTTAATGTCTGAACGATTGGTACGGCAACTTATATATATATATATATACATATAATTTATGTGTACATATAGTATTTATTTATAGGCCTAAATATTAATATATGTGTGTAATTATATATCATGTAAATATATAAATATATTATGTTGTTTCTGCCGACTTCTTTCGTTGTGTTACTTTGTATCTCTGTATCTCTCTGTATCTCACTATCTCTTCGTGTCTGTCTGTCTATGTCTTTTTCTGTCTTTGAAAGAGAACATTATAGATAAAGAAAGGAAAGAGAGAGAGAGAGAGAATGAGAGAGAGAAAAAAAAAGAGAGAGAGAAAAAGAGAGAAAGAGAGAGATACAATGAGAGAGAGAGAGAGAGAGGGAGAATGAGAGAGAGAAAGAGAGACAGAGAAAGAGAGACAGAGAGAGAAACAGACAGAGAGACAAAAAGAGAGAAAGAGAGAGAAAGATAGGGAAAGAGAGAGAGAGAGAGAGAGTGAATGAGAGAGAGAGAGAGAAAAGAACGAGAAAAAAAGAAATACATAGAGAGAGAGAGTGAGTGAGAGAGGCAATTGAACAAGAAAACAAATAAAGCACACCCAATGATGTGCGAAAATATGAGAATTTGATGACAATTTAAGCAGCATCGTAGATAGCGAGCTATCTCTGCCATACTTTACAAAATCAACTATCCATTACACGAACTCACCAAGACTTCACCTTTTGCAATTTCCACGCAGGTGTTACACTCAAAACTGAAAACACTCCTCTTCCACAAATCTTATCCTGATTTTTCTTCCTCTTCTCTATCCTGCAGATCCAATTCCGAACACCACCAACCCTAGCCGTCTGATTGCCTGCCTGACTCTTGGATATTGACCTGGAACCGAACCCTCTTGCCTGTCGATTTTGTTTTGACTAAGCTCCTGTGAATACGCTGGTTTCCGCGACTTAGCATTTGTTGGGCGCTATTGAAGTCTCGAGCTTATGATTATGAGCTGTCAGCGCAAGTACTAAGAGTTACATAATAGGTAGATTTTCAATTGCTTTTTGAATACTTATGAATGGCCTTTTACTCTTAGTTCCTGGCACGAAGACATCGGAAGACTTTATTGATAGCAGCGCTGTAGTCGATAATGATCGCCAGATAGCGGCTTGCTGTGGTCTCCAAAGTAATCGTAATCGTAATTCCAAGATTTCTACAGCGCCCAACGAAAGCCGCGCCTCGGGGACCAGCTTATTCACAGGCGCTCAGTCAAAACAAAATTAGTGGTAGTAAAAGTACTGGTAGTAACATGCCTGTAACTAATACAATGCGATACAACAGTTGTTTGAAGATGCACTGGCTTCCTGTTGAATCGCATTAAGTATAAAATTGCATGCTTGACCTTTAAAGACCAGAATGCCAGCCTTCCATCACATCCGCATACATTGTTGAACCCACAACTGTCTCCTGGACTGTTGCGTTACTGCTGCGTTCTGCCGATACTGCCTTGTTGCTAAAGCTTACAGTATGTTCAAATGTGGGATCACACGGACTTTGAGTTGCAGTTTCTCTCATATTTGTAATCGCCGTCTTCCACCATTTCAATCGCTTGTTGCAGCTCACTATATCTAACTATGACATTTGCATGACTGCGAAGTCTTGGCTCTAGCAACATAATCGTAATCGTAAACGTGAACTCAACATTTCTAAAGCGCTACTTAAAAGCTAAGCGCAGGGTGCAAACTTGTTCACGAGCGCTGCGTCAAGTCAGTGGGGTTGTCCAAAGATGTCATGTCAGGAACCAAGTCCTGTTGCCAGAAGACCAGAGAGAGAAGGGGGAACTGTTAGGGTGGGTTGTGTTTAAGCTGAGAAAAATGGAAGGCAGCGGATTCAATGGATCAGGTTGAAAAGTTGATGGACATTACATCAATGTATCAGATTCAGATTTACTGACTTAGAGCGCTGAATAACAGCTTCAAATAAATAAATGAGCAAAGCAATGACTGAAATTAAGCCATCACTTTTGAACTTCCTGATTAATGCTAAACCACCACTAAAGTGTAAATCTGACTGAATTCTAAATTCTCGACTGTCCGACTTGTGCTGATTGGAAAAACGAGATACCTCAGAGACCATCAACTGATACTTTTGCGCTGTGCAATAACGGAATTACTGAAGTTTCAAGAAATTGAATTTTTTTCGTCATAGACAAAAAGTAAAAGCAAAGTATCTAACATCTCACAAGTGAGACGTAGGGGAGACGATCATTTCCTTTTCTTTAGGCCCCTGAGCCGGCAATGGACGAATCCCAAGGTCCTGGACATGTGAAAACAATAATTACAAACATTCAATCTTCAAACTGTCAAGCTTCAGATCAATAAGTTAAAAATCTAATAAGAAATGATTAGTACAACATCCGTTCTTTGTGTCTGTATCCGTCCCTGCTTCTGTCTCAGTGTTTTTCTTTGACTTCCTACATGTTCCTGTCTGTGTATTTGTCTCTAGGTGTTTCTTCATGTCGCTGTGTTTGTACCTGTGTATTTCTCTGCATCTACGTCTTCCTTCCTCTTAAAATCTGTCTGTGAAAATCAACACTGCGACACAATGAACGAGAACTATTTTTGACATGTAGCGCGATTATTGCCGTTCATATCATGAGTCGATGTCCTTTGAAGATTCTTTGCCTAACCTTTATCTTAAAGCCGATTGTGGGGCACGTTAGCCAATTGGACAGAGCGCTTGGCTTCTAACGCGGAGAGTACGGGTTCGAGTTTCCGTTGAGACGGTCACTGTGTAGGAACCTTGAGCAAGTCCTTTACTCACATTTGCTCAGCGCCATCGACTGATGATTAGTAATTAGATAGTGGCGCTTAATAAATGAAGAAATCATAATATATCATCGGGTCATTGTGAACAGATAATTAGGTCCTTGACGAGCCCAGCTGAAGACGAGAAGCCGATGGCTAATACATCGACTTCTACTGCAACTGAGGGAAACCAAGAGGACAGAGCTACAATTATTGTCGCAAATCATAGTTTCTGAGGAGACTCAGATGTCCTCGTCGTCCTAGTAACCAATTAATAGCCCAAGGATTGGACAGCTACTGATCTTGTACCACGGAGACACGGGAGGAAGACGAAAAGGAGGAGGAGGAAGAAGAAGAAGAGGAGGAGGAGAAGAAGGAAGACGAGAAAGAGGAGAAGGAGGAAATAAAAACAGGAAGAAAAGGAGGAAGTGGATGAAAACGAGAAAGTTGAAGAGGAGGACGAGAAGGAGGAAGAGGAGCAGAATGAGATGGGAAGAGAACGAGGACGAAGAATAGAGGGAGGATATTCGTCTCATTAATCATACATGGCGACATCTCGCGTCGAGAATTGTAACTAGATGACTGTATTTGTTCCCTGCATTATCGACGTCCTTAGACACCAGTCACCTACGCACACTACTCGATCTTTGTATATACGTACATACATATGAATATATGCGTAGGTGGTATGTATGAGAGTCCATAACTTTGGGAATATACGTATGTGCATATATATCAGAGAGTATATAGCAAACGTATATATATATATCGCTATAGATGTCAATAATATGTATGTATGTGAAGAACCGAGTCAAATGCAAACGTGCACGTATGAATGGATCGCATGATAATCTGTCCTTCCTTTGCAACCGAAGAAATCTATTGACGCCAAAGCGTTTGAAGTCCAAGAAAGAAGGAATGGAAATCTCGTCTCTCCAAATGCCTACACTCTACATGTAAAATAGAAGCTACTTCATTAGTGTGCATGCATGTATGCATGCATGTATGTATGTATCTATGTATGTATGCATGCATATATGTATGTATCTACGTATGTATGCATGTATGAATGTATGCATATATGTATGTATTCATGTATGTATGTATGTATGTATGTATTTGTGTATGTATGTATGTATGTATTTGTGTATGTATGTATGCATGTATGTATGTAGGTATGTATGTGTGTATGTATGTATGTATGTGTGTATGTATGCATGACAATGCATGCATGCACTTGCAAATTAACAGCAAATCTGTCGTTGGTTTCTAAATAGAGGAATTTCCTGCTTTATATCGAAAACACTCGGAAAGAGAGAGATGTGAATCAGTTTTTCTTTCCATGGATCAGTCTTTCCATCCTTCCGTCCGTCTTTCCATCCATCCATCCATCCATCCATCCATCCATCCATCCATCCATCCATCCATCTCTTCGTTCGTCCTTCCTTCCTTCACTCCGTCCTTGCGTCAATGCGTTAAGCCGGTGGATGTTTGACTTTGTCGCTGAGGTTGGAATGATTCCGACAGATTCTCGTTTCTTTCGTCAGCCGCACAATAAGCTGCATTGACTTATGAGATGAAACGCATGCGCAAAACAACAGCTCACAGAAGGACACATCGATGGATGGAAGGAAGGAAGGAAGGACTGATAGATGAAAGGATTGATAGAAAGAAGGACGAAGAAAGCATCAAACAGGTAAACTATGCGAAAAGGAGCCACGGAAGGAGTGGCAATAGGCCGAGGTTGGATCAATCATGAGATATTTTAATTAATATTGTATGTTGGGTTGGGTATATTAAGCGGTATTTGCTCTCTCCGTGCTCCCTAATATACGTACATAAATACATGCATGCATATATACATACACACATACATATATACATACACACTGCCCCACCGCTTTGGAATAAACTCCCGCCGGAATTGCGACAGTTGTCTGGTCAATCATACGAACTCACCAACACTTCACCTCTTTCGGTTTCTGCGCAGGTCTTTCACTCAAGACTGAAAACACTTCTTTTCCAGAAATCTTATCCTGATTCTTCCTCTTCCCCTCATCTCTCTTCTCGCTTCAATTTCAAACAGCATCCACCGTAGCCGTCCGACTGTCTGAGTGCCTGACTCCTGGATCTTGACCCTTTTGCCTATCGATTTTGTTTTGACTGAGCGCCTGTGAATAAGCTGGTTCCCGCGACTTAGCTTTTGTTGAGCGCTGTAGAAATCTCGAGATTACGATTACGATTACGATTACACGCACACACATACATACATGCATAAAAATACATACATACACATAAACACATACATATATGCATATAAACAACATATATAAACTCATACATGCATGCATACAAACATATATACATAAATACACTTATACGTACATACATACATTCATACATACATGCATATATACATAAAGACACATAAATACATGTATACATACTTACATAAGTACATACACACATGCATACACGCATCCATGCATGCCTACGTGCATATATACATACATACATTCATACATACATGCATATAAACATACATAAATACATACATAAATACATACATACATGCATAAATGCATACTTACTGTGTGTAAAATACTTACATACTGAAACATATACGTACGTACATACATACATAAATACATACATAAAAACACACGCATGCATACACACATCCATGCATACGTACGTACGTACATAGATGCATACACATATCCGCGCATACGTACATACATACACACATCCATGCATACGTACGTACGTACATACATACATACATACATACAACGAACAAATAGAGACCAGCATATATGTCGAAGTCGTCCAATGTCCGAACGCCAGGAGGCATGTTTGAAATACACGAGGATTGTATGGCGTGCCGAGGGTAAATTTAGAATGGACGACTACAGTTATATGCTGCGGGAGAGCTAATTATTCCGCTGGATACAGAAGACATTTGAATATGTCTCTGGATATCGAATAAAACGTTAGATTGTATGGCCATCCGATTTAGAGTTTACTCTAAAAATTGTATACTGTTTTCATAATAAGTAGATGGAATTTAATTTAACCATAAAAAATTATGATAGTTAATAACATCATGGCATACTAGTAGAAGATCCTGTTACATATCACACTACACTAAGCCTTACTATAATACACAACATGTACACAATACTCTGCTATGCTATGCTATACTACACTGCACTTTACTATACTAAAAGATATTATACTATGCTTTACTATGGTACGCTATGCTACACCATGCTGAGCTATTTCACACTATATACTGTGCAATACTATAATATGTTGTGATGTACAATATGATATGTTATACTATGCTATTCTTGATTATACTGTGTTGTACTATTATATAATACTAAACTATACAATACTTTATTAAACTATATTATACTATGCTATGTTATGCAATAATAAATTATATTTAACCGTACTGAAGTATCCTATGCTATTATATACTATACCACTCGTACACTATACTATGCTGTTCTGTAATACTATACTATAATATACTATACTACATAATACTAGTATCTGAATGCCTCTGTTGAGTTTATTCCCTAGAGGCGCTTAATAAATCTTAAATTACAATTAACATTACAATTAATATACTAAACTACACTATACTACACTATGCCATGTTATGTTATACTATGCAACATGTACACTATCCTATGTATTGCTATGCTATGCCGTGCTATGGTCTGGAATGCCATACCATGCTACGCTATACAGGTGTGACTTAAACAGGTAGAAGTCGTGAATAACCTGTCACATTCTGATGCTAAGGTGTTTCCATAGATTTCGCATCCACGCTACGAATTGGTGAGATGCTATTCGCTCCCTCCGTTTCCTACTCCAACTCCTCCTCATTTGCTCGTTCTCCCCTCCCTCCTTCTACTCCCCACTCACGAGTCTCCGAATTCAGACTCAGTTGATCAGAGTAAGGATTCTGATAAAGAAGGAATTAGCGCAGTCGAATCGCTAATAGACTTTTGATGTCCACTTCTGACATCTTTCCTTCTTCCTTCCTCTTTTCGCCTGCATACGTTGGCTTCAGTTTCTCCTATCGATAGACCGACTGCCACCGAAAGCAGTCGCTTGCCGCTGTTTCCAGCGATGCTATAGTCGTTCATCTTCTTCTTGCTGGAGATACAGAAGCTGAGACTGATGGATGAGTACAACAGTCTAACGGATCCTCATTTGGTCGGATACTTTGCGAGTAATCACCGGCGACAGCAACTGAAAAGAGCTGGTTTGGTAAGGTCATGTTGCTCGTCTGTCTGTCTGTCTGTTTGTCTGTCTGTCTGTCTGTCTGTCTCTCTCTCTCTATCCATCAATCTATCCATTCACTCACCCACCCATTCATCATTCGGTCCATCCATCCCTCCATCTTTCCCATCCATCCATCCACCTATCTATGCCTGTATGCATTCATCCATCCATCAATTCATCCACCCGTTCATCCATTAACCCAAACACCCATCCATCCATCCATCCATCCTTCCATCACTCCATCCATGGCTCTTAAAGACCCATCTTATAGATTGGATGTGAGTCTTAAAGAGAGGTTTTTCATCAGATATTTGATGTCTCTCAGAATCGTCCTCCTGTAATAACTTTTTGACCGATACAGGTTCTATCTTGTTACTTCAACACATCTTACACGTGACAGGTTGAAATGTGGTCAAAGAAATGTGTGCAGTGTGTATCATGACATTCCTAGGGCGCTTTTGTAAAAATATTCATTCATTCCATCATTCATTCATTCAGAACATTCTAGAGTGCCATTAAAGTAGTATAACCAGAGATGCGCGAGCAAAATAGAACACTGTTTAACTGTTGGTGAAAGATGTATCTAGCATCACTAGCCAGAAGGACATGCAGATCAAGATGATGATAATGATGATGATAATGATGATGGTAGTGATGATGGTGATGATTGTGATGAAGATGCTGAGTTCTTGCTGTTGTCGTTAAAGATGGTGCTGGTGATGACGATGACGATGATGGATGATAATGTTGATGATGATGATGATGATGACGATGATGATCATGTCGATGATGATGATGACGATAGTTGTGGTGGTGGTGATGATGGTGATGAATATGATGAATTCTTGTTGTTGTCGTTGAAGCTGATGGTAGTGGTGTTCTTGTGTTCTGATGTTGTAGTTGACTGAGAGGGGTGAGATAGTATCGGAGGCGACTTATCGTCTGAACGAGGTGCGTCAGTTATGCAGAACGAATGAGTGGCAGCGCCATCGAGCGGCTGAACTGAGAAAAGCCAACAACGATCGAATGCGATTCCTCGACACGAAAAAGACACTGGAACAGATGGCCAAGGCCGAACTCGTTCAACAGGTCAAGGTCAGGGTCAAATAAGTGAATATATATATATATATACAGGTCAATATGAGCTGTATTCTGGTCAAGGTCAGCGTCAACTATAAATACAGATCAGGGTCAACTGTGAACTGATCAGGGTCATGTACATTTCAGTCAAAGCAATGATCAACCGTGTACAGGTCAGGGTCATCTGCATACAGTTCAAGGTCAACCGTTTACAGGGTAACGGTCAGCCCTGTGTAATTTTATTGATATATGCAGATTTTGATCAAATCACAAACCGCTGCATGCTTAATTAAGTAATGTTAAAGTCATCGAGGACAAACGGCTATAACAATATTTATTTTATTTATTGCTCCCAAAATACAAGAGCATTAAACATGGTACATGAAATTCATGTGGGATACAACAGGCAGACCCAGTTGTACCATGTTACTGTTTAGAAATGCACATTGGTTTGTAAGTCTTAAATGGGCTGAACAGTAATATGGTAGAATCTGAACAGTAGAACCATGTTACTGTTCATATAACTAGAAGAGCTAAGCATGCTACAATGCCGTGTAAAACAGAGGTGGCTTCAACATATGGATATCTTCAAAGTTTTAATCTATGGCCTTGGTTCATTAGACTTCCATCACATGTTCATTACATAGACTTCCACAACATGTTCATTAGACTTCCATCACATGTTCGTTAGACTTTGGACCGGCTACTGTGAATGAGCGCCTGTCGTAACAGCGTGCTGATAATCAATTCCAAACTCAAAACGAGACGCTGAAAGAAGGGTATCTGAATAGATGTATGCCCCCGTGTCCAGCGTATTGCTGTCAACCTCAAAACTCACCTTGTTTACTAAAAACCTCCCCATCGAAACTACCTGTGTTATTAGGCACCTTTACATGTGTGAGATTAGACGTGGAAGCAGGTGTGCATTTGCAATTAGAGACCCACCGCGAAAACGACAGGAATCCGTGTAGAATTGGCCATCGCTGAGCTTTATTTCATTATCGTTGATGGATTTGGTTTCCTCAATCAGTTTAGGTCCAATCGTCCGATATCGGACCAACGCATGCAATGTGTTCGTGTACCTTGGACAGGACGGCACAAGTTCGACTCGTTTAGAAACTAATGTATTGGTGTAGAATCTGTTTATGCAAGTCGTGCAATAATCAACGGCCGACGAACACAGTTAATACCCGACGATGAATAATGGACACCCTCTTTGTCTAGACTTTGAAAGCAACCGTTTAATAGACCGCGCATTCCCTGAGGCAAATCAGTATCGTTGCGCAAGGGGCAGGGTGCTTTTGGGCTGGCAACAATGCCCATTCTTAGGAGAAATGAATAATTTATTATGCCCCTAGGCAGAGAAAAATATCATATATGGCCTACAACAACCACAAACAACGCTACTAAAAACAATGTCAAAAAATATACTGCAAAATGTTCGCCAATATTGAAAGGGACATAAGATTTGAAGCTGAAGAGAAAGCCGAGTTCAGAATCACAAACGAAATGTACGCCAAAATAACATCAAGAGATATCTGTATGAAAATTTTGTGATGAATGAGTCAGACGACAAAGGAACATCTTAACTATATGATGTAAGTCCAATCTACCAACGAACATCTTAACTATATGATGTAAGTCCAATCTACCAACGAACATCTTAACTATATGATGTAAGTCCAATCTACCAAGGCTACAGACGAAACTTTTCACAATGGCAAGCTTTCTTTAAGAGTTAAATGAACCAACTCATTAAATTCTATGGTATGTTCACTGTCCCTTCGTAGGAGAAAAATGTCTCTTTGCTGTCCCTTCTTAACAGAAATGTACCTCTGTATGGAAGAATGTCCCTTTGTAAAGGTACAGTATCCTATCATACAGGAACAATTTCCTTAGGTATGGAAACACTGCTCCTTCGTAGGAAAATGTAATTCTTTTGTAGAATAACCCTTCGTATGAGGACAATGCCCTTCATTAGGGACATCGTTGTCCCTATGTGAAATATGACCAGGCAAAAGTAAACTACGAGGTCGGCCAGTCATGTAATTGGATATTATTGTAAGCTAGGGTCTCGGAACACAAGAGTCAAAGCCATGACCTCTTGCCGCCCCCCTCCACCAGATCACAACCATCAGAATGAATCTGTCTTCATTATATTTGACAATTTCGTAATTTAGTCCAATTACTTTCACCTTGGCGATATCTTTAAAAACCCTAATCAGTCATGTACCCCACCTTACCTCATACACCATACCCTACAACAACCTACCATACACAAACCCACCCTCTTCAACCCTACCATACCACCTTCTACCCTACCATACTCTCTCATAACCCTACCATATCTACCCTCTCTCATACCCTACCCTACCCGACCCTCTCCTATCCTACCCTGCTCTCTCCTACCCTATCCTACCATACCATACCATACCCTACCCGATCATGCCATACCATACTCTATCCTACCCTACCTTACCATATCACTTTCTGTCCTCCCTATCCAACCGATTCTCTCCTATCCTATCCATATCCAACTATAACATATCCTACCATATCCTATCATACCCTACGTTATCATACAATACCCTACCATATCTACCCGATCTCATCATACCTATCGTCCATAGCATACCCCAGCCTGCCATAGCATACTCTAGCCAACGTTTTGAACTTTGTTTTCTTTAGAGCCGATCTCTTATGAGAGGAATTTCCGCAAGCGATTGTTCTGATGTCGACAAGTCACTGGAACACAGCGCCATCTATCGACAAAGTCGCCGAACACCGGAAGCGGAAGTCACGTGCAGACAAGACAAGTCAAACCAACCAGTTGTCGTAAGGCAGACGATCATCTTATCTGATACGGTGTTCTTTAATGAAATTCACAAAGTTCAATCCAATTCTAAATCCAGTTCTAAACACCACCCACCATTGCCGACTGAATGTCTGCCTGCCTGATCCTTAGATCTTGACCTGAAACCGAACACGGCCTTACCTGCCTCTCGAGTTTGCTTTGACTGAGCGCCTGTGAACAAGCTGTTTCCCGCAACTTAGCTTTCTGTGGACGTTGTGGAAATTTCGAGTTCACGATTGCGATGCAACAAAATCAATGGAATGGAATAAAGTAGAGAATAGAATAAAGCCTATTCTCACAGATCAAGTACAGAGCTTCAATTAATGACCACAGCCTACCCTATCCTGCTCAGTACTCTACCTTGCTTTATTTTTTATCGTACCGTCTTACCATACGTTATCTAGCTTGACTATTCCAAACCCTGCCCTGCAATTTTCTATTTACAACACCTTACAGTTTTTCCTTGCCTTTCCTTAGCTATGTCTTAGGGTCTAGGAGTTTCTATTGCTCAACCATACCAAAATTAATATTAATCAATGGCCGCTGCAAGGTGACAGCGCTTGACAATTCCAAAGCCGGCATACAACATTAAGAACAAGGAGAAAAGTAGGAAAAAGAAGAGGAAAAGAAGGAGGAAAAGAAGAAGGAAAAGAAGAAGAAAAAGATGAAGGAAAAGGTGAATAAGAGAGAGAGAGAGAGAGAGAGAGAGAGAGAGCAATCTATTAAGTTAACTCGGAGAGGCAGCTAAGGTTGTGAAGTATTAGAGTCTCCAATTTCTTTAATCTCGGTATATCACGGCATGTGGCCAGTCGTCTAGCCTTCTAACCTTCCTTACCTGACCTGACCTGAGATCATGTCACTTTACCCAACTTACTTACTTTGCATGACCTTGTTTGACCTCTGCTTTACCTTACACATTATCGTACCTTCCCGTATCTTACTGTTGAGGCTGGAAGGCATTATTTTTATATAGGTCTGTTTATTCTTTATAAGACATAACTCAACAACAACAAAACTTCTACAGGAAGAATGACAGATCCGCAGTTAATGTCAGTGTTCGGATGAAAAGGGATAGATTATATATCAACGGAGTATACATTTTGTCAAATGTTCTTAAGCAAGAGACCCGAGTATGTATAACCAGAGTATACATCATGCACCTTACCTTAACTTATTGATTTTACCTTCCCTTAATATCGCCATTTGCGGTGGTTGTATTGAACTGCAAGATGTTGGAGGAGCGGGCTTTGTGGGACTACGCTCTTCTGCACCGATCAGTCGAGAGCTGGAATGGCTCATCGCCCTACCATCTTCCAATGCTGGTCGTCAACGATATTCCCAGCCATCCGCCGAAACTTGTTCCTCCTACGTCACCGAAACTACTCCGGAGCAAAGTCACTCAAGCGGAACCATCCAGGAAGCGTCCTTTTAGATCCACATGCAAACAGGTAGAATGTTACCTGGACGTCCACAGGGGCAGTATGATTAACTACAAGCTAATGCTGCATCTTCGTAAGTACTTTTCGAAGATGCTTTAGTTTTGTTAAAGAAAGAGGAATTTTGTTCATGAGGATCGCATTCTACTGCTTGATAAACGTTGGTATTTTGAACGGACAATAGCTGTGAGAATATTTGACTTTACTCACTGCCCAGTTTTGTGCATTCTTTCAGCTTTCAATCTTCAGGCTGAAATGTAAGACTCATCTGCTTCAATTGGCTTACCAACCGTAGCCTGAATTCTGGTTTCTCTGACCTACTGCTACTGTGATGCTCCTTAAGGTTCTGTTCTGGGTCCTATCCTATTAATTCTTTACATCTCCTCACTCGGCAAACTCAATTTCTATCCTATATCGATATCACCACTACACCGAATACACACAACTCTTCATATCTTTCTCTCTCACTCCTTTACGGACACAATAAATTATCTACGTAACACTTCACCAAAATGTCAGCCGGGATGACAGCCAACCTACCATGCCTCCAACCTTCTACTGTATGCCTCAACCATTCAGAAATAGAACTTCTTGTAATAGGCTTTCTTGAACAACAAAACAAACTGACCTTAAATTTGGTCTTAAATTTGGAATCAATTTTTTTGTCCTCTGTTCGTCTCACATGTTGAGTTAATTGGGTTTGTTAAATTGTGAATTATTGTCATAATGCATGATTCCACTGATTTTCTTGAATTCTGCTACATACTGAATCTCTTGAACGCTGAATTCACTGATCGCCTTCGATTCTTCTAATCACAACTTCACTTATCTTTCGAGTACAGTAGTTGTCGTAAATTGGGAATTAATTGTCTCAATTTATGAATTCGCTGATTATAACCTTCGTGTTTTACGCACATATCCTCTTAGGCTGAGAATTTGTTGAGCGCAGTTGGCCGTCGTGACTCGAGTAGCTCTGCTTCCCCAGTTCGTCGCCAGGAAGCGTTGCAGCCTCGTTGTCAGGTGACGATGTCGTACATCGGAGGATTCCTTGATCTTAAACGAGCCAACCGACCGGACAACAGAACAGATGATATTACCATCGAACAACAACACTGCGGCGGTAACACTCTAATCGTCTACAGAGGACAACTCAAACCAGGAGGTAACCACCTTTATTAAACTCGATACGTGAGGCAAACTACCGGCTTTTACAATACAATACAATATAACTATAAATTGGTAATGTCCTCCTTACAAAGTCCAGAAGTGCACGTTGAAGCCGGGAAACAGGAAACATCAAGAATTACGAACAGGCCGGAAGAGCTAAGTTTTAAGTTAAGAGTGTAAGACAGTATTGGTACTTGAGTTGAGAATATGAGGAGGTAAAAAGTTCCAGATGGAGGGATCAGCAACTATGAATGAATGCCAGCAAAAGACGTGTGTCAGTAACAGCACAATTTCCAGACGATTCTAACTGAAGAGAAGATCGGCTTTTAACAGAGCTACCGGGTGTAACCATGTATGATAGGTAGTATAACACATGATTTGCTCGTGCTTTTCATGAGGAGGGCCAGATTTCTTCGTTGCGCAAGATTGAATACTTTTTATTACTTCGACACGCGGGTTAAGCAACCTTTCCTTACCTCGACGCATCAGTTACGGTCTTAATGAGGCCATAAATATATTCCATCAAATATTTGGTCGATATTAAATTCGAGAGCCTAACGTCTTTGACCATATTAATCTTATCCATTGTGCATGTCTTCAGTTGAGAACTCTGCTGAACGCAACCGCGATAAAGATATCGAACCAAGATGTTTTATTCAATATGAAACCCGATTGTTCATTGGGTAAATTATAAAAATGATAATGGCGACGACGACATTCGAGATAATTGTAGCGATCACATTGATAAAAATAACGATAATAATACTGTTAACAACGGCAAAAAACAGTATTAATTTGAAAATATGATGAAAACCTGAAGGAGGAGAAGAAAAAGAACAACAAACAAGAAGAACAAGACAACAAGAGCAGCAGCAAGAACAATAAGAACACGAACAACAAGAACAAGAACAAAACAACAAGAAATAAAAGAAGAGAAAAGAGGAGGAGTAAAAGAACTAAGTGTTTCTTTCGGCTGTTGTAGAAGAGTTCAGCTTCATCTCTCGGCGACATGCCGACTATCCGTTCAGCCTGACGATCTACATCAACGGAAAGAGGGATTGTCGGCTAAGCACCTGCTGCGAGTTCAGACATCGTCAGTTCGGTCGACTGACCGGAAGATCCGGTCATTTCCGACTCATCAGCATCAAAGGACCAAGGCAGTGCTCGCGGTAACCAAGTCTACCACACCTACTTACCTATTTATTTCTTTGCTTTCCTTCCTTTCGATCCTACCATTAGATCATACCTCAGTATTTAACATTTCAGACTATATCACATTCAACATACAGCTTCCCAATGCATTTCGCTCCTGTCTGGTTAGGCTAGACTACATTATACTACACTAGGCAACACGAGGCCTCACTACACTACAAAAGACCGACTTGAGTAGACTAGCCTACACTATGCCAAAAAATTAGACTAGAATAAACTGCACTACAGCATGCCACACTACATTTAACTACACTAGACCACACTACACTACACTAGACCGATTAGACTAGACCACACTACACTATACTAGACCGATTAGACTAGACCTCACTACACTATGCTATATACTATACTCATCTAGACTACACTAGACTCCAATAGACGACACTACCCTACGCTAGGCTGACAACGCTAGACTAGATCTTGATGATTAGTCTAGTGATGATCTAGTCTAATGATCTTGACCGATGATGTGCCAGTAATAATTGCATTGTTATTGTAAGTATTTTTAAGAATGTCAGATCGTTGGATATTGAAGATGTCAACAGGAGGAAGAAACTACACTGAAGACAAAGACTATTCTACCAAGTGCATCTCCACAGCACCATCGTCAGTCGGCCAACTTCTCACGAGGTTTAACATAATTACTGGCGACACTTTATATTCCTAAGGAGCGGTTTTAACAATAGGTCTGTATCTATGCATTATCCAAATGATTCTTCAAACTTGAGACCAAGTCGATAAGGAGTTTCTGGAGAGGCGTGATAAAAGTTGCTTTCGCGAGTTAAACTCAATTAACCTTGCATTCGACACCTGTGATAGTTTCATCTTCCTATGCAATTTTCGTGATACACATTTTTCACAGCTTCCCCTTATCTCTGGCGCCAATCCAATTCTAAACACCATCTACCGTAGCCGACTGCTTGCCTGCCTGACCCTTTGATCTTGACCGGAAACCGAATCTGACCTTATGAATTTGTTTTGACTGAACGTCTGTGAATGAGCTGGTTCCCGGGACCTGGTTTTCTGTGGCTGCCGTAGAAATCTCGAGTTTAAAATTACGATTATGATATACACATATAAACTTTTTTCATTGATGGTTCTTTTACAGGCCGCTCCAGAGATCATGTCAAAACAACAGAAACATCAAGTCCAAACGTTCTTTCGCTGCCAAGTCTCTTCCATACCGCTCCATCTGCATTGATGTCGAACGGAAACATTCCAGCTCCGGTGAACAAGGATAACGCACGCAAGAGCCGATCTCGAAGGATGAGGGATGAAAACAACTTCGGAAAAAGAGACAAGAAACAAATGAACAGAAAGGATGAAAACACAGAGAAAACGGAGACACTAGAAAGCCTGAGCGATCTCAAGGAAAACGGGAAAGCAATTATGTGCAAAGAGCAGAAGAGAAAGAGTGACGGCTTTGAGAATGATTCGCAAACGGAATGGCATCTAGATGATAGATGTATCTCAAATAAAGTCAAGAATTGTGAAAACGCTGGTCTGATAAGCGAGTCTCTGCGCTATCAGAAGAATGAAGAGACTCCACCTACTGAAACCTTCCTCGAAAAAGGCGTTCATGAAACCAAAATGACGGACGCTCCAGTTCATGGACCGGAAAACGAGGCGGAGGAGAAGTATAACGAAAAGGATTTTGACTCTAATACGGAAAGCAGCAAAGAGGAAGCTGCTCATGGTTACAGCAACAGCAGCAGCACAGATGAAGCTGATTTCGATGACCGTCGCAAATACGTTGAAGCCGGAATGAACACTGACTTTGACCCCGAAGATATCGGAAAACCGTACGCTAACGAAGAAGAAGTTGGCAATTCTTTATCATGCCATGAAGTCGATACTGATGACAGGAAAAACCGACTCGTTAACAGTCTCAGTGAATCCCTTGAAACAACAACAGACTCGAAGGTCAACAACTTAGACAGTCGAGAGGCGATTGCGGATACAAAATTCGGATTTTGCCAAGACGAACAAATACCTGATGCTTATCCATCAACGACGAAAGAGAATTATGATGAGGCTTGCTCGTCACCAAATGGAGTCGCCCAGGCACAGAAAATAAGCATCGAGGCAGACGATGAACTATTGTGGAAAGCTCTAGTTGAAAGTCAAAGAATTAATCAGGATGGCCAAGATAACCCAGTGAATCGGGTACCAGAGAAAACGAAAGAGGGAAAAACGACACCAGAAGAATGCTTCAAAGATGAGTCGGAAAATGCAATGGAAAGGCAAAAAGAAACAAGAAAGGCAGAATGTTCCGAAGAACTGAATAGACCGAGAGAAACAGAAGAGATTGCAAAAATGCTTAATAATATTGGGAAGACTCATTGGACGGACAGTTTGCAGGTTGGAACAATTAATGCCACAGAAAACATTGCAGACAATCTGAAAGTAACAGAGAAGTCAGAAAAGACAGAAGACAAATCTTCTGCAGCAAAAGAGTCAGAGAAAATGCAAGAAACAAAACTTGCAATACCTGATAAACATTTAGAAGAAACGGAAAAGGCTAAAAGAAAGTTAGAATCGGAGAAAGAGATGCAGAAGACGAAAGAAAATATAGAAATGAATGAAAATTCAGAAAGGTCAAAAGAAAATTTGAAAGTCACAGAAGAGTCAGATAAGGACGAAGAAAATATGGAAATGAAAGCTGAGGCAGAAATGAAAGTGGACAATGACAAGATAGAAGAAAATTTCGAAGTAAAAGAGGATGCAAAAAAGACGAAAGAGAACGCAGAAGAAAACGAAGAAGCAAATAAGTTACAGGAAATTCTGAAAGCTAACGAGAAGATAGAAAAAACTGAAGATGTGTCAGAAAAGGAAGCTGAACCACAGGTTGTAAAATCTGAAGAAATATTAGAAGATACACGTGATAATGATCTAGTGGTAAAAGTAGAAGAAAAGTTAAAAGTTGAAGAAGGTACTGAAAAGACGGAAGAAATAATGCAAGTGAATGAAGAGACAGAACGATCAAATGACATTTCGAAAGTTACAGAGGAAGCAGAGAAGTTAGAAGAACATTCTGAAGAAAAAAATAAGAAAAACAGGACTAAAGAAGCTTTGTCTAATAAGACGCACACAGAAAAGACAGAAGAAACTTTAAAATGGTTACAAGGGACAGAAAAATTAGAAGAAAATTCGGATGTTCAAGAGGAGGCAGGGAATGCTGAAGAAATTTGGGAAGTAAAAGCGGAGAGAGAATGGACAAAAGAAACGATGGAAGAAAAACAAAAGCAAGTGAAAGTGGAAATAAAGTTGGAAGTTCAAGAAGATATAGGAAGGGCAGAAGAATCTTCGGAAGTGAAAAGAGAGGCAGAAAATTTCGAAGAAAATTTGAAAGTTAAAGAGCAGAAAGAGCGGACAGACGAAAATTGGAAAGAGAAAGAAAAGCAAGAAAAACTAGAAGAAAATTTGGAAGTTCAAGAAGTTATAAGATGGGCAGAAGATTCTTCGGAAGTGAGAAAAGAGGCAGAACAATTGGAAGAAAACGTGGAAGTTAAAGAGCAGACAGATTGGACAGAAGAAACTTTGAAAGAGAAAGAAAAGCAAGAAAAACTAGAAGAAAATTTGGAAGTTCAAGAAGTTATAAGATGGGCAGAAGATTCTTCGGAAGTGAGAAAAGAGGCAGAACAATTGGAAGAAAACGTGGAAGTTAAAGAGCAGACAGATCGGACAGAAGAAACTTTGAAAGATAAAGAAAAGCAAGAAAAACTAGAAGAAAATTTGGAAGTTCAAGATGAGACAATAAGGACTGAAGTTTCTTATGAATTAAAGCAGGAAGAAGAAAAATTAGAAAATAAATTGGAAGTTAAAAACAAGACAGAAGAGAAAGAAGAAACTTCGGAAATAAAACAAGAGGAAGAAAGACAAACAGAAATTTTTAAAGTGAAAGAGCAGATAGCAAGCAGAGAAGAAACTTTTGAAGTGAAGCAACAGGAAGAAGAATCAGAAGAAAATCTGAAAAACAAAGAGGAGACAGAGAAGGAAGAAGAAACTTTGGAATTGAAACAAGAGGAAGAAAGACAAGAAGTAAACTTAAAAGTTAAACATAAGAACAAAGGAGCAGAAGAATCCTCAGAAGTGAAGCAGGAAGAACAATTAGAAGAAACTTTGGAAAATAAAGAGCAGACAGAAAAAACAGAAGAAAACCGGGAAGTGAAGCAGGAAGAAGAAAAACAAATAGAAAATTTGAAAGCCAAGACGAAAAGGGCAGAAATGTCGCCAGAAGTGAAGCAGGAAGCACAATTAGAAGAAAAGTTGGATATTAAAGACAATGAAGAAAGGTACCAAGAAACTTTGGAAGTGAAACTCGATGATGAAAAGATAGAGAAATATTCAGAAGTTAAAGAGCAGGCAGAAAGTACAGAAGAATTTGAATTTTCGGAAGTAAAACAAGAGGAAGAAAAACAAGAAGAGAATTTAAAAATTAAAGACGCGTCAGAAAGGGGGAAAGAAACTTCTGAAATGAAGCAGAAAGAAGATAAACTAGAAGAAAATTCAGAAGCCAAAGAGCAGAAAGAAAGGACAGAAGAAAAGCTGGAAGTGAAGCATGAGGATGAAAATCAAGACGAAAATTTGGAAGTCCAGACGGAAAGGGTAGAAGAACCTTCAGAAGTGAAGCAGCAAGAAGAAAGATTGGAAGAAAATTTGGATAGTGAAGACAAGACAGAAGAGGAAGAAGAAACTTTGGAAGTGAAACACAAGGAAGAAAGACAAGAAGAAAACTTGGAAGTTAAACATAAGAGCAAAAGAAGAGAAGAATCTTTGGAAGTGAAGCAGGAAGAACAATTAGAAGAAAATTTGGAAGTTATAGAGCAGACAGAGAGGACAGAAGAAAATCTGGAAGTGAAGCATGAGGGAGAAGAACAAAACGAAAATTTGGAAGTGCAGGTGGAATGGGCAGAAAAATCTACAGAAATGAAGCAACAAGAAGAAAAATTGGAAGAACAGTTGGTTATTAAAGACAAGCCAGAAAGGTTGGAAGAAACTTTGGAAATGAAACTCGATGAAGGAAAGCCAATAGAAAATTTTGATGTTAAAGACAAGACGGAAGGGGTCGAAGAAACTTTAGAAGTGAAAGACGAAGAACAAAGTCTAGAAGAAAATGTGGAAGCAGAAGAACAGACAGAAAGGCCACAAGAATCTTCAGAAGTGAAACCAGAGGAAGAAAAACAAGAAGAGAATTTGAAAATAAAAGACAAGACAGAAGAGGCAAAAGAAACTTTGGACATGAACCAGAAAGAAGAAAAATTAGAAGAAAATTTAGAGGCTAATGAGCAGACAGAAAGCACAGAAAAAAACCTGGAAGTGAGGCAGAAGGAAGAAAATCAAGACAAAAATTTGGAAGTGCAGACGGAAGGGGCAGAAGAATCTTCAGAAGTGAAGCAGCAAGAAAAAAACTTGGGAGAAAATTTCTATATTAAAGACAAGCCAGAAAGGTTGAAAGAAACTTTGGAAATGAAACTCGATGAAGAAAAGCCAGAAGAATATTTGGAAGCTAAAGAGCAGGCAGAAAGAACAGAAGAATCTTCGGAAGTGAAACAAGAGAAAGAAAAACAAGAAGAAACTGTTGAAAATAAAGATAACCCAGAAGAGGCAAAAGAAACTTCGGACAAGAAGCAGAAACAAGATAAATTAGAAGAAAATTCAGAAGATGAAGACCAGACAGAAAGGACAGAAGAAAACCAGGACGTGAAGCAAGAGAAAGAGAAATTAGAAGAAAACGTTGAAGCTAAAGAGCAGATAGAAAGAACAGAAGAAACATTGAAAGGGAAAGAAAAGCATGAAAAACTAGAAGAAAATATTGATGCTAAAGAAAATAGAGAAAGGGTTGAAGAATCTTCGGAAATAAAACAAGAGGAGGAAAAGCAAGAGAAGAATTTTGAAGACAAAGTGGAGAGAGCAAGTGCAGAAAAAACGTTGAAAGTGAAGCAAGACGAAAAACAAGCAGAAGAAAATCTGGAAGATAAAGAGGATGCAAAAAAGACAGAAGATTTTTTGGAAATGAAACAAGAAGAAGAAAATCAAAAACCAAATCTGGAAATTGAAGAGCAGACAATAAAGGCAGAAGAAACTTTCCAAGTAAAACAACAGCAAGAAAAACAAGAAGAAAATTTGAATGTTAGAGACATGACAGAAAGGACAAAAGAAGCTTCGGAAGCGAAGCACGAGGAAGAAAATTCAGGCGAAAATCTGGGAGTTGAGGTGAAGACAGCAAAGAGAGAAGAAATTATGGAAGTGAAGCAAGAAGCAGATAAATTAGAAGAAAATTTAGAAATAAGGAAAGAAATTGAAAAGAAAGAAGTTTTAGCAGTAAAACAGGACACAGAAGAGACAAAAGAAATGAAACAAGAGGCTGAAATATTGGCAGTAGATTTGAGCGTCAAGAATGAGGTACAAAATACAGATCAAAATTCGGATATTATAGATGAAACGGAAAATGCAGAAAGAAATTTCGAGATCAAACAGAGGTCGAATACCAAGAAAGAAATTATAGAAGTAAACTATAAAAGTGAAAAGGTAGAAGAAAATTTGGAAATTGAAGATCCGACAAGAAATACAGAGGGAAATAAGGAAATTAAAAATAAGACAGATGAGGCAAAATTTTCGGAAAGTCAGGAAGAGACTGGAAATGGGGAAGAAGAGGTTAAGGTGCAGTATGCGAACGAGATAAAAGAAGCAGAAGAATCAAAATTACAACATACATGTAAATCAGGACAATCAGAGGATAAGTTGTTAGAATTAAACTGTGACTCAAGAAATTTAGAAACAAAATTGGAAATGGTGGTACAGGAAAATTTAAAAGTAGATGAAACACATGGGATTCAAGAAACCTCAAAAGAAGCGGAGGAGCAGCACCGAGCAAACGAAACGTTAGAATTAGCACATAAGTTAGAAAAGGAAGATGCAAAGTGGAAAATATTAAACGAGTCACAAGTTGCCGAAGAAAAGGTGATAGTAACAGAAGCGTCACCATGTACCGAGGAAATACTAAAGGCATCAGAAGTGTCACAAAATACCGAAAAACTCTTGAAAGTAACAGAGCTATCAGAAGTTGCTGAAGAAAAGGTTGAAGTAGCAAAGATTTCTCACGGAACTGAAGAAATGTTAGAAGTATCTGAGTTGTCACTAGGTACCGAAGAAATATTAGAACTATCAGAGATATCAAAATGTGCCCAAAAAACTCTGGAAGCAGCACAAAGTGCCCGTGAAAAGTTTGAAATATCAGAGGCATCACAAGATGTAGAAGAAATGTTAGAATTAGCAGGGATATCAAATGATGCCGAAGAAAAGTTGAAGGTGTTAGAGGTTTCAAAATGTGCTGAAGAAAGATTAGAATGGTCAGAGCACCTTGGTGAAGCAGAAGGAACTTTAGAAGCGGCGAAGACAGATGGTGCAGCGGAACATTTAGGAGTATCAGTTGAACCATTTGAGGCAGAAGGAAAGTTGGAAATAGCAAAGAAATGGCAAACGTTGGAAGAAAACATGGAAGCGAGACACAATGTGGAAAATGTAGAAGAAAAGGCAATGCGTGCGTCAGAAAAGTCAGAAGTTCATGAAGCAGTAGCAGAAGAAAAACCACATGTAATAGGAATAACAGAAAATGCAGAAGAACAGTTGAAACAAAATGCAGAGGAACTTTCGGAATTAAAACGAGAACCAGATAAGACAGCCGAAACATTAGAAAAGACAACTCAACCAGAGAAGACAGTTGAACAACATGCAGCAACAGTTTACGCGGAAGGAACGTGTGTCAAACTCAGTGGTACAAAAACCGCAGGATTGACAGCAGACAAAACGTATAAAACTGAAGTAACAGATCTACCGGAAGGGATTGATGATGCAAATAAAACAACAAGAATTTTGAATATTTCAGATGAGAAAGAAAATGGAGAAATCCCAGAAGAAGCAAGGACCGGTGAAAAGGAAGAAGAAATTTTGAAAGTAAGAGCAGTGGCAGAAAATATAAGTGAGAAGTCGACCACAGCAGAATGTGTTGACAAAGCCTCAAATATAACAAATTTTACAGAAGATAGAAAATCAAAAGCAAACAAAGAAGCAGAAAATGTGGAGGAAACGCTGAATGTAATTGAGGGTAGAGGAGTGGCGGAAGAAATGAAAGATTCGGAATTTGAAGAAACGGACAGGCAAGGAATTCAAATTGACCTGATAGAGCATGACCAGGAAATAACAAGGTCCAGTGAAACTATAAACGTTATGGGTTTGCTCGTTGAAAAGATGGAAAAAGAAAACAAGGAATCTGAAGTGAACAAAACGGACAATTGCTTTGATATAAACGTTGCCGAAAATCAATGCAATAAACAGCCCAACATTCTAAGTTTTGGGCTTCCAGTGGATGTTGTTCATGCAGACAATCCTGGAAGGGAAACGACTGTGATATTGGGAACAAAGATTGCGCATGAGAACTAATGAAAGTGTCAAAAATAAATACGAACGATGATATTAGAGAAGTTAGCGAAGTACCTCGTGGTGAAAATCCCAGCAGAAATGTCGAAATTATATCATTGGATGTAAACGTGCCATAAACGTTAGAAACGTTTAAACTTATTCATTGAAACTCCAAAACACGACCGAACTATCATTTGATTCAATCGAGGATAATCTGAAATGAACGCACTCTTAGACAACCATTAATCTCTATAATAGTCACTAGACATTAGCTATGCACTAGCTTCACATTGCACTGAATTAAATTGGGATTTGTAGAAATGAAATGCCTCTTTTAATAAGTATTTTACACATGTATGGTTAAAACCTGTTTCGATTGATTTGGTGGCTTAGACATCTGTTTAAATGACGCAATTTAGAAGTTATTAGTAGATGCCTACATTGTAAAGTGATAGTAATCGTAATCATTAGCTTCAGATTTTTATAGCGCCCAACGATAGCAAAGTTGTGAGAACCAGCTTGTATACAGGCGCTAAGCCACAACAGAATCGATAGGCAGGAAGGGTTCGGTTCCAAGTCAAGATCCAATGGTCAGGCAGGCAGACAGTTATAAAGTAGTTTTGTGTTGTCACGCAGACCGCTTGAAACTAGCTGTGTGTGTGTTAAGGCATCAAATGCCACTATGGGGGTTTCTTTCACGTGGCGCTTCATAGATGTGAGGCTGTGAGTACAAAGTCAAACAATGCGCTGTACAGCCGACATTTAACTTGTGGGATCTTTCATTTCTCTTGTATACAAATATTATCGCAGTGCATCATACAAAGCTTCAAGGATATAGGAATTTGCGCAAGAGTTATTCGAGTTCATAATTTATATTGGTTTAAATTTAACGAATAAATTCGCTTTGCATAAAATATATTGTGCTGTGAATGTTGTTTTTTTAATCGTTACACAGATACATATACAAATGCACTCATATATAATTGCACTCACACAAATTCATTCAAGCTCTTTACAAGTTCCACAACAAGAAATGCTAAACAGTTTCTGAGTGTGAGTGTTCGAAAAGTCAGTTGAAATGTGAGATGATAACAACTGCTCGAACCAACGCATTTGCAGGTGTTAAACTTTCTGTTTCAAAAGAAGACGCACTATCAAACTTTTTTAGCTGCTCAGACATCTTTCATTGCAAAGCTAAATTTTCATATTCCGGTTATTTGTTCCAAGATTGAGCAACTACAAATTGGCGTATTCTATTCACATAAAGTAATAGGAATAAAACTGTCTTTATCCAATACGTAATACGAAATGACCTGTCAGCGACGTTGCATTCTAGCAAACCTTGCAGAAGTGACGATCTCCTGGAGCATTTCGAATAAAAACTGAAAAAATTCGAATATGGTAAGAACTGTGCCTCCGAGAATTAGTCCCAGAGCACCCCCGATGTCACAAATCAGTGTGAGTAAATCGTAGGCTGGAGTCATTTGGATGTCGACGTAGCTCAGCTGAGAGAAGAAGACATCGAGATAGACGAGTTCCTTGCTCAGTTTTGACATCGTGAGATTCCGTCCCTTGAACTGCGTCCTCTGCGACGTGTAATTGAGAAACTGCTGCGATAGAGAACTTGTCGAGACTGAATACGGATATGTGACTTGATTGCAGTGGAGAGGACAGTCACAGTTGCCAAACGCACCAGAAGAAACAAACTTTTTCGTCATGCTTGGCACACAGGAATAGTACTGGTCAATAGAGCATACTTTTCCTGGAACTAATTACACAAGTTAACTAATTACATAGACTACCTTTAATAATTGATTATTCATTATCGATGCTATGCTAAGCAAAACAACAGAAAAACACAGTACAGCTAAGAGTCTGACAGACTGTGGTTGCCTATCAAAGTCATCAGAGTAGATCATGAGTTGTTTGAATCTAACATTGATATAAAAATTATTTATGTAGTTTCAACGTTCAGAAGTCGACTGTGCATGTGTCAAGCACAAACAAAGCAGTTTATGCTCATAATAATTTTGTTGTTTTTACTCAACACAATTAATGACTATTTCATTAATTAGTAAAAATTCATTACTAATAATAATGTTACATAATAATTTTGTCTTATTATCTCAAAATGACAGATACTTTCTGATTGTGTACAACAAAAACTTCGCTTTGATTTTAAATGTAACTAAACATATGTCACTTGCCACAAAAGCTGATTTGATGGTGTTGTTTGGCACCATATTATTCACGCCTAGCGCCCAGGTGCATACTTGGGTAACTCCCTGCAGCTGCGTCCATGTCGCGGGGGTGGATACCTGTCTTTGTCGGTAACTGAATCCTGCCGGGGATCTAGTCCCTCGACGCATAACGAGGCTCCTGCCTAGAGTCACCGCGGAATACCTCAATGGCTACGGACGCGGAGGACCTACACGGAGGCAACGGTTCTGCGGGTGAACAAAGGCAGGGCGAGTCAGTACGGCGATGTTTTCTCCACACTAATTCTTGGTGATCTGACCACCTTGCGTTCACCTGGTGAGTTACCAAGGGAATCATAAGTCGCAAAGTTTTCCACAATATCGTGGAAACGTAAACGCTTCAGAGAGTTGGACACCACTGATTATGATGATGATTTTATTCATGTCAGACACAACGAACACAGACTTGTGACGAAGCACATACGGCTACAAATGTCCATATATTCTGTTTGCTTGAGACTTGTAACGCCAATGGACGTATTTATAACCATCGAGGCTTTTCTTGTGCAATTCTTCATCGTTTAGACGCCTTCTCGGTAACCGGACAATTCGCCGCGGACAATTCGGAGTAAAAAAGTAAAAAATAGTTTATATAGACATTGGTACGTAATAAAGGAGTAGGTGAGTCACGTGATAGGTGTCACGGCCAAGATCAGCAGTCAGCATGAAGGCGATTACAACACCCGCCGGAGGTTGCCATTAAGATATCGGAGAACATGCTGGGCCATCTGATGAGCCTCTCTGGGGATGGAGACGTGAATTCCCCGCAGACTCCGACAGCGACAGCGAGGGACATGTATAGGGGATAGACAATGTAGCTGTATGAACGTGAATAGACAACCCTATACATTCGACGATCCAGGGGAAGGGAATCGTACTTGAATAAAGGGAATGCGTTACGGCGATTGAGAGAGATTAAGATTGAACAGAAATCGGACAGAATACAGCAGTCAACGCTAGCCAAGAAGGACTCACTGGATCGAACGCTAACTTTCTTTCCGCTAGTTTTATTAATTAATATATTCTTTATTAAAATATCGTTTCGTACTGAGCGAACCCATCATGTCTCGTTCCTGCTAGACTAGAGGGGAATCGAGGACGTGACAATAGGGATATGTGGATCACGTGAAAAAAGCAAAAATCAGCGCTCAACGACGTCCATGTGTATTTTTTTGTCTATAATATGTAATAGTTAATCTATGACAAGTTAATATAATAGCAGCTGCAATTTCTTTATTTTATAAGATAGCTCTAATTTTTTTCTTTTTCAAAAAGTCTACACAGTAGTACTAAGTGCAGACCATATAAATGGAAGTAGAATTTTTGGAGTCCCAGAAAGGTAAAAGAATGCTAACCTAACAAGTTTTTCTATATCACGTGGAAAAGAAAACCGAACAGAAGGAGATATCGAGATGTTGTTTTTTAGTTATCATAGTATTGTGATAAGATTGCTTGTATGCAAGCTGCACTTTGTAACGTTTGGCATTATCCTGGTATAACATGATTAAATTTCACTAAAATTAAAATGTTAATTCTATGTTCGCAAGTAAAACATTCTCCCTCTCGAAATTGTCCGCGCCCAATTGTCCGGCTCAAAATTGCCCTAGAACCGCTTTCTGTTGGAGAAAAAAGTACCACTACTGTGAATATTGTCTTGGTGAAGGTGTTACGGATTGTCCGAAACGAACGTTTTGTTCTGGTGTTTTTCATAAATTTATACAGTTCATATATGTGTTGGTACTCGACTTAAGAAGAACACGCGCTTACCAATCTACACATCTGACAATGCCTACATATCTGCGTTTGAAAGTTCGATGAAGATTTAATAAATCCAGGTCTTCTGACTCTAATCAATAACTCGTGATTTGCGACCTGATTTCGCAATTTCACGAAATATATCGGTGGCTGAGCATGTGAACTCTTTAAATTGTGTCGTTTAGGGGTTACACTACGTAGTCTGTTTTTTAGTGTTATTTTTTGACCTTGCTTCCCTCGATTTCTATAATAATTCTGTCTTTGAAGGACGGCCAAAATTCCGTTACATCCGTGCCACAGCATTCTTCATTGCGGTGTCTGATTGAGGGAAATACACTGAAATTTTTGCATGTCTCAGAAATAAAATGCGAGAAACACTGCAATTTCTTCTTATCGCAAAATTATACACTTCTGAGATATGTCTTCTGAAGCAATCTGTAATTGTCGGCACCGCATCGGCATCTGTTAGAGAGCCTTAGTAATATGTAAAAATATGAGCACTTAACCCTTGTACTTAATTTTTTACATTGGCTCATTTCAGCAGAGAATTTTTTCAAATTCAAGTTTGAGGTGTCTAAAAACATTGAACTCACAGTCCCACAAAAGCTCAACTCAGTCCTCTTTCTCAATTCTTACATAATTATTTAACCAAGTAACCTGAGTGTCTTTCTCTGCTGATACATAATACCTGCTTTTGATGAACGAGTTTTCTCGTTTGCTGAAATAGATATCGGAACTCAGTTTGCCTCTGTCGGTCTCTGTCTCTGTCTCTCTCTGTCACTCTCTTTCTCTGTCTGTCTGTCTCTCTGTATGCGTTCGTTCAGCTAGTTGCATGTATTACTATATAAAAGTATGCATATATCAAATTTAAGCTATGTAAATTATATTAGCGTAATGATACCGTTCAGTTCAAATGGTCGGCACTTGCATTCGGACAAAATAAAATTCCCCGCGCATTGGCTTAGGCATGTCATGAATGTATAGTTTTTGTCCTGACGACATTGACCATACGGCGATGGCAACATAGACACCTACAAATAAACGGCCGAATTCTATGCAATAAAAATATATTTTTTCTGCATTTATTAAGCGTATATTATCTAATGACAAATCATCAACCGATGGCGCTGCTCACGTGTTAGCGCAGGACTTGCTTAAAGTCAAGTCCCTACATTGTAACCATCTCAAGGGAGACTCGAACCCGTGTAAGGCGAGTGCTCTAACCAATATCCTACCGTGCACCACAATAGACTACAGTGCACCAAAATAGGCTTCCGTTTTCCACTACAATAATAGCCACAGTGATAGGCTTTGAGGTGTGCTGCGTGATATATTTCTTGTACATATATAAAAGGCGACTCATAATGCAAATTATATGGTAACAGAAAGTTGTAGCTACCCTTCCTCAGAAGGTATGCGACAATTCGTCTACAGACTTTTCGTCTACGGCACTTTGTCTATAGACATTTCGCCTACCGACATTTCGTCTACCATGACGTTTCGTCTACAGACTTTTCGTCTACGGCACTTTGTCAATAGACATTTCGTCTACCATGACGTTTCGTCTACAGACTTTTCGTCTACGGCACTTTGTCTATAGACATTTCGCCTACCGACATTTCGTCTACCATGACGTTTCGTCTACAGACTTTTCGTCTACGGCACTTTGTCAATAGACATTTCGTCTACCATGACGTTTCGTCTACAGACTTCTCGTCTACGACGCCGTCTACAGACATTTGCCGTTATCTTTGTAATTTTACAAAGAAGTAAAAACTGAAAGTGAAGTAAACTGTGAAGATGGCGAAGGGAAGTTAACGAAATAGTGACATCGTACGTCGTACGTTGAATTACTGAGTAAGGACAATAATTTTCAGTTTTAGAAATCGCCCAAAACAATTTGATAAACATTACACAAGATTTCACGAAGCGGTCCCACTTTTATTGCGCCCCCACTGTGTTTTTCATCAGAAATACATCTGTCCACGCGCGTTCTTCTACCAATGAAATAACATTTACTGTTAAAAATAAAGAAATAATCCCGTAGACGAAAAGTCTGTAGACGAATTGTCGTGATACCCCTCAGAAGAGACAGTTTTGCTGATGTAGTGCGCTGATGTTTTTCGTGGAATAGGCTAGTTTTCACTTTAACAATCTGAATAGAAATAAAATATTAATTTAGCAGAAGGGAGTTGTTTTGTAATATCGCAAAAAAGTTGACTTTGATCGAAAAATTTATAAAGCACTCTTAAAACAAACTTCGGTTTGCTTTATTAAAAACAACGGAATGCAAAATATGCACTTTCTTTACCACGTTCCTGCGGACGACGTACGCATACGTCATATACGCTGTGACATATTATATACATCGTCTGAAGGGAGGGAGTTTAGAAGGAGAATATTCTATGGCATAAAAACACAATAACGTGGAAGGCTTATAGTTTAATATAACAACATAATCGGTAAGTGGCGTTTGACTTACGTTTTTAAGTGAAAAAGAAACGGATGTTGAAATGCCAGTTCCGACTTTGAATCCTGCAGAATGCATAAGAGGCAGGTCGTATGGATCATGCAAAACAACCTATAGAAAACAAACATGTAAATCCATGTTTTTAAAGTCTCAGAAAAACTTGAGGTAAATTACAATCTCGTTCTGCTAACATTCTCTGTAATCATTGTACCTCAACGCAGTGGTAAAGGTGGGTACTTGCTTCCGTATTTAAGTCCTGTCTCCTGCTGCATAGGTTCGCTTCGCCTATTCCAATCGAAGGATGGCCATTTAAAGTCGTCTTTGCTTTGCTTCATCCTGGCAACAAGCAGGTATTACTCGTGAATATATATCACCCACCACTCACCTCCTGGACTGACTTTCAGATGAATTCTTTGAAAATCATTATTTTGGTTGAATTTAATATTCATGTTGAAGCAGCCAGTCGTTGATTCTCATTGTTTCTTGATATGTTGGAAGGGTTCGATATGAAACATCTCATTACGTTTCATACATTTCTTTAGTACACATATCAAACTCCGTATCTTTCAACACTTGGTAATTGGTTGATAATTCAGTAGCGCTTTAAGCTCAGCCAAACCGTCTCAAAAATACAAAATTTTTAGTAATCCACCTTGGAGCCAAGCCGAAAACAGTTATGTTGGGTATTTAATACAGCTTTAAGTGTGATAGAAGGATACGAGGAGCAGTCCGGCAGTCATCGATTTTAGGTATTTTAAAAGCATATTCATTCGATTTTAGAGCAAGGACTATGACATCTTCTGTAAATTAATCTGCAATATTCATTTACTTACTCAAGGAAAATTTAAAACTGCAATTGTTCGTTTGGGGTTTGTTTGAGCCGAAAGTTTTCAATCTTTCGCATGTAACCCATAGCTGGCGAGACACGGGTTACATCGAATCACAAAAAAGGTAGCATAAAAGCGTCTGTAGGAAATTACAGTACTGGAAAAATTTGCAAGGCGTTACATTGAATAGAAGATAACAATGAAATTACAGAGAATCTGTGAAGAATTGTTAAGCTTAGTACCCTGAATCCAACAGCTGGAGACACCGCAATGTAGCAATCAGACTGATTGACCCACAACACAAGATGAAGTCCATAATTGGCTCCTGGATGAGTCGTTAGGTAATTCGCTGTTGCTAAAATTTCCCCGTAAAACTCGGTTAATACTTGTAAACATTTTACAAACAAGAGAGCATTTGCAATGTTTTAACAGCTGTCGAAGAATTATTGAAAAAATTTGGAGCAGGGAAAAGAGTTTTAACTGCAACACATTACAAATGATACGCATAAGAAATTTTAAGAGCCATAGGCCACTTTCCAAACTAAATCTTGATCATAGTGTTTTAAAAGTTGGAATCACAAACAATATTTAACATTATTCTTATTATCAATCATTAACTTCCCTAGCGCCGATGTCTAATGCACAAAGCATCGAACGATGGCATAGAGTAAAACCAAACCTCAATCAAGTCAACATCCAGAGAGAGAGAGAGAGATAGATAGATAGATAGAGAGAGAGAGAGAGAGAGAGAGAGAGAGAGAGAGAGAGAGAGAGAGAGAGAGAGAGCAGAGACAGAGAGCATTGGGCGAGTAATTGCTATTTACGTATAGGCCTGCTGACTGAATGGCTGAGTTCGTGGACTGAGATAAGTAGCAACTAATTCAGTGAAGAAAAATAAACTGAAGACCAACTTTGGTGGCGAAGTGAAAGAAGTCAATAAACTACAGTTTCAAAGCAGCAGATAGTTCAAGAAGAACATGTACTTTCAGCTTGTCTACGGTCATGCAGCGTTTGATGTTATTAAAAATGTTTCCCCTTTAAAATATCATAAAAAATTTTAAATACGTGCTGCTCTGAGGAGTTTCAATTGAAAAGGCGGTATACAAGATTTTTAAATACAAAAATTGTTGCAGGGTTGCAATAGAATTTGAATTACTAAATGTCACTAAATTATGAGCGATAGCAGCAGAGAGCCTCTACTTAATGCTTCAGTCCAAATGTCGCAAGACTTATGAGCATTTCCTTTGCACTCCTTAGTGACCATAATTAATTATTTAAATACGTCACCCTATTAATAGCAAATATTCTGCCACCATTCAATCAGCTTCTATTAGAGGAAAACAGGAAAATTGTCAAGTCTATAATAGACCGGCTAAATGGTGCTGTTTGCTAGTTTACTGAACACTATACCATGCTTACCTGGATTGAAAGACAAACAACGTCCTTGATCTGTGACGATCGGTTTAACAGCGTGTCTTGCATCGCAAGGTAGATTTCCGAACGAACACTAAAAAATTGCTCCCTACTTAAAATGAATGAGTTATCAGCATAATGTACAAAATCTATTTAAACATTGCAATTTCTAATATACTGCTAAGCTTTTCACAGGCTTTACAGTACTATCATTTTACGCGTTTAGTCTCCTTTGGCATCACTTACTACTAAATGTAAAATTATGCCACAAATTGTGATGTTATGTTAGGTGTGGTCTTGAATTAAGCAGCACGATCTCAATTTATAAAGTCATTTCCTTGTTATAAAATTTATAGCATCATTTGCCAAACGATTTTCTAAAAGAAGGTCACGGATTTTCCACAGGCCCAACTCATATTTAATGGATTGAATCCTTTTAAAACAGCGAAGGTGTAGCATACTTATGAATCCGATGCGATATTATGTAAGATCTTGTTTTGAGAAGCGCGGCTTACATTTCTAAATTCTTTTTGCTATAAAGTTCTAAATATGCTTTGACAGAAGTAAAAGGTAAACAAAACGACTTGATATAATTCGTGTTAGTTACGAAGAAACCCATAAAAGCGATTGTACTACATTATCAGTCTGACAGTGCTAGGTGGGCCGCTCCTGCTTTTTACTTCCATTCTTTCGCGGGTACAAAATTCTACTGCTTTGTAAATGAAACAGATTAGTGCAAACTACTGGTTAAGGTCGCTCGAGTACTATTGCAGTAAACCGAATCACACTAGTGGCATCCTGTGGCTAAGTGTATAAAACACAGCAGTATGGAATATGTTGTATAACTGCAATCAGATGTCATGCCACACTGATTGCCATATGGATGCCACGCCACGTAAAGTGGTCTAACGAAAATTCGGCGAGTGTCGTGCGTTGAGAGGATATATGATCGATGGTCTTTACCTCGAGCAACGTCTCTTCTATTTCTGGGCTGAAGAAATTGTAAAGGAATCCGACATCGAAATCCATTTGTGAAAGGTTTAGCGCTCTAAATTTGCCACCGAATTCGATATCCGAATAAGGCGGGAATCGAAATGGAAGAATCCGTTGTCCTTTCTGACCTGAAACATCTGTAATCTAAGTAATAGGTCAATAGATTTACTGAAACTAGACGTCAAATCGAGTGTATCACTACGGACAGTATGAAAGAGAAATCATAAAGAATAATAATAATAATTATTATTATTATCATTATTAATATTACTATTATTTTATTATTATTATTATTATTATTATTATTATTATTATTTATTATTATTATTATTGTAAATAATTTAAGGGAGGTAGGAATGGACCATTAGGAATAAAAAATTATAAGAATATTATTATCGTTATCAAGCGATTTGTAAAACGCCAGATAATGTAACTCAATGCACCGCAAATGCTGTGATAGTAGGTGACTCAGCCAGGTGACATAAACAGGTGAGTCTTAAACTTCCTCGGGAGGCATTCAATGGAGAGTTCCAGTACTCGTAGTTCGGTCGATGATGCGTTCCAAACAGTTGGGTCAGATACATCAAATGTTCCTGAACGCACAACAGTGGCCTTTCCAGAGCAGAACAAATCACAGCTCGGCGCAGAACGCAACCGAGACCGACCGGAAACCAAGGCAGCCGGAACTCAGTCGACAACCAACTACGAGGTCGTCATTTAAAGTAGGGACTTATAGACCAACATCGCAACTTTGAATTTAATCCTTTTGCGTACCGGCATCCAGTGTAGGTCCAGGAGATAAGAAGTAAAATGATCGAACTTCTGAACTTGAAGGCGGCGTTTTGCACACCATGCAGCTTCTTTAACAGCAAACCGTTGATGCCATATAACAGAGCGTTGCAGTAGTCTAGCTGTCACGGCCAAGTTCAGCATTCAGCATGAATGCGATTACAACACCCACCTGAGGTCGCCATTATGCCATCGGAGAACAGGCGAGGGCCTTCGATGAGCCTCTCTGGGGATAGAGACGTGAATCCCCCACAGACTCCGACAGCGACATGTATAGAGACAGCGGTATAGTCGTGAATAGACACCCCATGTACATCCGACGATCCCAGGGGAAGGGGACCATATTCGGCGAACTTCGATAAAAGAGGTTGCGCTCATGCGAGAGGGAGATTAAGATTCGAACGGAGATCGGACAGAATACAGCAGTGAACGCAAGCTAAGAAGAACTGACTGGATCGAACGATAACTTTCTTTTCGCTAGTTTAATTGATTAATATATTCTTTATTAAAATATCGCTTCGTACTAAGCGATCCCATCACGTCTCGTTCCTGCTAGACTAGAGGGGAACCTAAGACGTGAAACTAGCCGACTATCTATAAGGGCGCAGGCGAGACGTTTTCTACACAAGCGACAACGGCGATCGAATTTGTCTCAGCTGACGTAGCTCAGAGTAACATTTTTTTGCGGAGAATGGCTATATTATCTATCATAGTAAGCTCACGATAATAACTCCCAGGTCAGTGACTTTCGATGTAACTGCGAGAGTTGATGTCTTCAGCTGGATATGACGATCTTCGTAGTGTATATCTGGATTCTTGTTCCGATGAAAATGAGCTGCGTCTTTTCCACATTCATCCTTTGTCGATTTGGACACATCCAATCATCAGTGCATATAATACACTCGGTGAATCGTTGAACAGCCGACGAAACATCCGAGGCAGGGGAGCCAAGCTAGACCATGACGCCTCGGAAGTGTACCTGCTGTGTTCGATCAGTTACAAAGGAGGCGATCCATCGGAACGCAATCCCATTAGTGCCGCACTGCCGCACCTTATCAACGAAATTAAAAATAGCATGGTCGACGGTGTCAAAGGCTGCGCTACGATCCATCAAGCCGATTAGGGCCGCCCGTCGGTCGTCCATCGTGCGTAGCAAGTCAGACAAAAAACCCGTAAGAGAGCGGTTTCAGCTGAGTAGTTGCATCTGTATAAAGACTGCAGTCATGGCATCAAGTTCTTTGTAGGTAGTCTATAATTTGCTCGGATGCCAGGCGCTCGACCACCATTGACATGAATGTTAGATTAGAAACTGGCCTATAGTTTCCGTATTCATCAAGAGTCAAAGATTACCTTTTCAGAATGGGGGTAACTATTATATGTCGCTGATCAGCCGGAAAACCGGCGTTACACATGTCGACCAAGGCAATATGGCATCAATGCCCTTCTTGAGGAGGAATGTAGGGACTGTGTCGAGGGAGTTCGACTTAGTAGATGACCTCATAACGATTCGACGTACAACATCTGGAGAGCAGGCGTAGAAGTACCTCGTTAAAGTAAGACAGCAGACGCCAACATCTGTCACTGGGCAACCAGCTGTTTCGGCTTCGATGGATGGCAATTTATCAATGAGCGCTGTCGGCTGTATCAATCCTCTCGAACACATCTGCTTCGTTTCAGTAGTTTGTCAAAGCTTAGAGGGGTTGCCCGCTCGGAGGTGATCGGTCGGCTCCAGTACAGATTCTCCTTCAACTTGTAATCGGAATGTTTTTGCCCGAAAGCTTTGAACCACTCCAGCCTATCCTCTTTTGTTTATAAATTCCTGTATCGTATTTCAAGCCGTTTGCAGTTACAGAGGATTGTCCGACATTCATCATGGAACCACAGAGGTAACAGTCGGACGTGAGCCTTAACTTTATATATATCGGGGCGAAACGGTCTACTACGTCGCGAAGCGTGGAATCATCTACCAGGAAGAGCTCAGAGGGGTCAGTGGATAGAGGTTGAGCGTCAATGGGGCTTCCATAAATGCGATCTGGTCAACATGACTCCAACCCCGAAAAGATCGTGTCATAGGATAATCAAAGCGAGGGCAAATCGGGAGATGCTTTGTGGTCATCCCTTGATTTCAAGGTCCAGGGATGACCTCGTCTAATGAAGTGGTAGCAAAGTCCAGAGTGCCGCCGAGCGCATGAGTCGCTCCCTTGACATGCTGAATCATGGCGATAAATGCTAGCAGATAAACCAGCCGAACACCATCCGGATCATCCGCTTTCTTAACATGGATGTTAAAGTCGCCGCCTTTGATGACAGTGGCACAAGTATTCTTTTGCACACGGGTCTTTTGTACAAGCGACCGACTTCCTATATAAGACGGTTAACTAGCCACAACAGATGAGACGAACGTCCACTCACCGAGAGATAGTCGGGGCTGAAGAAAACGTACACGGCCGCGGAAGACGGTCGAAGCCGACAATCAACTACAGAGAATACGCCCAGAACCGACTGTGAACGGTTGGAGCAGCAGACGATGAAGACGATCGGAACCGACACTCAGCCACCGATAACGTTTCGAGCAGCACATGAACAAGACATCGCAGCTGAAGAAGACGATCGGAACCGACACTCAGCCACCGATAACGTTTCGAGCAGCACATGAACAAGACATTGCAGCTGAAGAAGACGATCGGAACCGACACTCATCCACAGAGAACGGTTACAGCTGACGACAAATGAGACGATTTGAGCCGAAAAAGATTGCAACGCGTTCATAAGATTACCTAGTTGGCCCTGCAGAAGTGATATATGAAATTAAACAACCTTTAGAGAAGCAGGTCCTTGGCCACTTTATCCATCGCCTGAAAGAGGATATCCACATGCAGCGACCAACACCATACAGCGACTCGAAGCTTTCTGGTCCCGAACTAGAATTCCAACCAAAATATCGCCAATACTCGAGAAACTATTCTATGAATAACAGGGCTGAAGAAGAACAAGGGTTAGGGTTAGGGTTAAAATCACGTGTCGTCCCAGTTTTAGAGTCAATCCGGAAACTTGCAGCATTATGCCGCTGTGGATACAGATGATGAAGCGTTGGAAAGGAAACTTAACCGAGACTGAATCTCCCGAGACAGTTGCGATACAACGGAATAAGTCTGACACAAATTCCGTACCCTCGACAATTACTCCATTAATTTTTAAAATTATACGGACAAATACGCGACATTTACGCAACAAAAATATTTAGTAGACTTATGCCATCTGCTAAAATAGCGGCGTGCAACAATTGCTGTTATTTTTATAAAAGAAAGAAAAGGAAGATTTATAGACCTCAAATTCTGATAACGGCATTCACGCAAAAATAATTAAAATTTAAAGATTAACTAAAATGGTTAGAAATATAATTTGTAAGAAAAAAAATTGATTTAGCTACCCAAGGAAGACAATGCTTTCTTGTTGACATAAATTTCTGGACAGATGGTGACCGTCGGGAAGCGTAGAGATCGGTTGTAACCTACTCGATAGTTGACGATGGTTGGGTATGACAGATAGTAGGATATGCGGTCGTAAAACTGGAAAACCATGAAACCTGCTCCAAACAGTAGAAGCATTGTCCACACCACCTTACGAAGAACGGAGCCGATTTTGTGGGATGACGGTTTAACCAAGTAAAACAAACCCACAATGGATGCTTCTTTTGCAAACGTTGACATCCGACATCTCAAGGCCAATGACAGGATCTTGAAGAAACTCATTTTTTCTTTATCTGTGATGTTTATATTCATCTCCTCTTTTATCTTTTCCACTTCGTCAAGAGGTTCTCCAGATGGCTGGGTCTGGCATTCGTCAATGACCGACCTACTCTCGCAAATTCTTGTGCTCGGTCTTGAATCGATCTGGTTTTTGTACGCGATTGGCTCCTGTTGATTTTCTTGTAGTCTTGTAACACCTAACTCGACCTGAGTTGACGACATCTCGCCTTTCATCATGTATTCGAGTGTGAATGGATGACTCATCATCGAGTTTTTCTACAGATTCAAAGAAAGACTTATTTTTTTGCAATTTTGTGAACTGTCTAAAAGTGGAATATAGGCACTGCCAAGGTAGTGTGACAGTGAGATGTTCTTACATGAATAAGCGATTTCTTCGACTAACGTATGATATTTTATAGTAGCTCAACTCTAGGGTACGGAAGATAAGAGCTGTTAAATTCTGATTCAAGGTTTCTGGTGTTTCTATTTTGATCGACTGTATGTCATGAATTTGATACACCACAATATATGCCCTTTTAAATCTATGTAACTCAGTAAATGTTTTTATGTTTCACTTAAATCGCTTTAAATTTACCTGCATTCAATATAAATTAGTCTGAGGCCAACTCTGAATTTGTGTAGACCTTTCTAAATCATGCATTTAAATCCGCAGGCCTAAAGGTGTCTGGCAAGGAAGTATATTTACGAATCATTTTATCTGTATGTTTTGGTCTCTTGCAATTTTCTGTGCATAGTTTCCTAAGCTTCTATTCCAAAAAGACATGTAGACTAAGACTTAACTTTTCAAACGTTCTTTCTTCCGATGGCCTCTTCTATCCAAACCTTCTGCACCGATTCTCAGCCTATGACAACCAACAACTTTGAATGATATTCGTAATCTTGTTGTTATCTCCTTTTAAAGAATGTGTCTAAGTTCTCGTTCCCACCACCATTTCAAAGAAATGATTCGTTGTCTTGGATCCAAAATTTACATACATCATAAACCTCTATTTGGCTGAAGGCTGTTTTCTTCCATATCATATATTCCTAAATTAAAGAATGATTTTGCTGCGTCGGTCTGCTCGACATAAGTATCCAACTGTCAATCACGCAATTTGTCTCCTTTCGCCCTGCCATCGGTGTCCATCTGTATCTCTCTCTCTCTCTCTCTCTCTCTCTCTCTCTCTCTCTCTCTATCTCTATCCCCCCTCTCTCATTTTCTCATTTACCTCTGCCTGTCAGTCTCCCGTCTGTGGCCTCCTATCGGCCTCGTTTCAAGCAAGCTAGTCATGCAACTGTTAATGATAGCCCCGCCTAACTGTTCCATCGTGGTCCCCACAAATAACATTAACTCAAATGACTATATTAGCCGACATAACACAATCTAAATTTATGCAAAAACTAATATCCTCGACGTTTCGAAATTTGTACTTCAGCATAGTTTAACCTTTTCTTAATTAGCAAATTCTTCCTCCTTGTGAAATTCTGTATCAAACAATCAAGCAACTCCATGGTCAGTTTCCTATCGAAAGTCATGAAAGAAGTCGCTAATCGCCTGAACTCTTACCTCTCATCGACCAACCAGCACCTATCTTTCCAATCTGCCTATCGACAATACAATTCAAATGAGAAAAGTCACAATTCCTTTGTCCGTGGAGATGATTAAGCGAATAGTGAATAATGCATATTTGCAATTCACGTTATCAACTCCACGGACAAGGGAATTGTGACTGCTCTCAGGTTCCTCGATGCCTGTTTTCTTTCGGTACCGTTGATCGCAATATACTTTATCGTCTCAGACATTGGTTAGATCCTTCCGGTTCCACCCTCCAGTTGGTTTGTGTCTTACCCACACCATCTTATTGAGTTATAGGTGTTACAGGCGAATTTCGTAAAATGCCAAACATTGTGGGGCACTCGGATGTTCTTGGTAGCTGGCCCAGTTTCAGTTCGTTCGCTCATGTTTTGTGTCATGAAGGTCCAAACTAAAGACGCATCTCTTTTCACTTCCTTACCAACCGTAACCTGGCTTCTCTGACCCTGACCTATCGGAATTCAACCTGACTTCTCCCACAGACATTGATTTTGATTCCGATTTTGATTGAAGCGAACATTAACTGATGACTTGGACACTATGATAACGGCCCTATAGAAGTCTTTAGATTAGGTTAGATATTATACCTCACCAGTCTTGACAATACTTACTGATAGCTTTCTTGACTATGATATGTACGCTGACGATCTACAGCTGTTTCTTTCGTTTGACAGAGTCACGTCAAATCTGCTTTGCAACCACTTGCTTCTGGATGTCTAGTAATGAACTTCTTCTGATTGCTTCTGAACCCGTTTCTTCTTTCTAGGAACTTCCAACAACTTCGAAAATTGGAATGCCTTGCGTCTGTTCAGTTGGGTGACTTGCATTTTAATCCTGAAACTCTTGTTGTACAGTACTTCGTACCAGGATAATGATAAGTTTTATGCCTTTCTGGGTAGTTGATCAAAAACAATGAATGCAGTTTTTGGGCGCAACAGGCTTATGTTTAGGAATTTTTCTTTATGGCTCTGGCGAGAGAGTTTTGAACCATTTGTAGTTTGTGCAGATCTCCCTTTGTGAAACCAATGAGAAAAATTCCTAACTGGGTTCATATTCAGTAGGATTAACAAGCCAGTCACCTAACACAGCTGACGTAAGACAGTCGAATTTGCGAAGTTGCTGACAACTTTCTAGCAGGAGATTCGGTTTTCGAGGGTATCACAAGACGTTTGTTACTAGCCGACTTATCTGTATTCCATGCTCTCTCCTCATACTAATAAATATTGCAATCGATCAGTGAACACAGTGATTCTTGTGCCTCGCAACAGGAGAGGGTTGGGTTCTCAGTCGTTCTCGGGCGTTGGTCCAAAACTTTTGAGTTCGCTGCCCTGCTCGGTTCATTCCGTCTGTTCCCAGTTATTTTGCTCAGAATTACAACAAAACCCAGTTTTATTTTCAATCGTTCTATATGCAGTGTCTATTTACAAAGCCTCTTCCTTTGGACATAATAATAAACAACTGTCATACACAACTGCACAGAAAAGACACCAACACCAACTCTCAAAAAAACATAAGCATTACTAATGGCGTATTGGTAGACCAGGACAGACGGCTTTAGCTCAACGCCGTTATCTTCTTTAGCACCGGAATAATCACTTGACTGGATTTGGATCCCACCCCTAAGCACCACAAGCGAAGACAAGTTTGACAATGGTTCGGTATCGCTCGTCAACCACTCGAAGAGCTTCGCCTCATCTCCATTCTCCAATCCATCCAAGGCAGGCAAAGCCTAGAGGATTTTAAGCGTTCCTCGGATTCTCATGCTTCCCGTCATTTCAGTGACTAGCTCGCTTCTCCCGTCCACCTGACCGAAACCCCTTTCAAATTTCCCGAACTCGTCTTCAGCTCGCTTTGTCATTCACCGACTCACTCAACCAAGCATTTTAACGTCAATAAAATGATGTTGAGATATTTTTTCAGCTATAACGATAATTCTATATTTTAAATATTTTAAAACACTGATGTAATGGTGCATTCGAAAATGCTGCGTTATTTACATTATTCCTGTTCAGTTGCAAGAACTGCGACAAATGCATATAGGCATTGCAGGAAACATAGTTAAATGAAGGACTCACCAATTTCGATCAGTTGAAACTGTGTTCGTAATTCTACGATACTAAAAATGCACTGAAGTTCGTGTACATCGTCATTTGCTTTGCCTATCGTTAAAGATTTGATCAATGAATTTAACGGCGTGTCGTCTGACTGGAAAATTAAATGTAAGCAAATAAATTATGCTTCCTAATGTCCGTGGATCATGCCTAATTAAACATGAACCGCATGGTGGCGCTGCGAGTTTCTTTGTTCAGCTAACTTTAATGTTTGTATGGTTAGAACACGAACGCTATTATATTACAGAACCTACGCCATTAATCAAGAATTCCATTCTCTATTTGTTACGCAAATATGCTTGTTCTGTTATATTCTCTTCTGCGCTTCTTGTTTTCAGGTCATTAACTATCTAGAAAGCGTTCGCTATGTTTATTATGCTTCAACGTGAATCGATGAATTTTTAGTTCCTATGATAATTATTATCGTGCCATAGCATTAGACGGTTCAGTGGAGTTTGTCTTGCGCCGCCAGACTGCACTTATACGACCCATCTGCTCGCCACACTCTAGATGCAGTTCAACTCTAAGCCGTTACAACCTGCTGAATTAAGCCACCATACAAATAGGATCTATTTGAACATTGAATTGAATTGAGTTGGACATTGTTTATTGAATCACCAACAATTTACACAGTTACAAGTTTCACCAAAACTATTACTATACAAGTGCTGGCATCAAACAATATTAACACTGCATATTTGAAATTGTCTTTGTCGTCGAAAACTAAATGTACATAGTCACAAGCGGTGAAGTCTGACGTGTCCCGCTGAATTTCGGACTTCAAGCCGCATTGAGACTAGCCCGGTCCCAGAGTATTGACGGCTGGCGACATTTTGTAAAAACGGCAGCGCGTAATCGTTATTGTAATTCCGAGATTTCTACAGCGCCCAACGAAAGCCACGTCACGGAACCAGCTTGTTCACAGGCGCTCAGTCAAAACAAAATCGATAGGCAAAAGGGTTCGGTTCCAGGTGAAGATCCAAAAGTTCTGCAGCGAGACAGCGTGGAGAGACAGAAAAAGACAGACAGAGAGAGAGAGAGAGAGAGAGAGAGAGAGAGAGGAAGAAGGGGTGTCAGTATAGGATCTGTGAAACAGGAATGTTTTCAGTTTTGAGTGAAAGGCCGATGCAGAAATTGCAAGAGGTGGAGCATGGATTAGTTTGCATGATGGGTCAGATAACTGTTGCAGTTCTGGGGGGAGTTTATTCCATAGTGGTGGGGGAGATATGGCTGTGGAGCGATTACCAAATTTTAAGGTTGAGGTGAAGGGCGGGCGAAGAAATGTTCGGGGAGAAGAGAGCGAAGTGGTAGGATTGTGTCAGCGTGTTGCAAGCCACATATTGGTGATGCTGATTAAGATAATGCTTGTGTAGCACGATAGAATGCACCAAAAGAGTGCATACATGTGCTCTGTCTATCGCAAAGAATTTGATCAATGAATTTAATGGCAAGTGACCTCACAAGAAATTATTGTTCATAAGCTGTTGGCACCAAACACTGGAATATACAAAATACTTTTACCGCAACATCAACCAATGCTTGCGTTGGCCAAGTCAAACCTACTCTGTCTAGTGTTTCTAAAAAGAGAAAGCTGTGCCTGTAGAGTCACATGCCATCGCATCTGCTGACACGAAGGCAGCAACGCCAAGTCCACATGCAACAGACCTCTTAATTCTATTACCAATATACCCAGCAAGAAAAACAACAACATGCATTTCGGAATCTGAGACATTGATTAATTTACAGTCACACAGCACTTCTTCAAAAGCACTTACATCACATTCTATCACAACGAATGACTTTTTCTCTAGAAAACAGTTATTTGCAAATTTCATAATTGACGTTTTACTCTTTGATGCGGAATTTATGTGTAGTATACTGCTAAGCTTCAACTTTTTATTACATTCCATGATTAATACACAGAAATATGAAAATTATTGCCAGCTAGTCTCATGTATTGGGAAAATCTGTATTCTAAGTAGTCAGTTTGAAGTTTCAGGCAAGAATATTATAAAATAATTGAATCGGAAACGCTTTACACTTTCAGTAAACCAAATAAGGACCAGATGTGTGACGTCACACACATAAATATGGCAAACATTGCGGCATGTTAGTAACTTATATAGGCATGTTAGTAACAGTCATTAATCAGCTTACCATGGGCATCACTCGACTGAAACGGCCTTACTGAAGATCATAGATAATGTCTACACCGCTTGTGGACGACGACAGTCCACCCTACTTTTCAGCCTCGACCTCACCGCTGCCTCTAACACGATCGACAAAACAACTCTCATCACTAGGCTGAGGAAGACATTCGGCATCAGTGGTGTTGCGTTAGATTGGATTCGTAGCTACCTGTCTCACCGGTCACAACATGTCAGCATTGGTTCATCAAGGTCGCAGCCGACTACCTGCGAATACGGTGTCCCAGAGGGGTCGGTTCTTGGCCCGATTCTTTTCAGGTTGTGTGTGGCTCCAGTCGCTGGTGTCATTTCCGCACACGGCATCAATCACCACCAGTATGCCGATGACACCCAACTATACATAGCGCTTTAGGTACGCCAAAGATGGCAAGGGGTCAGTGTGAGTCATCGTCGTCGTCAGAAACCACCTGCATAGACCGACCAGTATGGAATGAAAAGAGGCATTCATGGATAGAGCCACAGAAGCCATATGATGTGCAGAGTGGCTTTAGGAGGATCTCATGGTCGAACGTATCAAACGCCGTGCTGAAATCAAGCAAGGAGAGAAGCGTGACACGGCCGGAGTCGATGGCGTATAGCTGCGGCATTTTATGGCCGCCACATTTTATAGCCGCGAATTTAATATGGCTTCACTAATTGATTGTGACCTTTATTACCATATCACTTGAAGCGATAATCGATTGATATCTTGGACATTATGATTATGGCGCTATAGAACTAATTAAAGTAGATTAGACATAAACTGTTTTAAGATCTTTATTCTTTGACAAATACGATTTTTATAACGTAAGTATTTTTGAAACTCGGATGCTTTGATGAAATAGAAAATGCTGCATTACTTGCAGAATTTCAGTCACTGTACAATTTCGATATTTTTAACTTGTTACTCAAAAGTTCAGCTATCTCCAATTTTCTTCCAGTAGTTGTCGGTTTTTAAACCACGTTTAAAAATTTTGCTTAGGGTCCAACTACAATATGTCCACTATGTTCATTCAAGATCACTGTAAACAAGAAAATCTCTAGCTTCTCTTTAATTGGGCCGATAATATCAACAGGAAGTTTTGTTATTTAGATTTTAGAAAGATAAGATTAACCTCCGTATTTAAAACAATATTTGCATGACGACAATAATCTTCCGTTCCAACATGGCATATGCGTTTATACAATGGAAAAAACTTCTGTGTGTATGGCATGAGAAGGACAAATCTGTACCCATTACAAAGACTGGACATTCATTATGCTACTAGAGCAAGGACAATAGTTTATTCAATAAGATAATTTTTTAAAATTTAAAAAAGTATATAGTCTCAAATTGGGCATCTTAGGAACCCCATACTGCAAGAAGCCCATGGGATGGGCATCTTGGAATAATGGAAATTGATTATAAATGAATGATGTGGAAATCCCTCATCTTTGCTGGCCAATGAAGTAAAATTTATATAAACTGAAAAAGCATAACCATAAACTAAAAGATTATTCAACTACTGATATTAAGCAAACATGAACATGAAGAGCAAATATAAATAAATGTCAAACTTGTCGTAAGATGTTATTGTTGATTTGAACTGTCAAGTATAACTAACGACAAAAGTCACACTTGAATCCTTTTGATGTCTCCCCTGTACACTCTTCATGATACCAACTATTAAGCATACTGCATTTCATCCATTTCTCCCTATAGCAGCACTGTCTCTAAAGCATTCATTACACATAAGACATTTTTCATCTCCTTCACAGTCCAACTTGGGTTTGTTTTTAGCTTTCTTTTTTGACTGAGGTTCCTGGACACTAATTCTTGCTTTTTTCTGCCTTGGTTTGTCTTGTCTGGATGTAAATTTGTCTCTTCTTTAGTTCCTTCATTTTGGTTTTTACTGCACCAGTTGCTGAAGAATCAGTGACCTGCAATGTGCCACAGTATTTGGTTAGCACTATCTTCTTCTTTGTCTTTCCTATCTTTTCTAATACCTTCTTATTAAATCGTGAACTGATAAAGACCTCAGTCATCTCTGACTTCCTTTTCCGTTCTCTTGTTCTGTTTTTGGCAATGGTGAAATAGATTCAGTAAAATTGCTGACCACTGACAACTTCCCTGGTACTGATTCTTTGTCAGTCAAAGGAAGCATCATGGCTGGCACCGATTCTTGGTCAGTCGAAGAAGGCATCATGGCAGATAGTCGTGAGCTACTGAGGCTTAATCGCGTGCTGCACCAGAGCTTTATGCTGCTTTCCCAAAACAGTTTCAAATCGTCCCAAATTCCCTGACTTCTGCATTTTTTCGTGCAGATGCCTTGAAATGGTTTAGAGAGGCACATCATACACTGTCTGTTTTTCGTTTAGGCCTACTCATTTCTCCTCTTTGTACTTTTTCCACGGCTAGCTGAAGCATCGAAAACCATACCTTCCACTGGTTGTCTTTCTCTCATAAACCATTTTAACAAACTCCTATAAAAATAATCTAATACGCAGAGAAACACACCACGTTCACAAACACAACTAGGTTATAGCCATTAAAAGTAATGAACATTTATCACTGCTGCAGCTATAGGCCTATCGCTAGAAAACACCATTCTAATGACTTGGAATTTATACGGCGCTATAAACCTGTAACTGTTCCTACTATTAAATCATTAACATTTTTCTAGCTGCACCTCCAACCACGACTGCCTGTTTAAACTCATGATACAAGAGTGATGCTCTAAGATGCCCAGGGTATTCAGTACGTCCATGGGCATCTTGTAATCTTTATGCTTCCTATGTATTCAAGAAGCCCATGGGCATCTTGTAAATCTGCTAGTCCTACTCTGTTGACGCCATTTTGGTTAACTAGCTCGATTTTAAAAGTTTGATAAATACATTGAAACAATCATAACTTAGCCTAGTATAAACCTGAAAATTCACACCTACGTGGTGCATAAGGTTACAGAGAAATATTTGCAAATTCTTACGTGCGTACTTACGGAAAAGTAGTCAAAATTTAAAAAATCACGTAACCACGCCAATATCTAAAATATTTTAATGCCGTTGCAACTGAAGGATCGTAAGATGTCACTACATGCAAAGACACAACTAGAACACGAAATTCTGTCTTCAGTTACGTTTTAAAGGGGGTGAGCGTCTTATTCACCCTGGGCATCTTAGAGCACTCTCCCCTACAATGGAAAAAACTTCACGCAGGCATTACAGAAAAAGAGTTAAATGAAAGGACTTACCAATATCGAACATATGAAAATTGTCATCTTGATTCTGGAATAGACTGAGATTCACGTACACTTTCATTTGCCTTGCTTATTCCTAAGAGTTCGATCAATGAATTTAAATGGCATGATGTCTGACGAGAAATTAAACGTAAGCTATAAGACTTAAGGCAAGATCGAACAACTGTTTCATTAAAAGGGTCAAGGGGTAACATTATCCTCCAACTGAAGCATTTTGTTCTATCTTTGTGGTTTTATGTTGTCAGGTACAAAGCTCTGGTGAGAAGGTTTCGTTGAAGAGGCAAGATAAATACTTTTCAATGAAGTCCTGGCTGCTATTCTTACTTCGGCCAATAAACAGGTATTGCTTGCAAGTATTTATAAAAACTATTCAAAGGTGATATGATATTTAGCGTATAGGGTCTTTATAACGTGACTTAAAGCCTCGAAAGAGGATGCAATGTAGGACAATGCGATGAGATATTAGGGAGGGCGTCCATTTCTGAAGTCGTTTTCTTGTCATGAAGCATTAAGCATCCATTGCTACAATAATAAAGCAAACATAACGACTTAATGCAATATATTTCATGTAAAAACTTCTTGGTCACTGCACAAAGTCCTGACAGTATTCGAACAAATTCAATAAGCAGATCAGCTCTGCTATCCGACCTACAGCGCCCGGTAAAGGCGAACCCAACGAGGTAATAGAAGAACGGGCGAACCTCATAAAATGCCAAACACAAGGTGGCGCTGCGATCTGTGAAGTGGTGATCCCATTCAGCGAGGTCGTGTTATTTAAAGGGGCCCAATGAACGCGACTGTATCAAATGCGTCTGACCTTTGTCATACCTTCTGTTAGGTAGCGCTCGTATATGCTTCTCGACCACCAGCGAATGCGAGTTACACGATGGAGACAGGGAGTGCCATATCTTACTACATATGCAATTGTCCTCGTTGAAGAGAAGTGCATGACGTGTGACAGACGGTGCCAGGAGACGAAACCAGAGTAGATGGCTTACAACATGTTGTGGAAACGGCAAAGCTTCGGAGAGGAGCAAGCCACATATTGACGATGGTGGAGATAATAATGGTTATTTGACGCGAATAAATGCACCGAGAGAATCACATGCTGGTGTTTAGTTTAACTCTACGAATTTGATCAATGAATTGAATGGCATGTGACTTCACCAGAAAACAGTCAGACAGCCATTACCATTGGAGCTGTATCTCGCTCGCAGCGTGTAATTGAGACATTTTCTAAGCATGGGCTTCCATCATTCATTATTTCTGAATTTATTAAGCGCCGCTATTTAATGACAAAATATCAATCGATGGCACCTAGTAATTGTGTGAAGAAGACTTGCTCAAACCCCAACACAATAACCGCCTCAGAGGTAGCTCGAATCTGTACTCTCTAGTTAATGGTTCTCTAACCAATGGCACAACTGTACTCTGCCCTCAACTCGTTCGTGGACATTTTGTTAAAGGCGTTTTATGCCTTCACATACTGAAGGAAACGTTGCGGAAGTGTGACATTAAGTGCCATGTAAATATTTGGTCTCCCACCCTCTCCTAATTTTCATAAGGTATGAAAGTTTCTTCTTGAGTTTTCCTTTATATATTTTTTGTATGGCTCGTACATTCCGCACATATAATTTATGGTGTCATTTTCTTAGTTCCAGTGTCTTATTCTCTATTCGTTTTTTTCGAATTTAGTCGCTCGAATATCGTAGTTTCTGCATCTCGTTCACGTGGTTCCTATTTATCCTTCTTCCAATTGTTCTATTCGTTCTTGTTCGTAGTTTCTATTCGTTGATCGTCATTTCTATTCACTGTTCCTCGTAGCTCGAATTTGTAGTTGCTGTTCTATTTGTTTTTCATCCTAGTTTCTATGCGTAGTTTTCCGTACTTTACTTGGATCTTCGTATTCCTCTATTAGTTCCTCTGTGCAGCTTTTTCTTTGTTTTTCTTTGTAGTTTCTATTCCTTTTTCTTCACTGCTTTCCATCGTTCTCTTTGTAGTTTATAATCTTTGTTATCCATAGCTTCTGCTAGTAGTTTCCCGTATTTTTATTCGTTCTTCATTGTTTTTAGTCGTCCTTCTTCGTAGTTCTTATTTGTTTTCTTCGTAGTTTTTATCTTCTTTTAGTAGCTTCTATTCATAGTTTTCCGTAATTTTATTATTGTATAGACTAGATCTCTAGTGCCGTAATACTAATTTTATGGTAGCTGTATTAAAATAATACTTGGAAACAATTTCTACGGCTCTAGAACAGCTTATGACGTAAACAGATTTACTCTAAGTCTATGCATAAACAGTATCATGTTGTGCTGCATATTCACATGCATAGATTTTCAGTTCGAAAAGAAGAAAACTGGAAACTAGTAAACGTCAATTTTTTAAATTTTGATTTTTTTCAAACTGGAAAAGCGTCTTTTGAGATCTATCTGTAATTCTGTACAGATTATTCACAGACGCTCAGTAAAAAAATCGTTAGGCGAGAGGGTCAGAAACGGTTCCAAGTCAGGATCGAAGAGCCAGGCTGGCAGACAGGCGGCTACGGTGGATGGTGTTTGCAATTGGAGCGGGAAGATAGATAAAGGGAAAGGAAGAACCAGGATAGGAATGCATTGCTTGACCCATGGTAAGTCAATAACTGTTCATCGACAGTCACATTGTCTTCTGGAACAAAGGAATCCTGCAAGGTCTTCTCCCAAGTGTCGAATAATTGTCTGATGGGTGCCAGATTGTCTGCATCTAGCTCTTCCTTTCTGATTACTGCATCATTGAATCTCATGGCACGCGCTATTTTTTAAGCTATTTCTGGCCATGCTCTTACTGAATATCGAATGACCATCTGGCATGTTCCACGGCCGCTGTATGGCTTCTTTTCAGGTCTTATACACTCCAGCCAAGATTCAAAGTCCTAAGTAGCACAATAGCTCATCGTTAGTAACATCGGTTCAGCTTTGCCCACAGATGCAATAGCCTCCTTTATTTGTCCGTTTTATGATCTCTTTCAAAACAGGATTTCTCATCAATGGCTAGAAGGCTGTGAGAGGTCTATCAACATTTCGAACGGCGTACCTTACTGGACCAGAAGTTTTGTACATTACGTCTGCAACTCTTTGTCGTCCTGTAGTTTGTTTGACGGGTCGTTTGTACCTTTCCCATCTTTTGACGTTGAAGTCTGGTCTTGACACTCATCTCTTCTGCTGTCAAACATGAAATGGTGATGGAGTCATTTGACCCCAATGGCACTCATGTTGGTAATTGGAGGGTTAGGGGGTTAGGGTTGCCTCCATCCTCAACCGTATCAGTCAACTAATTTGGACGCCGACTATCTCGAACTTTGACGTTTTACAGGGTCCTGTTCAGGAGCCGTGCTAGATTGCACCAACTACCAGACCACCTGGTTCGCAATTCATTGGGCTGCAATTTCTACGAAAATGACACTCAGCTGCTTCTTTCATTTGACAGTGTCATGCATGATGTGGAGAATCTGCATCTAAGCCTTTATTCTAATTAGCCTCTAAGACTTTATTCTAATTAGTCTATATTCTAATTAGCCTCTAAGCCTCTGCCTCTGCCTCTAGGCCTTTATTCTAATTAGCCTCTATGCTAATTAGCCTCTAAGCCTATGTCTCTAAGCCTTTATTCTAATTAACCTCTATGCTAATTAGCCTCTAATCCTTTATTCTAATTAGCCTCTATGCTAATTAGTCTCTAGCCTCTAAGCCTTTATTCTAATTAGCCTCTATGCTAATTAGCCTCTAAGCCTTTATTCTAATTAGCCTCTATGCTAACTAGCCTCTGCCTCTAAGCCTCTAAGGATGCCTATATAAGCACTGGCAGTCAGTCCGCAGATCGTCACTGGCAGTCATCAAGGACAGTCGTCGTTAGCAGCAGACCGTCAGCAGTACCGTCAGCAGTAGTCGCAGTGTGTTCGAGTTCGACTCCGCAGTCGTGGTTTAGCCAGTTAGTCGGCCAAGTTGAATTTTTAACCTAGTTTAGTGGAATAGAAGTTAAGTCGTTGACGTAATTGTACTTCAGTTGTCATGATTGTCGTTTTAAGTTGCGAGTAATAAACGTTTGAATCTTGAAGACTCTGTGTTCAGCCTCCTGACAGACCACGGGAACCTTACCCCGCGGACCGACCCCAGAACGGCGCTGGTTAGGTAATCCTGGTGTAGTTTGGACCAGCTGCCTTGAGGAAACACTCGGGGGTCCTTAGTAGTGCCAGAACGTCACAATACTATCGGTCTCCGTCTACTTTCTTCTGTGTTCGATGTTGCTCAGTATTCGATGACTATTAATAAATTTTTGATTTCTAAGACTGAATTTTATCTCTTGGGCTACAGCCATGAAAATTGTTTTGGGTACGTTTTTTAGTTGGTTTGATTGCTTCTTGATTGTATTAAATATGCACGAAGTTTGGTTCAGGTTAGCCTAAATATAGTTTAAATCATATTTGGAAAGTAAGTCTTTTCTTCCTTATCCTCATCTGCTTCTGCCTGCAGTGTTTACAGTCACACCAAATAGGACTTTCAAATGATTCATCCTTATACAGAACACCTACCAGCACTGAACAGTTGAAAATTGTTATCAACATTCATTATACAACAGAATGGCGGGCAAAAATACACGTTTTTACTCTATCACTGAATTTATTGGCTAGAGCAGACGAAAAGCCAAAACAGCAGCAAAACACAGGCCTATTAGCCTCGTAACTGATATAGTGATTCAGTAAAAACCAATCGGTCATCGTCTCATTCTATGCAAAGGTAGTTTTGTGTTGTCGGCTACCAGGCGTCACCGCAGAGGTTTCCTTGTTGTGGCGCTATATTGATGTAAGACTGTGAATACAGATGTTAAATAATTTACTGTACAACTGATGCTCAACTTGAGGGATCTCTTAATTGTCAGCTATACAAAAGTTGTTTCAATGAATTTTTCAAAGATTCGTTGTGCTAGTATTTTGCATTAGTGCTATGCGAATAATTAGACTTAACATTATTTATCTCATAATTCACAGTGGTTGAATTTGAACGAATAAATTCGCTTCCCATAAAATATATTGTGCTGTGAATGTTGCTTCTTAAAACTGCTAGTGAAGCTTGTTACATGTAAAAACATATAAATTCCCTCATACATACATACATTCAAGTAGTTGACACGTCCCACATCAGGGAATTCTGAATAATTTCTACGTGTAAGTATTGAAAATTGAGATGAAATATTAAATAATAACAATTGAAAAACAACTGCTCGAACAAACTCATTTGCAGATGCTATACTTTATGGCTCAAAACACGACATAATATCAAACTTCTTAGCTACTTAAATATTTATCAATGCAACACTAAATGTTCATGCTTTCGTAATTCTGTTCCAAAGGTAAACATCTCCAATTTGGCGTAATCCACTCGCCTAAAATAACTACAATTAAAAATATGTGAATACAGTATGTTTTACAAAATGACTTTCTAAAGACGTTGGATTTTAGCGAACCTTGCAGAAGTGACCAGTTCCTTGAATATTTCGATTAAACACTGCAGAAATTCGAACACGGTAAGAACTGCGCCTCCGAGGATTAATCCGAAAGCACCGCCAATGTCGCCAATCAGTGTGAGTAAATCGTAGGCTGGAGTCATTTGGATGTCGACGTAGCTCAGCTGAGAGAAGAAGATATCGAGATAGACGAGTTCCTTGCTCAGTTTTGACATCGTGAGATTCCGTCCCTTGAACTGCGTCCTCTGCGACGTGTAATTGAGAAACTGCTGCGATAGAGAACTTGTCGAGATTGAATACGGATATGTGACTTGATTGCAGCGGAGAGGACAATCACAATTGTTACACGCATCAGAAGTAACAAACTTTTTCGAGGCGTTTGATAGACAGTAAAACACTTGGTCAAAAGTGCATGTTTCTCCTGGAACTAAGTACACAAGTTGACTAATCACATAGACTGCCTCTAATAATTAATAATGTATTATTGATGCTATGCTATATTAAACCACAGAAAAAAATAGCTACGCTAATCCACAGCTAAGAGTCTGACAGACTGTGATTGCCCATCAAAGTCATTGGAGTAGATTATGAGTTGTTCCAATCTAACATTGATATAAACATATTTCTGTAGCTTCAACGTTCAGAAGTAAATACTGCATGTGTCAAGGACAAACAAACGTCCCCTTTTGAAATGTCATCAACTGAAAAATATATAATAGCCACACCTCCTGTTTAGACTTCTTCCAAACTACAAAACTGCTAGATTTCGCCATGGCAAAAAAAATTTATTTGGATAAGCTGAAGCAAGATATTTCAGCTTCTTCGTTATGGTCAGCTCCTGTACAAACGGCAGTTAATTGGCTATGCAGTTCCATTCAACTTTAGGTGGAAAATTTTCTTTGGAACCAAGAGAATAGTAGCACGCACAAGGCATCCGGGGTATAACTCTGCCATTCCTGAAGCTTGGCGAGGCAGAAGTGAATTAGAGCGTTGATGACGCCACTCTGACCGTCCCTCTCACAATATTATGTTCAAGCAATAGTGGAAACTTGTACCAAAACTTGTTTCATCTGCCAAATTTGCATATTTAACAAATGAAATTCCTGAAAGTTCTGCACAACAAATTGTTGTGAATGGCTTCGAATAACTTATTCCATAGAGAGAAGTTTAACTTGTCCTCTGCCGCTTTCTCGGCTACCCGTAAATAACCTAGCTAGTAAGTTCTTGATTTTTAAGATAAAATTGCTGGTTTAATGCTGAAACTTGTTGGTTATTCGGTATGTGATAAATTTCTTCATCCTAGTTCTTCGTCTTCTGTCTCGTCTAATTTTCATCAAAGAAACTCTGTATCCTTGACACTGTTCCTGCATATTTTCTGAGAGTGCTTTTATGTCCTAGATCCAACCATTACATCAATTCTCAATTTCTCACTGGATTTCTAAATGACCCATCTTGAAATATCATCAATTGAAAAATGTATAAAATGCATAATGGATCCTTCGAATCTTCTTTTGCTTGTGCCATAGTTCATCTTCTGTTAAATGCCCATGTCTCGATCCTGGTGACCTGTACAATTACAGATCCATCTCAACTTTGAATTCTGTTTATGAAATTCTTTAATGGATAGCTATGAATCTCATGCATATCCAACTATCCTCCAATTCACTAACCATCCCAGGTTAGTGTGCAGTCCATATGATGTCCTCCATTGATTAGAGCTGAGTGCCAGCACTTCCTCCTCTTGACTTTTCTGCTATTTTAAATACTGTGGATCTGATAAAGTTATTTCGGTCACCTCCAGCACTGGCCTCGCGCTTCTGGTTCCAGCCTGCACTCGTTTTGCTACTTATCTTGGCTCACGCATGTATTGAGTATATCTAAATGTCATATAGTTTTTTTCTAATGTTTTGAGGGCGCGAAGTGTTCCCACGGTTCCGTGATTGGTTCTCTTTAGTTCACATTTTTTACCTAAGTACGCTGCTGGGCATTCATTCACTAGGAAATAACTTATGTGCTAATGATACTCAAATCTACATTTAACTTGACGGTTTTTGTCATTGGTCTGTGCAGCTGTTGCCCACCAAACTATATAATTATATATATATATATAAATATAAAGAATACTGAAAATCAATCCTCATTCTCATTACTATCTTTTATTGAAATTGGTCATATGAGTACCTTTCTCTGCTGACATCTAACCATTACATCAATTTCCTTTCATTAACGAGTTTTTTCGTTTGTTAACATAGATCTCTTTCTCTCTTTGTTTCTCTCACTCACTTTCTCTCCCCCTATCTGTCTGTCCGTCTCTCTCTCTCTCTCTCTCTCTCTCTCTCTCTCTCTCTCTCTATGTGCGTGTGTGTGTTCCTTCGGCTCAGTTGCACGAGTCTTTATATAAAAAGAATGCGTATATTAAATATAACCTACGTAGATTATATTAACATAATGATACCCTCTAATTCAGCCATTCCGCATTTGCATTCGGACACTATAAAACGCCCCGCGCACTGGTTGATGCATCTCGTGAACGTGTAGTTTTCGTCCTGACGACATTCACCATACGGCGAAGGCAACATAGTGACCTACAAATAAACGACCGAATTCTTTGCAATAATAATATTATTTCTGCATTTAATAAGCGCACAATACCTACGTGTAATGTCTAAACATCAACTGATCGCTCTGCTTAGTGAAGGACCTGCTCAAAGTCCCTAAGCGGTAACCATCTCAAGAGAGACTCGAACCTGTGTATGGCGAGTGCTTTAACCCATATACTACCGTGCACTATAACAGACTATATTTGTATTTATATTTATGATATAATTATTACATATAGGAAAGGCGACTCATAATGCCGATGTCATCTCGCAAATTATATGGCAACATAAAGGTTGTAGCAACCCTTTCCCAGAAGCGACATTTTGCTGATGTTTCTCGCGGAATAGGTTAGTATTACATTAACACTCGGAATAGAAATAAAATATTAATTTGGCTGACGGGAGTTGTGTAATATTTAACTTTGAATGGAAAACCCTTTAGTATTCTTGAAGCAAACTTCGGGCTGCTTTATGAAAAACAACGGAATGCAATACTTGCACTTCCGTTACCACTTTCCCGAGGACAACGTACGTATACATCTTATACCTTATGTACCATATGACGTATAATATAATATATACATATATATATATATATATATATCGTCCACAGGCAAAGGGTTTATAAGGATATATTGTGTGGCACAAAAACACAAGAACTTGGAGAGCTTAATGTTTAAAATAATAGCACAATCGGTATATGACGTTAGACTTACGTTTGAAAGTGAAAAAGAAACCGATGTTGCAATGCCAGTTCCGACTTTGATTGTTGCTTCATGTATTAAAGGCCGTTCGTATGGCTCACGCAAAAAAACCTATAGAAAACAAGCATGTAAAATTATGTTTTGAAACAGTCTCAGGAATGCTTTAGGTTATTTATGATCTCGTTCCGCTAACATTGCCAGTCGTCAATTGTTTTTGCTTGATCCTGGCAACACGCTGGTATTGCTCGTGAACATCTACAATAATAATAATAATAATAATAATAATAATAATAATAATAATAATAATAATAATAATAATAATAATAATCATAATCATAACAATAACAATAATAATTAGAAACTTAAAATGCGCCGGTGTCTAATGCACAACGCATCAACCAGTGGCGCACCAAAGCCAAGCGGCAATGAGGTCAATATCCAGGTCAGTCCACAGGACATAGAGGCAACCTACGATGGATAATCAATTTGAAAAGGTACGTTTTAAATTGAGAACGAAATGACAAAAGCGACTGAGCAGAACGAGCAAACACAGGGAGGGAGTTCCAAAATTTAGATCCAGCAACAGAAAAAGCCCGTTTAACCGGAACAGTTCTATTCCAAGTTATGACCAGAGAAAGACAATCAGATGATCTTGCTAAATAATGGTAAGTCTTGGGAATAAGGACTGATTTTAAGTAATGTGGTTGTCCATAGTTCAATGTTTTATAAACTGTAAGTCCAAATTTGAAACAAATGCTTTACTGAACAGGAAGCCAATGCAAAGATTTAAGTATAGGGGTAAAATGCTCATATTTAGAAGTATTTGTTATGGCTCTAGCCAAGGAGTTCTGAACTCTTTGGAGTTTCTGCATATTTGACTTTGATATACCAACAAGGATTGAGATACAGTAGTCAAGGAGACTAGAGACCAATGCATTAGCCAAAGATATTCTAGAAGACATGGGGACATAACGCCTAATTCTGCGTATGTCACGAATATACATGTACGATGATTTACGAATACCATTTAACAGTTTGTGAGAGACATAGTAGAATCAAAAGTAACGCCCAAGCCACGAGCAGTATCAGATCAGACAACTGAACAAATGAATCACCCAGCTTTAAGGATTTAAGCCTTTCAAACTTGCTGTGGAGTGCCCAGTAATAGAAATTCAGTCTTAGATGGGTTGAGGAGTTTATTTGCTGACATCCAAGACTGTAGCTCCTCAAAGGCATCAGACAACAGCTGTGCAAATGAGTGACAAGACGAACTGTCAAATGAAAAGTAGATATGGGTATCCTCTGCAAAGAAATGATATCCTAATGAATGATTGTCCAGCAGTGTACCTAAAGGTGTAGTGTATAATGTAAACAAGAACCAAGTACAGAACCCTGCAGAACACCACAGGTCAACAAAGCACTAGATGAATAATATCCTTTTAAACATACCGAATGAGTGCGTGGGCTGAGATAAGTAGCAAACCAATGTAGTGCAGGACCAGAAACCCCAAAACTAATGCTGGAGACGAGGCAAAAGGAGAGAATGGTCCATAGTGTCAAAGGCGGCAAACAAATCAAGGAGAACGGGAGCTGTCACATAACCCTTATCCAGCTCTGACCAGCTCTTGGGTAGCAGAGAAAACACATCAGAGGATAAATTTAACTTCTCTCTGTGTAATAACTTGTTCAAAGCTATCCACAGTTTTTTGGTGATGTAGAACTTTCAGAAAATAAATTCGTTAAATATTCAGATTTTGCAGATGAAACAAGTTTGCACACATGTTTGCACTGTTGCTTAAACCTCTTTTGGTCAGAGGGAAGGCGAAAGTGGCGCCACCAACGCTCAAACACACTTCTGCTACGCCTAGCTTCAGAAATGGCAGAGTTGAACCAAGACTGTGGTGTGTGCTCTGCTACTCGCTTGGTTCTAAAAGGAATTTGCCTGTCAAGCAGCTCAGTTAAAGTGGATTGGAACTGCATAGCTAGCTCATTCGCTGTTTGTGCAGGCTCTAACCACAGCGGAGATGTTAAGATATCATGTTTCAACTTATTTAAATCAATTTTATGCCAAGGGCGAAATTTAACAGTTTTTAACTTGGGGGACGTTTTAAATGGGAAGTCAAATTTTAAGAAAATTGCAACATGATCTGATAGATATGACTCAACAGGAGTGACAGAAGGAAGGGAGTTCGAATCAGAACGAGTTATCAAGACATACAAGATGTGTCCTTTATTATGTGTAGGAAAGGCAACAAGTTGTCTCATGTCAAACCCTTCCATCATATCAAGAAAAGTTGAAGAACCATGACCAGCTACATCAAGATGAATATTAAAGTCACCCATAATAACTATTTCAGAGGGGAGGAAATCAAATATTCAAGTAGTATCTGGAATTCATTAAGAAAATCAGTCAAAAGAGGGATGGTGGACGATAAATATTTACAAGCAATACCTGTTTATTGTCTGAAATGAGAGTAGCAGCCAGGACTTCAAATGACTTGGGTGCAAGAAAAGGCAGAGTTAATTTTTTCAGTGGCAGATATGACATAAAAAGAAAGGCAAGCCCACCACCATTACCTCTGCACCGAGCTCCATTCAGCATAGAGAAAGTTGGGGGAGTAAGGTCAGAAATGAATCCAGATGTGTCACTAGGATGAAGCCAGGCCTCACTAAGGGCAAGTATATGCAAGGAAAGCTCACAAAGGAAATTGTGTAGGTCAGCAGCTTTATTACGAAGGGAACAAATATATAATAAAAGGCCTCGGGAGCACTCCGGCAGCCTTCGATTTTTAGGGATTATAAAAGCATATTCGTTCGATTTTAGAACAAGGACTGTGACACCTTCGGTAAATTAATTTGCAATATTCATTTACTTACTCAAGGAAAATTTAAAACTGCAATTGTTCGTTTGGGGTTTGTTTGAACCAAAATTTTGAATATTTCGCCTCTAACTCATATCTGGCGAGCCACGGGTTACACCGAATCATATTATAAGGTAACAAAGAATGCGTCTGTATGAAATCACATTGCCGGAAAATATAGAAAGATGTTACGTTGAAAAAAGTGAACAGTGATATCATAGAGAATCCGTGAAGAATTGCTAAGCATTGTACCGCGAATCCAACAGCTGGAGACATTGCAATGTAGCAATCAGACTGATTGACCCACAACACAAGATGAAGTCCATAATTGGCTCCAGGATGAGTCGTTACGTAATGCGCTTTATCTAAAATTTACCCGTAAAACTCCTTTTAATTTTTCCAAGAATCTCACAAATAAAAATTAATTTACAATGTTTCAGCAGTTGTAGAAGTATTAATGTAAAAATATTCGTAGTATAGGAGCGAAGTTAATCAACAACGAATTGAATATAACACACGTAAAGTAAGAAAAATAAAACGCCAGCAGGCTCCTTTCCAACCTTAATGTTGGTCGTAGTGTATAGAAAGCAGGAATCATAGGCTTTATCTAACATTATTCTTATTACTACTTAATAACTTCCATAGCGCCGATATCTAATGCGCAAGGCTTCAACCGATGGCACAAGGTAAACCAAACCACAATCTGGTCAAAATCTAGAGAGAGGAGCTATTTAAGTATAGACCTTCTGACTGAATGGCTGAGTTCTTGGACTGAGACAAATAGCAACCAATTCAGTGTAGAGAAAGAATTTTCAGACTACATTTGGAGGCGATGTAAAAGAAGTCAATAAAGTACTGTACAGTATCAAAAGCAGCAGATATATCAGGAAGAACAAGTGCTTTCTATTCCCACTGTGTTTGCCGTTGTAAAAAAGGTCATTTAAAAATATCATACTGATTATGTATACGTGCTGCTCGGAAGAGTTTCAATTGAAAAAGTGGTATACAAGGTTTTTCAATAGGAAAATTGTTGCATGGTTGCAAAAGAATTTGAATTACTAAATGTCACTAAATTATAAGCGATAGCAACAGAGAGCCTCTACTTAATGCTTCAGTCCAAATGTCGCAAGACACATGAGCATTTCGTTTGCACTCTTTAGTGACCATAATTAATTATTTAAATACGTCACTTATTAATATCAAATATTCTGCTACCATTCAATCAGCTTCTATGAGAAAAGACAGGCAAATTGTTAAGTTTATAATACACTTCGACAAAATGGTGCTGTTTGCTAGTTTACTGAACTCTGTACCATGCTTACCTGGATTGAAAGAGAAACAGTCGCCCATATCAGTCATGATCTGTTTATCGCAAGGTAGATTTCCGAACGAACACTAAAAATTGCTCCCCACTTAAAGTGAATATGAGTTATCAGCATAAATACAAAAATCTTTTGAATAATAACATTTTTAATACATTCCTAGGCTTTTCACGGGCCATACTTTCACTTATCGCGTTTAGCCTCCTTGACATGACTTTGTATTGAAGTGACGTTATGCCACAAATTGTGATGATTGTGATGTGTGGTTTTGAATTAAGCAGCATGACATCCATTTCAAAAGTAGTTTTCTTTTTAAAAAGCAATGAACGTCATTGTCCTAGCAATTTTCTAAAAAAAGTATTCATGAACTTTTCACAGGGCCAACTCATATTTACTGGATTAAATCGTTTTGAAGCAGCAAAAAGCGTTACATACTGATGGATCCGATGCGATATTATGTAAGATCTTGTTTTGAGAAGCGCGGCTTACATTTTTAAATTCTTCTTGTTGTAAAGTTCTAATAATGCTTTGACAGAATTAAAAGCTTAATAAAACGACTTGATATAATTCGTGATAGTTACGAAGAATCCATTAAAGGGATTGTACTATATTGTGGGCCCGACAGTGCTCGGTATAGGGGAGCCGCTCTTGCTGTCTGCTTCCAATGTTTAGCGGAAACGAAACTATGCTGCTTTGTAACTGAAACAGATAGAGCGCAAACTACCGGCTTAGGGTGGCTGCAGTACTAAGGCAGTTAACTGAATCACGCTAATGGCTTCCTATGGCTGAGGAAAAAATAAAAATCAACAATAGTTCGTGTCGTAATAACCTAAAACAGAATGCTAAGTTTGTTAAGCTTTTAATTCTGTTGTTAACAGAACTTCAAACATGAATATTGAGGTTTAAAATGCAATCAGGTGTCATGCCACACATACACATACATATTCCCATATGTGTGCCAAGCCACGCAATGCAAATTCAGTGTCATGCAATGAGAGAAAATCTTATCTGTAGTCTTACCTCGAGCAACGTGTCCTCCATTGTAATCCTTAAAAAACTAAAAAAGGACTCCAAATCGAGATCCATTTGTGAAAGGTTTAGAGTTTTGTAGTTGCCATCGTATTCGAAATCCGAAAAAGGCGGGAAACGCACTGAAGCGAATTGTTGCGCTTGCGGACCTGAAACATTTGTACCTAAGTTCTAACTTAACAGTTATTCTAAAACTAGACGACAGTAAAAAGGAGTGTATAGACACGAAGGCAGTTTGAAAGAGTACATAATAAGGTAAAATAATGTTAACTTGTGTCCAAATGCGGCAAATTATTATTATTATTATTATTATTCTCTATCTTGCATTTCCGGATACGCGGCACAATGACCGGAAACCAAGACAGCCGGAACTCAGTCGACAACCAAATACGAGGGCGCCATTTCATGTAGGCTCTTATAGACCCGCATCGCAACTAAGAACTTAATCCTTTTGCGCACCGGCAGCCCATGTCGATCCAGAAGAATAGGGGTAATATGAAAGAACTTCTGGACCCCAGCAACTAACCTGGCGGCGGAGTTCTGTACACAATGCAGCTTCTTAAACAGCGAACCGCTGATGTCGTATAATAGACTGTTGCAGTAGTCTAGCCGACTATGTATCAGGGGGCAGGCGAATCTCTTCCTAGGATTAGATGACAACGACGATCGAATTTGTCTCAGTTAGCATAGATAAAAGTAACACTTTTGCAGAGAATGGCCAAATGGTCCTTCCTCGTAAGCTCACGTTCTATAATAACTCCCAGGTCAGTGACTTTCGATGTCACTGCGACAGTTGATGTCTTCAATTGGACATGTCGGTCTTCGCAGTGTCTAGCCGGAATCTTGTACAGATCAAAATGAGCTGTGTCTTTTCCACATTTATCCTTTGTCGATTTTGACACATTCAGTCATCAGTGAGAAATGAGGCGTTACACTTCGCGACCAAGAATTGCAATAAGCATCAATGCAGTCCTTGAGGAGGAATGTAGGGTATGGGTCTAGGGAGAATGACTCGGTAGATGACCTCATAACGATTCGACGTACAACATCTGGAGAGCAGGCATGGAAGTACCTCATAAAAGAAGGACAGTAAACGCCAACATCTGGCACTGGGCAACCAGCTGTTTCGTCTCTGATGGATGTCCTCTTATCAGTAAAAACCTGATGAAGCCTTCGGCAGTGACAGTTGTCAGTTGCATCAAATCGTTCCGACCAGACTTGTTTCGTTTCAGTAGTTTGGACACAGAGCGCCAAAGCCTAGAGGGGTTGCCCGCTGGGAGGTGATCCGACGGCTCCAGTACAGATCCATCATGCAAACTCATCGCTGCTCCACCGCTTGCAATTTCTGCATCGGCCTTTCACTCAAAACTGAAAACATTCCTCTTTCACAGATTCTATCCTGACACTCCTTCTTCCTCTTATGTCTCTCTCTCCTCTCCAACCCCAAACACCACCACACCCCATAGCTGCCAGGTTGTCTCTCCGTCTGGCTTTTGGATCTTGGCCTGGAACCGAACCCTTTTGCCTATCAATTTTGTTTTGACTGAGCGCATGTGAATAAGCTGGTTCCCGCGACGTTACTTTCGTAGGGCGCTGTAGAAATCTCGGAATTACGATTACGATTACGATTACGACTCTGCTTCAACTTGTAATCGGAATGTTTTTGCCTAACCGTTTTGATCCATTCCAGCCTGTTCTCGCCTGTTTTTGAATTCCTGATTGCCTGACATTCATCATCGACCCACAGAGATAACAGTCGGAAGTGAGCCTTCAATGTATGTGCCGGGGCGAAATGGTCTTGTAGGTCGTGAAGCGTGGAATCATATATCCGAAATAGCTCCGAGGCGTCGGTGGATGTAGGTTCAGCGTCAAGGGGTCCCCACTGATGGCTTCCATAAATGCTGTCGGTCGACACGGCTCTAACCCGAACAGATCCAGTCGTAGGATAATCAAAGCGAGGGCAAATCGGGAGATGACATGTGATCATTCCATGATCAGAGATCAAGTCCGAAGGGTAGATACAGGTCCCAGTGATGACCTGGTGTGGCTAGTTAACCGCCTTATATAGGAAATCGGTCGCGCATGCAAAAGATCCGTGTGCAAAAGAATACGTGTGCAAAAGCGTCGTGTGCAACTGTACATTGTGCAAAGGACTTGTGTGCGAAAGAGCCGTGTGCACTGTGCATGAGTTTATGAAATTTTATACCATGCTGATTATAAAGTAAACTTTTGCCGTGGGCTACCCTTAAATTCTGATCCATCTGCTTCAAATTTTTACACTAAATGTTTCGAACTCAAATGAAGCCATACGAGAGGGTGAGAATTACACATTTCGAAAATGAGAAAATTTGGGCCACCCGACTCGGCATTTATATAACAATTAAGTTTGAGAACGATAGGGACAAATATGCAATTTTTACACAAGAGGGAATATTTAAAAGACCTTTGCGCGGTCTGCTAAAATATCGGTGTGCAACAATTATTTTTACTTTTAAAAGAGTAAGGAACAGAAGATTTATACAGCGCAACTTCTGATAATGAGATATACGCAAAAATAATTAAAATCTATGGAAGTACTAAAACGGCTAGAAATAAAATTTATTGGAAAACAACAAAATTTTGATTTGGCTACCTAAGGAGGAGACACCTTTCTTCCCTATACGAATTTCTGGACAGATGGTGACCGTCGGAAAGCGTGGAGATCTGTTGTAACCTACTCGATAGTTGACGATGGTTGGGTATGACAGATAGTAGGATATGCGGTCGTGAATCTGGAAAACCATGAAACCTGCTCCAAACAGTAGAAGCATTGTCCATATCACCTTACGAAGAATGGAGCCGATTTTGTTGGATGATGGCTTAACCAGGTAAAGCAAACCCACAATGGATGCTTCTTGTGCAAACTTTGACATCCGACAACTCACGGCCAATGACATGATCTTGAAAAAACTGAGTTTTTCTTCATCTGTGATGCTTATATTCATCTCCTCTTTTATTTCTTCCATTGCATCAGGAGAGTTGGGTTCTCCAGCGAGATCCGTCTGACATTCATCAGTGACCGACGCACTCTCGAAAACCCTAATATTGGGTTTTGAGTTGATCTGGTTTTCGTACGCGATTGGCTCGTGTTGATTTTCTTGCAGTTTTGTGACATCTAACTCGACCTGAGTTGACGACATCTCGACTTTCAACATGATGACTCAGCTTCGAGTTTTTCTACAAATTCAAAGACAGGCTTGCTTTTCATAATTTTGGCAAAGAACCCTCGAAAACGGGATGTCTTCGTTTTCAAGGATTCTCTGAGAATGAGATGGTTTTACATCAATAAGCGAGTACTACGACAAACCTATGAAATTTTATAGTAGCTCAAGTCTAAGGTAAGGAAGACAGGAGATGTTAAATTCTGATTCAAGTTTTCTGGGGTTTTCTGTTTTAGTGTCAAGAATTTGATAACCACTTTAGTTACACTTTAAAATCTATGTAACTCAGTAAATGTTTTTATATTTCACTCAAAGCACTTCAGATTTACCTGCAGTCAGTATATCTGAGTTTGAGGTCACATCTGAATTTGTATAGATCTATTTAAATCATGTAATTAAATCCGTAGGCCTAAAGGTGTCTGGCAATGAAGCATATTTTCGAATCATTTTATCTGCATGTCTTGGTCTTTTGCAATGGTTTGTGTTCAGTTTCCAAAGCTTTTTTCCGACAAGATCTGGACACAAAGACTTAACTTTTCAAACGTTCTTTCTTCCGATGGCCCATTCTACGGCTACCCTAATCTCCTGCACCGTTTCTCAGCCTTTTACAACCATCGACTTTGAATGAGACTTGTAAATCTTGTTCTCATCTCCTGATAAAGAATGTGTCTTAGTTCTCATTCCTACCTCCCATTTGAAAGAACGATTCGATGTCTTGGGCCCAAAATTTACATCCATCATAAACTTCTATTTCGCTGAAGGCTTGTTTCTTGCATGGATTATGTAGTGAAAGAATGATTTTACTGCATCGGTCTGCTTCGCAAGAAGGATCCGCCGGCAACACAAATCTTATTTCAGTATCTTGGTGGCAGCCGTGCTAATAAGGAAAGGCGTTCTTTTCGACGGACTCGCGCATTTTTGCAGACGTGATTTCTTGAAACAAATTGGCCGAGAGTATCAAAACGTAACGAGCGATTATTTCTTAACACATATATTCACAAGTACATACAATGTATTTACAGTAACATCAGAGTCATTGATTCACTTCGGCTTTATCATCTTGCATGAGATGCAGTCAATTATCTTGCCTCCACCTGTCAAACTTCCATCTTTGGCCTTCTATCATATATTCGGGCCTCTAGTGTTTATGCTTGAATCCACCATGTCATTTTCTAACCATATTCAGGTAAATTTTACATATGGTGTATTCGTATTATCAGATCTCTTTGCCTTAAACTGTCTTAATCAATTTAGATAATGCATTGTTTTCCAGCAGACTTGACTTCTGTTAATCACTGCTTATTTACATCACTATTGAGATCTGCACAAACGACAAATTGTTCAAAACTCCCTCGCCTCTGTCGTAACATAGAAGACCGCAGATATCAACCTATAGGCGGTCAATATTAAATTCATTGCACTGGCTCCTCATTGAGCCAAGAATTTATTTCAAAATCTGATTTATAGTTCACAAAGTGCCACACTTAAAGTAGCTGACCTATCTACCTTCCATGCTCACTTAGATATTGCAATCGATCAGTGGACGCCGTGACCCTGGTGTTATAGGCCAGTGTTGGGCTTTCGGGCCTTCTCTGTAGCTGGTACAAAAGCTTTGGAATTCACTGCTAGTTTCAGTTCCTTCTCTCATTTCTTTGACATCATTCAGGTCTAATCTAAAAATGCGTCTCGCTCAACTTCCTTACCAATCGTAGCCTGGCTTCGGTTTCTCTGACATCTAGGAATTTAACCCGACTTATTCCACCGATAATGATTCCGGTTCCGATTTTGACTTGATGCGATCATTGGCTGATGACTTGGGCATTATGATAACGGCGCTATAGCAGTCTTCTCACCAGTCTATCAAACACTTACTGATTGCTCTCTAGACTGTTATTTGTTCCCAGCTATTTCTTTCATTTAACCGATCCACGTGAAATCCGCTTTGCAACACCTTGCCTTTGGATGGCTAGTAATGAACTTCTTCTGATTGCCTCTGAAATCGTTTTCTTCTTTCTAGGCACTTCCAGCAACTCCGAACATTTGAATGCCTTGCATCTGTTCAGTTGGATAACTTGCTTTTTAATCCTACTGAATGAACACACAGATTGGATGTGTTGTATGACTTCATAAGGTCATTTTCTAATCATGTTCGGTCGATGTTCAGATAAGATCAATTTGAAATATCGGAAATCCCTAGAATCAGCTCTTATTTTCCACTACTATCTTGATTCCAATTGTTAATGCATTGGTTTCTAGAAGACTTGACTACTATAACTCAATGTTCGTATATATCACTAAGGGAGATCTTCAAAAATTATTAATGGTTCAAAATACCTTCGCTGTAGCCAAAAAGAAAATCCTAAATAACTGCATCTTATGCCAATATTTTGCGATCATTGCACTGGGCAAAGAATCCAGTTCAAAATCAGTCTTTTTGCACAGAAAGTTCTACATTTGAGTCAGGCGACCTACATTCGTCATTTGCTCAACCCTAATTCAAATAAATACTCTACTCGATCAATGAACACTGAGACTCTTGTTGTGCCTCTTACCAGGAAAATGATAAATTTTCGGCCGTTCTGGATAGTTGATCAAAAACAATGAATGCAATTTTAGCGTAGCATTCTGATATTTAGGAATTTTTCGTTACGGCTTTTGCGACAGAGTTTTGAACCAGTTGTAGTTTGTGCAAATGTCACTTGGTGATAACAGTGAGAAAAACACCCAAATGCGTTGATATTCAATATATTAACAAGCTAGTCACCCAAAAGAATTTGCGAAGTGGCTAACATGTGTCTAGGAGAATAAATTCAGTTTTCGAGGGCATCACAAGACGTTATTAGTAGCCGACTTATCTGTATTCCGTGCTCACTCCCTATACTGATTAATATTGCACTCGATCAATAGACCCCGTTACTCTTGCGCCTCGTAAGAGGAGAGGGTTAGGTTCTCAGTCGTTCTCGGGTGTTCGTCCAAAACGTTTGAGTTCGCTGCTTTGCTCGGTTCATTCCGTCTGTGGCGAATTCGTTTGCTCAGAATTGCAACAAAACCCGGTTTAATTTTCAATCGTTCTATTTGCAACGGGCTATTTACAAAAACTTTCCTTTGGACATAATTACAAACAACTGCCAGGTACAACTACAAAGAAAGGACACCAAGACTCTCACAAAAACGCACTCAGTCCAACAGGCGTTTTGGTAAACCTGGGCATGCGGCTTTAGCTCGACGCCGTTATCTTCTTCAGCACCGGAGTAACCACTCAAAAAGGACTTGACTGGATTAGGATTCCATCCCTAAGCACCACAAGCGAGACAATTTTGACAGTGGTACCGTATCACTTGTCAACCATTCGAAGAGCTACGCCTCATCTCCAGCCCATCCAGGGAAGGCGAGGACTAGAGGAAATTAAGCACTTCTCGGATTCTCATGCTTCCCGTCACTTCAGTGACCAGCTCGCTTCTCCTGTCTACCTGACCGAAAACCCCTTCGAAATCCCCGAATTCTTCTTCAACTCGCTTTGTCATTCAGCGACTCACTCAACCCAGCCACTGAATTCTTGCGTCTATACAAATGTCCTCCTTCTTATTCGCCGCGCACAGCAGCCCATCATACCTTCGCATCATCCAGGTGGGTTTTCCTCGCACAAGATAACATCTTAGAGTATATCACATATGGTGGAACAGATAATTTCTTATGTTTTGCATGTCTAAACTTAATTTCAGTTTGAAACATCTGCTTCAATTTGCCAATCTACCGTTGCCTAACTCTGGTGTCTCTGTTGCTTCTTAAACGGTTTGTGAATTTTTTTATTACGACTTCACTTGCAGCGACCAAACGAGTGATGTCTTGGACATTATGATAACGGTGCTAGAGAACTCATTAGAGTAGATTATAAATAAAAATGATGTTGAGCTCTTCTTTCATCTATAGTGATAATTCTATATTTTAAAACACTGATGCAATGGTATATTCGAAAATGCTGCATTACTCCCATAATTCCTGTTCAACTGCAAGAACAGCAGCAATTGTAAGTATGCTTGACCGAAAACACAGTTAAAATAAAGGACACAACAACATCAAATGGCGAAACTGTGTTCGTTATTCTGGAATACTATAAATGCACTGAGGCTCGTATAGATCGTCATTTCCTCTGCCTATCGTTAAATATTCAATCAATGAATTTAATGGCATGACCTCTGGCTAGAAAACTAAACTTAAGCCATAAATTACAGGAAAAGAACGAACGACTGTTTTATCAAAAGGGTTATGGGGTAATATTGTCCTCCATTTGAAACACTCTGTTCCATCGTTGAGGGTTTCGTGTTCTCAGGTACAAACTCATAAAAGAGGTTCTGGTCTGCACTCGGTTGACAGTGTTCGGTGAAGGCGAACCGTACTTCCGGTTTAATTCCATGTCTATAGACACGGGTACCAAGTTCTTCTACTTGATGACTGAGGGAATTGCTCACGGTCGTTACAGTACCAACAAAGATCTTAGACTACAATAAGATACGATACTCAACGCATCCTAATGTCTATGGCGCTTGCCTCATAAAATGTCAAGCGAATGGTGACGCTGCGATCTTCTTTGTTTCAGCTTACTTTAAGGTTCGTATTGTAAGAACACGAACGCAATTGTAATACAGAAACTACGTCATTATTCAAGAATTCCATTCTCAATTAGCTACGCAAATATGCAGTTTCTGTTATATTTTCTTCTGCGCTTCTTGTTTTCAGATAATTCACTATCTAGGCAGCGTTCGCTATGCTTATTTAACTTCAACGTGAATCGATGAGCTTTTAGGTCTTAGGATATTATTATTGTGCCATCGCATTTGATGGTTCTGTACAGTTTGTCTTTAGCCGCCAGACTGCACTTATACGACCCATCTGTTCTTAGGATATTGTTATCGTGCCATGGCATTAGGTGGTTCTGTGCAGTTTGTCTTTAGCCGACAGACTGCACTTATACGACCCCTGTTCGCCACACTCTAGATGCAGTGCAACTCTAAGCTTCCGTTACAACCTGCTGAATAAAGCCACCATACATTTATGACCTATTAACACTGCATATTTGGAATTGTCAACGTCATCGAAAACTACATACACATGGTCACAAGCGGTGAAGTCTGATGTGCCGTTGATTCGGCCCCAGAATACAGAATACAGTGAGCTCTGTGTTCCTGTATCGACCCAGCTGAATTGACGCACGCTGTGTTCTGTAGATCGTCTGGACCTGTTTGTTCCGCGTTCCCATACATGTACAGCGATTCTGTCATGATTATCGTTCTTCCTCAAGTAATGGACAATCCTCACGTAATAGTCTTCCACTGAAAATTAGAGCTTAACCACAACATATCAGCTTGTCAGCATATCTTAGAACGGACCTTATAAGATTTGATAGACAGCCGTGTCTCGGCGTGTTTGTGAGTGTTCTGAAGCATTTTGTCCGAGGATATGTTAAGGCGTCAAGAATGTGTGGCATTAAGTGCCATATAAATATATTTGTGACCCGCCTCTCCAGCTTCATCAGACATGTGTGAAAGCTTCGTTCCTGTAACTAGAAGAAACAGTTCATATATGTGGGAGAAAAGTCTAAGCTGCATTCTGTACTTCAGTTTAGCAGCAATACAGTAGGCCTATATTCAGTGTCAGCTGAGATGTTCTGGTAAAAAGCCAAGAGAAAGACACCGGATGGCTGGATGGATAACGACTCGTGGCATTAAGTGCATGAGGATATAAACGTTATCTCTCGTGCAAGATTTTCCAAACTGCGCTAATTTCATGTCATTTCTCTTTTACTTCCGTCTTGTGCTACACTGGACGTTTATCCCGTAATATTTATGTATGATGCATTTCTTTGGCAGCCACTTTCACTGTAGATCAAGTCTAGAAAAGTTATTATAGAATGCGCCCTTGAAACAGACGCAAAATAATAATAATTACTATGATAGTCCAAGAGCTTCGAACAAAGAGAGGAGTACAACAATTCGACTCGAGTTTAGTATTAGTGTTCTTTGTAAAGCAGCGAAATTTTATGGCCGCGACATTTTATGGTCGCGATGGCCGTAACGTCGATCTATCCGTAGGCTATTGTAATTTTACTCCAACTAGCGATTCATGGTTTCCAAAGTTTAACGACATCTTATTGTATCAAAAGCCGTTGTTGTTGATTGATCTTCTAACTAGTGGCAGTGTTTGTGTAAATTTCTCTATTATGACATTGTGTCATAATAGAGGTGACATCTAGCGTCATTCTTCTCCTTAATCCACGCATCGGATTGGCATCACCCAAACAAGGCAGTGGTGGAATGAAGGAAACTGAGGAATAAACACAGCGTTGAGGAAAATGTGTTTTAACGGTGTCTAAACAGAGCCTGATAGTACTACCGCTAATTTTAAAGCGGCCCTCTTTATGGCGGTGAAATGTGAGCACTGAAATAAAACCCACGCTCGTTTGCCGGAGGACAGTACGCGATGGATATGAAACTTGCCCATACCCTATTACTACTACCGAAGAGCGGTATGTCTTCGACTCCCCTGCGTGCCAAATAAGGCAGCTTTCTTTATAACTTCACGACTGACATTTTCTTTACATGTATTGAATACGTAGCAGAATCATATGTCGGTTATTGTCGCCAGCATTGCGTGGTTTCCATTGCTTGGACTTGCGATGAATAGCAACGCAAAAGTGTTTAAAAACTTTCATTTGCACAACAAAATTCTCAAAATTTGCCTCCTTCAGTGGCTGTTGTATAGAAGAACAATAAAAATTTAAAACCCAAATAAATTTTTAAAAATAACATTTGGTCCCTATTTGCCGTATAGGCATATGAGAGATAGCCTACATAGTTAAATGGAAATCAGTTGAAACAAAAAACACCTAGTCTTTTTGGTCAGTATGGTCTAATGAATAATTAAAGGCTTACGTGGTCTACCCGAATCATATACAAATACCAGTACACTATCTATGCATCCATGCATTCATCCACTTATCCACCAAGCCACCAAGCCAGCCAGACATCAACCATTTTACCAACCCATCAATCCATAATCCATCCATCCATCAATCCATCCATCTCCCCATCCATCCATTCATCCAACTATTCATTCGTTGAAGAACGTAAAATTTTGGTCTAAGTATGTTATATATATGCGCCGCCTCTCTGGGAATGGGATAGTCATACATCAATTTGCGAGTGTTACGACAAACCTATGACATTTTATTGCAGTTCAAGTTTATGGTTTGGAAGACAAGAGTTGCTAAATCTGTTTCATGTTCGCATGTTTCTCTCTTTTAAACGTATTTAGCGTGAATATTAATCACCACAAAAGTTGCGCTTTCAAACCTACAGTATGTAACTCAGTAAATGGTTTTATATTTCACTTAAAGCACTCTAAGTTTACGTGTAGTCAGCGTATCTGGATCCGAAGCCAATCTGAGTTTCAAAAGGTCTATTTAAATCATGTCTCCAAATCCATATGCCTAAAGGTGACTGCCAAGTAAGCATATTTTCGAATGTTTTAAACTCCATACGTTGATCTAGTACGCTAATATGCGTTCATCGCACTTTTCTTTTACCGAAAATTTCCAATGCTTCTTTTCTGACAAGATTTCACCCCTAAGATTTAATTTTTCCAACACTCTTTCCTCCAAAGGACTTTAATACCCTTGTTTCCTTAACCGGTTCTCAGTCCATTATAATCATCAACGTTGAATGAGATTCGTAATCTTGTTCTCGTGTCCTGATAAAGAATGTGCTTTAGCTCTGATTTCTATCACCCTTTGGAAAGAATGCTTTCACGTCTTGTGTATTGTTAACCTCTTTTTCACTGAAGGCTGCCTTCTTGCAGTTACCAAAGTCATGAAAAAGTAATTGTTTATCGACCAAATTGTAGAGATGTGATTCTACATCTCAAATGAGATGTAGAATCATACCTCATTTTCGACAACTGTCTTGATCCAACTAGCTGAAGCATTTGGTTTGTAGTAGACTTATTAGCTTAAACTCATTTCTCATTGGTTTCACTATACGAGGTCTGTACAAACTACAAATGGTTCAACACTCTCTCGCCTTAGCCATAAGAAAATCAGCATATCACGCCAATATTACAGTCATTGCACTGGCTCCCCATTGAGCAAAGAATCCGGTTTAAAATCGTTCTTTTAGTTAGCAAAGTACAACAATTCGATGAAACAATTTAATATAACCTAATAACTTCTATAGCGCTGTTATCATAATCCACAAGAGATCAGCTGTGTGCTGGCTTCGATTAAAATCATAACAGATTATCATATTCCGTTGGAGAAGCCAGGTCGAGTTCCGATAGGTCAGAAAAATCAGAAGTTAGGTTTCCGTGAGTAAGCATGTTGAAAAGGCGAGTCTTAAATTTAGACCTGAAGGATATCAATGAATTGACAGAAAAAATTTCAAAGCTTTGGATCAACTACCGAGAACCCAATCCTCTTCTGATACGAGGCACAACAAGAATCACGGGGTCGTTTGATCGAATTCAATTTTTTGCTTGTATGAGGAAAACAGGTAGCAGTGGTAGGTAGGCTGATTTATATGCAGTGCTTTTTGAACTAAAAAACAAATTTTAAACTGGATTCTTTCCTCAATGGGCAACCACTGCAACAAATGCAAGGCTGTTGTTATATCCCTACATTTAAGAGTTTTTTACGGATATAGCTTGTTAGTTTAGAAGCATTTCTTCTTTGTGCAGATCTCCCTTAAGGCCATCAATAACAAAAATCTCTAAGTGTGCGCATATTCAGATGGATTTGCAAGCCAGCAGCTCAACTGAACAGATTTAAGGCTATCAAATTTACGTAGATATTGGCTTGTGCCTGCAAGAGGGAATTCAGCTTTACAAGAAGTATATTACTAGTCGATTTATCTGTATTCTATGCTCACCAATAATACTAAGAATTATGGCACCGGATTATTGTATACTGTGGTTCTTTTGCCTCTTACTAGAAGAGGGTTGGGTTTTCGGCCGTTCTCGGTAGTTTGCCCAAAACTTTGGAATTCGCTGCCAAGCTCGGTTCAATCCGTCAATTTTTTATGTTCTTTATATCTACTCTTCAGAACGCATCTGCTTCAAATTGCTTATTCTCTGGCATATCGGAGTTCGACCTGGCTTCTCCAATGGATTATAAATTTGATTACCATTGCGCTTGAAGCGACATTCGATTGATGCCTTGAGCACAGTGATGACAGCGCCTTGTACGTCACTAGAGTAGATTAGATATAAACTATGTTTAGGGTCTTCAGTTTTTGGCAGTTACGATTGTTCTAACATAAGTACTTTTAAAAATCAGATGCAATGATAAAATTGATAATGATAAAATATTTAATGATAGAATGAAAAATGCTTCATTACTCACAGTATTTTAGTCACTGTAATATGTCGATATCTCTTACTAGCTACTCAAAAGTTCACTTTCCTCCAACTTCCTTCCACCAGTTGTCAATTTTTTGACCACGTGTAAAAAGATTTCATTTAACTACAAAGTTCTGTATAGACCTATGTTATTCAAGGTAACTTTAAATAAGTAAATCTCTACGTTCTCTATTACTTGGCCGATAATATCAACATAAAGCTTCAAGTTATTTAGTTTTCTGAAAGTTGAGATCAGCCTCTGTATTTGAAACCGTATTTGCAACGCAACTCTAACCTTCCAACATGGTCTATGCCTTTATATTATGGAAAATATGCACGTAGCCATTGAAGAAAATATGGTCAAATAAAAGTACTCATCAATAGTACTTGAAATGGTCATCGTATTTCTAGAATACTTAAGAATGATCAGAGGTTCACGTTCACATTCACTGTTCTATCTATCGTTAAGAGTTCGATCAATGAATTTAATGACATGTCGTCTGACGAGAAAATTTAACAAGAACGAACGACTGTTTTATCAGAATTGTCGTGGTATAGCATTATCCCCAGTTTAAACATTCTGTTGGATCTTGGAGGTTTTATGATGTGAGCTACAAAAGTCTTGTGAAAAGGTTTATTGAAGAGGCGTAATAGAAACTTCTCCATGACGATATGACATGGAGCGTGTAGAACCTTTATAAAGTGACGAAAGGGCTTGAAAAAGGATGCAGAGTGAAAGAGTGCGATCCGATATTAATTAAGTTCTTCCCTAAAACATCATGGCTTCCATTTCTAAAGTCGTCTTCTTGTCACGAAGCATTCAGAATCATTTGCTAGAATAATAAAGCAACCATAACGACTCAATGCAAAATATTTGGGGTAAAGCAATTTCTTGGTCGCTGCACGAAGTCCTGAGAGTAAACGAACTAAAATACTTCAACAGGTCAGCTCTGTTATCTTCCTAGTGTCAGATGTAGACGAACCTCATAAAATATCAACCGCATGATGGCCAAACGGACATGGCTGTATGATATGCTTCTAACCTTTATCATACCTTCCTCTAGGTGGCGCCGCTGTTTTGCTTCTTGACCTACAAAAATCATGAGTCCTCGACAGAGATGGGGAGTGCCATATCTTACTACATAGGGCCTATGAAACTGTCCTCGTCATCGAGAATTACATGGACATGAGCGGTGAAGCCTGACTTGCGCTTGCTGAATTTCGAACCGCTCCACCTGGAGTCGAGCTCATACTATAGATGACTGGCGACATGTTGTGCAAACTGCAACACTTCAGCGAAGGGCAATCCACAGATGACAATGTTGATGATACACTAATAATGATTCTGTAACGCAAAAGATGCACCGAAAGAGTCACATACAATTGTTTTCCGTTTATGATTAAGAATTTGATCACTGGATTTAATGACATGTGACTTCATGAGAAAACAAAACACCCTGACAACTAGTACCATCGGACCTGCATCTGGCCCGCAGCGTGTAATTGAGGCACTCTCTAAGTACGGGTTTCTATCATTCATTATTTCTGCATTTATTACGCGCAGCTGTCTAATGACAAAATATCAGTCGATGGCACCTAGCAATTGTGTGAACAAAACTTGCTCAAACCCCAACACAATAAGATTCTCATGCTTCCAGTGACCATCTCGCTTCTCCAGTCTACCTGACCGAAACTCCTATCGAAAACTCCGAATTCTTCTTCAACTCGCTTTCTCATTAACCGACTCACTCCACCCAGCCACTGAATCCTTGCGTCTATACAAATGTCCCCTTCTTATTCGCCGTGCACAACAGCCCATCATACATTCGCATCATCCAGGTGGGTTCCCCCGCACCAGGTAATATAGAGTATAACACATTTGGTGACACAGCCAAATTTTTATGTTTTTCATGTCTAAACATAATTTCAATTTGAAACATCTGTTTCAATTTGCCCACCTACCGTTGCCTAATTCTGGTGTCTCTGACTTATCGGTGTTCGACCTTGTTTCTTAAACGGATTATGAATTTTTTATTACGAATTCACTTGAAGAGACCATCGAGTGATGTCTTGGACATTATGATAACGATGCTATAGAAGTCATTAGAGTAGATTAGAAATAAAATGATGTTCAGATCTTCTTTCATCTATAATGACAATTCTATTATATGTATTTTAAAACACTGATGCAATGGTATATTCGAAAATGCTGCATTACTTGCATTATTCCTGTTCAGTTGCAAGAACTGCGGCAAAAGCACGTAGGCATTGTAGGAAACATAGTTAATTAAAGGACCCATCAATATCGATCAGTTGAAACTGTGTTCGTAATTCCGGAATTCTAAATAAGTTGAGACAATGAATTATATATATATATATACACAAAGATACATACACACATAAATAGAATTGATCAAAAAGCAGTACAGCACAGAACTGGATGGAACAGGATTATAAAACAGACAGGAATATAATTTATTGATTTTCATATTAGCACGATGTTTTTAAATAACAATGGCAACAAAGAAATTCCGTTTACTAATAACAATGACAAAGAGCATTTATTATCGATATGAGATACTAAATGAATAAAACTATACAATGGTGTAAGTTGGCAGCAATACTTAGGATTTAACGAGTGACAAAACTGCACTTGCATTATTTAAATAACCTCCTTTTCGCAATTTACACGCAAATAGCATACGTCAAATGTGCTTTGAACTGGTTTTGTGACGGTAGATTAGTGATGCGGTATGGCAAGGAGTTTCATGCAGATGACCTTTGGTATGAAACTGCTTGATATCGTTACGTGCAATTTTGTGGAATATTTTGTAGAGGATGGTAAGGAATGGTCGTGTAGTTTTGCAATGGTACGATAAATGTAATTTTGTATCGTTTCTGGCAGGTATCAAATTGATAAGTCTAATAACTGGCTTCTACAGACTCTTTAATATGTTTTGGTGGTTTGTGGCCAAGGAAACATCACAGTAATATACATCTGAATATGTCAGTAAATAATATAAATTACAGTAGTCATAATGTTTTTGATCAGAGATGGCGCATTCTTGACCACCACTGCTTTTTGCGACGATGCTTTTGGCCACCTTTTTAGACACATGTTCCATATAATCTTTCCAAGATATTTGCAGATTAATGTATAAGACAAAAAATTGAGAGCAAGAAACGTGCATTATCAATATTTCATTTATATTAAAGAATACGTCACACAATGGCGATTATTAATTTGTGTGTATAGGAATACGTTACACAATGGCGATTAGTAATTTGATTTTGTTGAAGGGAGATGTCACACAGTGGCGATTACTATTTCTAATTTTTTTTCGGAAACGTCATACAATAGCGATTATCAATTTTAATGTTTTGAAAGAAAATGTCACACAATGGCGAATACTAAATTGATTTTGTAGAACTTCTTCTTCTTCTTCTTCAAGTCCTCTGCCCCCGGGGTCGGTTCGAACGTCCAATGGCGCCATTCCTGACGTTGATGGGCCTCCTTCAGTTTACTGTATCCGTCCTCCATCAGCCACTCTATTAGCATTTGTCTATTTTGTCAATTATTTTCATACCACATTCTATCGAAATTAGGTTCAGGCGGTCCATCATCCTTTGTCGACTTCCTTTTCTATTTGCCAGCATTACCTGGTCGTCTGCAAATCTCAGGTCTTTCTCTTCTATTATTTTCTTCCATTCTTCCCTCTATGATATTTCTCAGAATGGAATGACCTCTCAGTATGTGTCCAATCCATTTCCTCTGTCTTGTTCTTATTGTTGCAATGAGAGATCTTTTCTCTTCCACCTATTGAAGCACCTCTTCGTCTGTCCAGCTAGCCTTCTCCATCCTGCGCCATACCCATAACTGAAAAGCCTCCAGTCGTCTGGTGTCTTCTTTCTGATGGTCTATGTTTCCGATCCATATAAGACCACACTCCATAACAATGGAGTGGCTTTCGTTGGGGCTGTAAAAATCTCGGAATTACGATTACGATTACGATTAGCCAAGCGTATCACCAGAATAGAAAAGTATAAAGATAGACTGTGTATTGGTGGTTATAAAAGCTTACTAAGTTGACATAGTGGTGATACAAATAGATATGCCCACCACGGCCCATGAAGAGGCAGAAGCAGAAAATACATATGAGGTGATGGAAGAAAAATTAGGGAACATCAAAAGAAGAGAATATACAGTGGCTATGGGAGACTGGGACGCGTCGGTTGGCGAAGGGGCCGAAGAATGCTGTGTCAGTAAGCATGGACTGGGAAAAAGAAAAGGTAGAGGACTAAAACTCTTGGATTTTTGTAGAAGACAAAAGTTAATTGTTATAACAAGTACCTGGTTCCAACAAGAAAAAGACGAAGGTATACATGGAAGACCCCTGGAGATGCTGCCCGATATCAACTGGACTACATCATGGTTAAACAAAGATATAGAAACAGCGTAAAAAACTCCAGAGCTCTAGCGGGAGCTGAGGCAGATACGGATCATAACTTGGTAACCATGAAGGTCCTTCTACGATTTTGCAGGACAACGTCACACAATAGCGATTATTAAAGTTTATTTCTATGAAAACGTCACCCTGTGGCGATTATTAACCTGATTACGTTGAGAGGAAATGTCACACAATAGCGATTTTTAATTGCATTGCGTTTAAAGAAATGTCACACGATGACGTTTTTTTAATTTTTTGTGTTTAATTAAGGATAACGTCTCAGAATAACGATAACTGATTTGTGTGTTTAGGAAAACGTCACACAGTAGCGAATATTAATTTGATTGTGTTGACGGAAAACGGCTCACCGTGGCGATTATTAATCTGATTTTGTTTAAGGAAAACATCACACAATGGCTATTATTAATTTTTTCTAGAACAATAGAACGATCATAACGACTTGATGCAATATGTTTATGTAAAGCAATTTCGTGGCCGCTGCATTAAGTCGTGGCAATAAACGAAGAAACATTTATAAACAAGTTCTGCACAGCTGACAGCGCTCAGTAAAGGCGAACTGTAGTTGCTGCTTAATTGCATGCTTATGCAGTTACCAAGTTCTGCTCGATTCTTCTGCTTGTTGACTGAGAGAAGTTTTCCGGTTCGTCACAGTACTAACAAAGATCTTAGACTACACTAAGATCTTAGACTACACTAAGATATGACACTCAAGGCTCATTCCTCTTAAAATGCCAATCGCATAGTGGCGCTGCGATTTATGAGATTGTGGGCCCAATCAGCGAGGTTGTGTGATTGAAAGGGGCCCAGTAAACGTGGCTGTATCATCTGCTTCTGACCGTTATCACGCGTTTCGCTAAGTGGCGTCACTGTTTTGCTTTGTCGACCACCACCACACAGGAGTTATACGGCAGATATAGGGAGTGTAATGTCACAGTGTACTCTTAGATCTTTGGTTCCAGTGCAATAAACAAAATCGGACAAATGATATTTTGCAAGGCTTGAAAAACAGCAACAGTTCTTTTTATAGAATATTATATAGCAGATGCCATGAAGAATTGTCCATATTACCGTACGGAAAATGGAGTCGATTTTGTAGGATGCTGGTTTGACAAGGTAATATAAATGTGTACTGTGCAAATGTCTATTACCGACTTTCACAGTTGGTCTCATGATCTTGAATAAAACTCATTTGCTCTTTAGCTGCGATCATAATTTTATCGCCTCTTTACATTTTTCTAAGCTCTAAGAGATTCGCTAGCTGAATTGGTTTAGCGGCCGTCAGTGATCCGTGACTCGACTTCATATGTTTCTGTGGAGCCATCAAAAAGGCTTGCTACTTCCGAAGTTTAGTTATTTATTTCTGCATCTGTTAAGCAACAGCATCTAATGATTAAGCATCAAATGATGGCACTGAGCAGTTGTGAGGTAAAGACTATTGGTCAGAAGGCAAACTTTTGGCCTAGATATAGGCTACACACGCTGTCAATCTGGTCTAAGGACTGTGATTTATCTTAACTCATCAATGAGAACTGGATCAAATCTAGGAAATTTAATTGCTGTCTCAGGCTATGGTACGAAAGAATCGAACAGTCAAATTCCGATTGATGTTTTCAGATTTCTCAGTCTAGTCGCCATAGCGTGAATTTTAATAATTGGGTAGTTCTTCTTTTGAATCCCTTTTAAGCAGCATGAAACTTGATCTGACTTGTTACTCTAAAGTTTATCAATGACAAGTCACGGCAACATCGCCCGTTGACGTCATATCATTCATCGGAAACTGTGCAAATAGCCTGCGCATTAAACTCCACAAATATCTAAAATAGATACTCTTTCACAAATAACTGACGTAGTTGAATTTCATTCTCATTTGCTAGCGAAGTATTTAAATATTCAAACGTATGAACTTCGTGCAGTAGGCAAGCATAATGTGGCGGTCGCAATTTTGACTGAATAAAGCTGCTTAAACTTAACAAATTATACAACCTTTAGTTTCGTTAATATCAACACAAGCAGAGGATTTTCAGTTCAACCAAGCTACGCCTAGGCAAGATCCAGCGAGGTCAAGACAACGATTAACCATTGAAAAAGCGCCGCTCGACTTTTATGTGATCTCCTTTATAGTAAAACACATTGGTCTACTTGTCAAATGCCTCATGCGACTCGAACAAATAGATGAGGAAAATTATATTCCGCACATTAACAGCAGATTGAGGAAACGAGAAACAAGACTGGAATGATAATAAGTAGTGACTTCTAATACGACTCAAAATTGATTGCATGTAGGTGCATGCATTACCTCGACCAAAATACACTTTCCAAAAATATCTTCGTTAGACTTGCGTACACCCTGGCGTTTACTCTTCTACACGATTCGTCAGAATTCTTGCCCGTAATGGACTTCCAAACAAAGTTCTAGGTTTGAGCTCGTCGTTGCCACGTAGCACACGGACTAAGCATTTTGAGTCCAAACGAATAGAATTCCCGTCCCATGAACAAAAAATTAAAGTCACAAATAACATAACATTTTCACTGACCACCAAAACTTTATATCCAGCACTTGGCCTACTACGAAAGGTTGTAAAGCTTCAACATAGCGCATAGCCACAAGCATTAACATTAGACCAAACAAATTCGAGACTATCTCTCACTTCACTTCAATATCAGTTTCCCTTCTAACTATAAAACCGAAGTTCATAACATAAATAAATATCTTAAACCACAACCCGAAAATTAAGGCCTAAGAAAGATTCATTCCCGGTCAACAACGATGATGATTTTTAACTTCTATCCAATTTCAATCCAAGGGATCCTTTTTCTACCACCCGTAGATCCTCCTTCAGCGCATCTATCCGCGTTCTTCGGTCACCTTGCCTCCTCAAAAACGTTTGTAATGTAGCGCTTTTATTCATATACAGACATTGTGACAGACGTTTAACATGTTTTTGACCCTTTCGTTTTTATTCCAAATACAACATCACTTGGTCTGCTATTCTTTTGACTGTCATTTGTATGCGAATGACACCCAGTGGTTTCTTTCATTTGACACTGTTATGCATACTACATCTCTTCAATTAATTTCTTCAGTTCTCTGTGACGTTCAGTCTTCGATGGCTAGCAATAAATTCCTTAATTCTAAGACTGAATTCCTTCCCTTGGGTTCGAAGTCTACAGCATCGCAAATAAGTTTTCGTTAGATTTTTCACCTGACTGGATTCTTTCTAGATTGTACCAAATATGTTCGAAGTTTAAATCAGGTTACCTTAAATATATTTAAGATTATATTTGCAAAGCAACAGTTGTCTTCCGTTCCAGCATCTACTTCTGCAGGTAATGCTTACATTTGCATCAAATCGAAAACTACAAATAACTCACAATTACATAGAACACTTATCAGCACTGAATAGCTGAAATTTGTTATCATAATTCACAATACAACATAATGCATCGCGGGTTACAAAACATGTTTCTACTATGCCTATCACTAAATATATTTTGCACTAAATTTATTGGCAAACTTTGTTGTCTACTGTGCTCTAGATGTTGTCTTTAAAGCAGCATATGCTAGTAAAGCTCGTTACATTAATACATTTATAAATGCATGCATACACACATACATTAAAACTTTTGACAGGTCCCACAGCAAAAAAGTTAAACAGTTTCTGTGTGAAAATGTTCGGAAAGTGAATTGAAATGAGAGAAGATAACAATTTAACAACCCCTGCTTGAAACAAGCCATTTAAAGATATTATACTTTATAATTCAAAACATGATTTAATATCAAACTTTTTTTAGCTGTGCAGATATCTTTCAATGCAAAACTAAATTTTCATTCTTTCGTTACTCTGTTCCAAGAGTAAGCAACTCCAATTTGGTGTATTCTATTCATTTAAAGTAACAGTAAAAATGTCTTTATCCAAAATGCTTCACGAAATGACCTTTCAACGATGCTGCATTTTAGCAAACCTTGCAGAAATGAGGAGTTCCTGGAATATTTGGAGGAAAAACTGAAGAAATTCGAAAATGGTAAGAATTGTGCCTCCGAGAATTAGTTCCAGAGCACCCCCGATGTCACAAATCAGTGTAAGAAAATCGTAGGCTGGAGCCGTTTGGATGTCGACGTAGCTCAGCTGAGAGAAGAAGACATCGAGATAGACGAGTTCCTTGCTCAATTTTGACATCGTCAGATTCCGTCCCTTGAACTGCGTCCTCTGCGACGTGTAATTGAGAAACCTCTGTGACAGAGGACTTGTCGAGACTGAATACGGATATGTGACTTGATTGCATTGGAGAGGACACTTGCATTTGTGAGACTCTCCGGAAGAAACAAACCATCTAACGACGTTTGGCAGGCAGTTATAGTACTGGTCAGCAGCACATACTTTCACTGGAACTAATTACACAAGTTAACTATTGATGTAGACTTCCTCTAGTAATTATACACTATTAATGCCATGCTTAATTAAGCCACGGCTAGACAGCCATGCCACAGCTAAAAGCCTGACAGACTCGGCAAATAAAAGTCATTAGTCTATATTGTGATTCTGTTTTGTCACTGGTTGATTTTTCAAAGGTGCAGACTTAGACGGCGGCCAATAAATTCATCCTTAACCCGTCAAAAACTGAATACCTGTTACTGGGCATTTCGTAGCAGCTCATGAAGTGGGAATGACTCAAATTTTTGAAACTGGGTGACTCGTTTAATTAACTGATTCTGCTCGTAATTCTGCTCGTAATCTTTTTGATTGTACTATGTCTCCCAACGACTAGGTGCATGGTATTTGTCAGTAGTCATCGATATATATTTGTGACATATGCAGAAATGGACTTTTCGTATTCAGGTTTTCAAGAATATTCTTGGTAAGCATATTGGTCTCCAGCTGCCTTGACTACTGTAACTCGATTCTTGATGGTATCAGAAGACAAACATACAGAAACTTGTAAGAGTTCAGATATTCTTGGCTAGAGCTATGACAAATATGAAAGTATGAGAATATAACCCATGTTTTTAAGTCTTTGCATTGGTCTCTAGTACAGCAAACAATTTGTTTAAAATCGGGCTTATAATTTGTAAAACGTTGTTCTCTGGCCAACCACAATACATACAAGTAGTCCAAATTACTCTGACTAATTATTATTATTCTACTATGTGATCTGACTGTTTCTCAGCTGATACCTAAGAATAGAACTATTCTTGATGAATGAGGTTTGTCGCTTGCTGGACCTAGATTTTACAACTCTCTCTCTCTCTCTCTCTCTCTCTCTCTCTCTCTCTTTCTCTGTATCTTTTCGTTCGGCTCTGAGATCTGTGTCATTTTGTTCTCAACTTAAGACACGTCTTTTCCAAATTGCACATTACCCATAGTCTGCTTTTCTGTCTCTGTATATTGACCTCTTGGATATTGATTTGATTGCAGCATGGCTTTGAGGCGTCTTCAGTTGATTCCTTATGCATTAGACACCGGCGAGATAGAATTAGTTACTAAGAATTACTTACTTTAGGCGCTATATTAATGGTCTCGATATGTAGGCCCCTATAAGTCGTTACGAACGACGTATAGGATAGGACCTAGTAGGTTGAATTGTTGTAGTCCTACTTTCTATGGCTTCTGTACATTTTCCGTAAATGCCGACCTTATAAAAGGTGTTGTGTTTATTTTCAATAAGGCTGAATTTTCGTTTGGTCCTGCGTGATTGTTTTTCTTCCCAGTTTTCATTAATTAGTCATCTTTAGTTAGTCGACCTCTTGTTTCTTTGTGAGTCATGTTGCATATTTAAATGGCTTAGGATAAAAAAATATTTTAACCTAAAGCTGAGCTACTATTCCATATCCCGAGACAGCCTGTAACAACAACACATACTTTCATGCATACATACATGCATACGTACAATACCAATACGCATACATGCATGTGTGCATGCTGTACAAATATGCAAACATGCATCATACATATATGCACACATTCATACATACACATATACATGCATATATGCACATATGCCTGCTTACATATATATTTACATACATCCATGCAATACATATATATATACGTTCATGCATACTTACACACATAGATATATATCGCTAACATACATACAAACATATCTTTAACGTATACATTGTTACAAGGGCCCGTGTGGAAGGCAGGTTGGGTTAGGTCAGAAGGTGACACGTGCCCATGCAACATTCTGTTAGGAACACATGCGCATGCACCTGTGTTGGAAGGAGTGTTTGAGGGAGTGATTAAAGGAGTGGTTGTCTCGATGGTTGAGAAGAATGTATAAAAGAGAGAGCTTAAACTGTTGTGAAAAGTTCTTTGTCTGATATTGCCGTGTTGGAGGAAGTTCGTTGAGTTGACGTTGTTGCTGTCTCATGTTGCCGTTTTGGATTCGAGTGTTTGAGAATACAGAGTTTTAAAGCAACGAACGTTGTATGCTGGTTCGGCCTATACCCCTACGAGCCTAACCTTTTTCCAGCATGCAACAACATACATAATTATATACAAACATACATACATTAAACTATGTGAATTATTCTTAATCACGCTGTTGACACTTACCGTCTACCTCCAGCGGTCGACATTTGCATTCGGACACCATAAAATACGTCACGCATTCGGTCATGCATCCCATGAATGTGTAGTTTTCGCCTTGACGACAATCGCCATACGGCGTAGGCAACATAGACACCTACAAATAACGGCCGAATTCTGTGCAATAATATTATTATTTCTGCATTTATTAAGCGTATAATATCTGATGACTAAGCATCAATCGATGGCGCTGAACAAGTGTTAGTGAAGGACTTGTTCAAAGTCCCTGCAAAGTAACCAGCTCAAGGGAAACTCAAACTTGTGCTGTTGGCGTTGCAGGTCTGCGCTCCATCCAACAGGCTGCCTTGCCCGATTATGGGGTTCTGTGCATTACAATAAGCTACCGTGTCTCTTAATAATAATAATAGCTACATTAAAAGCCAAAGACTCTTGGTCCGTGAAACATTTAATACATTTCGGAGACACGACTTATAACGCCGAAGCCATCTCGCAAATAATATGGCGAGTAAAAGGTTGTAGCTATCGTAGAGAAGACAAAGATCTTCCCTAGAAAGGAGATTTTGACGAAGTATTTCGCAGATGTTATTTGCGGGATAGGCTAGTTTTACATTAACCTTCCAAATGAAAATAGAATATTAATTTGGCTGACGGGAGTTGTGTAATATTTAACTTTTAATAAAACATTCTGAAGCATTATTTTTTAGACGAAACTTCAATCTGCTTTATAAGAAGCAACAGAAAGCAATATATGCGTAAACAATAATTCAGGAAGCATGAAGATACTTTATAATAAAAATATTCAGTGGTAAAAATACAAAGACGTGGACCACTTATAGTTTAATTTAATTATATAATCGGCATATGAAGCGTTACTTACGTTTCTAAGTGAAAATGAAACTGATGTTGAAACGCCAGTTCCGACTCTGAATCCTGCAACCTGCACAAGAGGCAGTTCGCGTGGATCATGTAAAACAACCTATAGACGAAAGCCATGTAAAATTATGTGCTGAATCATCCTCAGAAATACTTGAGATAATTTCTGATTTCATTCCGACAACTTTCTCTGTCCTAAATGCACCTCGATGCAGTGGCAACGGTGGTGAACTTGCTTTTCTTCTCAAGTCGTACCATTTGCCTCAGAGGTTCTCCTTGCCTATTCCAGCTACCAAGTCGTTCCAGTTCCTCGTTGTTTCGCTTAGTTCTGTCAACAACCAGGTGTTTATCACCCACAATCGCTCTCTTTGACTGAAGTGTTGGTGAATTTCAGGTACTATTTGAATATGGGATTTCTTTCCTTTTCCTTCCTTTTTAAAATGATTATTTTGGGTGAATTTAATATTCATGCTGAAGCAGCCAGTCACTGATTCTTATCAATTCTTGCTATGTTGGACGGGTTTGAAAAGAAACAGTTCATTGCCGATCCTACACATAACAAATACCATACTACTGAACTCTCGATTTCTGGTTCTAATTTACAATCACTTAATTCTTGTACTCTTTGTCGTGAGCTAGTCGCAAAGTCAAAACTCAGAAAGAGTCTTAAATGAAATTTCATAAGTGTCTTCTCTCGTGTCTTTTCAACAGTCTTTTCATACCGCCATCACTTCAACTCTCCGTAGACTGTCATCCTGCCCCATATATAATCAACTATGTAAGTAAGTGGGACCTGCCCACCCCTTGGTCCTGACATTCCTGTTGATTTGTCTCTTTAAGCCATCTTTCCAAAATTTGATTTTCCAATTAAACGGACACCAAATTATTAACTACTAAATTCCGACTTTGGCATAAAATTGCTATAAATAAATTAGAGCACTATGGTCTATCACTGAGGCGTTTGGTCCGTTCGACCCTGGACATCTTGATTGCCCAAAAGTGCCTCTGTCACCAAGCAGCATAGTTTGGTACCGGCGTAAGCTGGAAAGTCCTGCGATGCACTGGTCCCGTGTCCAGGATCTTGGAGCTTTACAATATTAAGGTATCTTCTTAACTCCAGCACAACGGGTGGCTGAGTAGTTTAACGTACTTTAACTGAGCTTCCTGAAGGCCAAATCCCTTTCAGAATTAAGAAAGCTATTAGACGCATGCTACTGTCTAGGTTTAGCATGCTATTTCTGAAGCTATGCGCCGTATAAGGCAGTTCAATTCAAGAACGATACATGTCACAATCCTATACAAGTGACAGTGATGCAAAAGGCACACCCCGAAGAAACAGATGTTCCGTTTACTTAGGGGCACCTATTGCTTAGTAGCAGTGAGATGGCTATTAACATAGCTAATTCACAACTTATCATTAATATTAACACAAAATCAGTTACTATCAAAGAATAAAATAAAAAAGACAAATATTCAACTTCAACTAAGTTGAATTGCCTTGGTAACTAACGTAATATAGTAATCAAAAAATCTAACAAACTACTGAATGCACAGTCGCAAGAGACTTTTAAAACTGTCGCATCTGTTTCCTAATAGCTATAAATTAGGTATGGAACGTAAACTCACAGTGAATGCGTTCCACAGTGACGGACCCGCACATTTAATTGCAAATAACCTTGTGTTCGTACGGATTAAGGTGCTATAGTAACTGCCTTGGGATCTGGTAAAATAGGAGTGGCCGTTAGTGCAATTCTTTAAAAATTCTTAAAATATTCACTTCCTTTGATTCGACTTCAACTTTGATTGGTTGCTTCTGGTTCTGCACTGAATCGGTTGCTACATATCTCAGTCGACGAACTTATTCAATATACTTGAACGACAAAATGTTTGCTAGCATGTGGCATCACGCAGGAATCGACTCTTGGCCCTCTTTTGCTACCAGTATGTGCCACATTACTTGGTACATTACTTTGCAGGCATTCAATAGAATATCATTCCTATGTGGATGACACTCAAATTTTCATTACGTTTGACAGATTGTCTTGTCCTTCGGCTTTGCAGGTTTTGTCCAATGCCTTTGATGATGAGTTCTCTGGGATGGCGGCTAATAACCTCCTCTTTAGCCAGTCAACACAACTTTCTGCTAATCTGCACTCCACATCAACTTTAAAAGTTTAAATGACTGAAATCTTCGGAACTGGTGACTCGCTTATTTAATTAGCTTAGTTACTGAAGTAACCAGCTACGGTTATATATTTCTTGCCTACGGCTAATAGCCAGAGTACCTTGGAAAAAAGTGATTCACAACCGCGCGATACCACACATGTCGGTATATTATTTTATGTTGATTGTGGAATGCTAGGATCGGACTGAAAATGTGAAATACGGTAGCACGTGGTTTGGTAATTGTCGATCACGCCTGCAGGCAATGTCCAAAGGATAGTTGGACAGCGTACATGTAGCAACCGCCAGAACTGGCCCAAAGAACCCACAACTGAGAGTGTTAAAATTCTGTTGTACAATTCTTGGCCTTTCAACTGTCCAGTCAGAATACGGAGAAAGGAACTAGAGCTGGCATCCAGTAGCTTTTGGTTCCACGGTCTTATGACTTAAAAGAGGAAGAAAGAAATTTCAAAGATGTCAAGGGCGTTGATGTTTCGGGTAGAAATGAACAGACTATTTGGTACTTTTCACTCACTGCTGAATATAAACGCCATGTTAAACAGATTGAAATTGATATTTACGAGTTTAAGGTCAAACCTAATTATTGCACATGTTTCATCTCTTCTTTTCGTTTCTATTGCGTGAGTGGAATCCACTTACTTACATGCACATAAGGGTCGGATTCGGGTTCTATCCGGAGAGCGAGTAACGGGTATAGATTAAGATAAGCTTAAAGTTCTCGGGTGATCGATCACCGTTGAATGAGCTAGTTAACCACTGAATCTGAGTTTCAACTGATCAGGCGCGTCTTGTCAGTGTTCAGTGGATGGATGAGTCCAATGGCAGTGAAGATTCTATTGCATGGGACGAAGCATCGTCAAAATGGCCAAACCTATGTTAGAATGAAGAAAAACGCTGTAGCGCAAACTCAGCCGTTGTGGAAGTACGAATAAACGGGAATTTTAAAGTAAATTTCGCACAAGACCAAGAAACTGCCAAATGGCAGAATTGGGCAAAACAATATCAATATGGCCTCCTATATGCGCTACAATTAGAGATTTTTCAAAGCAAACTAGATTTCACATATGATGAATGCATTTTTGCATTTGAAGTAATGCAGGGAAATAGCAAAGCTTTTGCATTACGGGTTACATTTACAATATGAACACATACATGTTTTCTAAATGTAACCGATAACATCTCCTTATGTTCAGGGCCCACCTTTTCCTTCTCTAATGCAGCCCTATTCACAAAATTTCGGAGGGGCCCAAAAGGTGCGCTATACATAAGCTCTGGTACCTACTCTTAATTCACTAGTCTGGCAATGAATCATTGTTGCAAATATTCAACGAACATTTTCTCACAATGTAAGTGGGGTTTTATCCAGTTTCAGAGCCAGAATTTTAAAGCTTCGAGTGCAGTGCTAAACCTCGGAACCTAAAGTTCCAACATGTGAACATTGTTAGCATGGCTTTTCTTGCTGAATTTTGTCAGTGGAACGACAGCAGGTCAGCAAGTAAAAAACAAAAATGCAGATTGTGATGCGTGAGATACTGGAAAGACATCACCATATGTGTGCTCTCAATAAATAAAAAAAATGGAGGACATGCAAGATTGGATATGCTCCTAGATTTTGCACCGCTTATCATCAACACTTAAATGCTATTGTGGTAAGTTGGTGTAAAACCCTTAAGAATATGCTTAATTGAATAGTGAAGAAGAGACCTAAAGGCTGCAAGATAGGACTGTCATTTTACGTTAGGCCGACATGGAGTTGCTCAAAGCGACAACAAAAATGAGTTCTTTCATGATGGTTTGCTCATGTGTAGGTAGGCGGTGGACCCTTGATCACACTCAAAGACACCTAAAAGGGAATGAAATTTGTGTTTGAATATTGATTTTACCTCAAGTACATGAAAAGATTAAAGAATCAACTACAACTAACGAATGAGGTAGCCAAGGAACATGCAGAGAAAACTCAGGAGAGGTATGCACATTATTACAATCTACAGGTCAACAGATAAGAAGTTTTAGATTGGGAGATCAGTTACCGATACGTTGATGGAAAGAAACTGCGAAATAGAAACATCCGAGCTGGAAAATGTTGTATTTAACATTTAATGATTAAACTGGCTGTGAGTTTATTAGAAGGATTCGCGGCACAGCCGGCATCCCTCGATGTTCAGGGATTTTAGTAGCATATTAGGCTATTTAGAGCAAGGACCTAGACACCTCTGATACATTCTTTCGCAAAATTCATTCAACACTAACGCAAGAGACATTAACACAGAAATTGTTTTCTTGGAGGTTGTTTGAGCTGAAGATTCTGTTATTTACACAGTATTATTCATTACTGGCGTTCCATTAAATATATCAAAAAGCAGCTGTATTGAAGCATACTGCCAGGAAATAATTAAAGGCGTTACATTAAAAAACATTAAAAGTTAAGTATAAAAGTATAGAGATTCTGTGAAGAAATAGTAAAATACCCTGAATCCAACACCTGGAGACATTGTAATGTAACAATCAGACTGATTGACCCACATCACAAGACGAAGTCCATAATTGGCTCCAGGACGAGTCGTTACATAATTCGATGTGGCTAAAATTTACCCGTAAAACTCCTTTAATGTTTGCTTACATCAAACAAATAAAAATGCATTTACAATTTTTTAACAACTTCAGAATATTTGATTTAAAAATTCGGAGTATGGAAATGAGTTTTAACTGCAACACATTACAAAATACACATTTAAGAAATATTAAGTGAAGTAAGACTACTTTCCAAACCTAATGTTTGTCAGAGTTCTTGAAAGTCGGAATCATAGGTTTTATAAAAAATTATTTCTGTTATTATATTTTTAAGCCTGTAATAAAATTCGGCTAAAGTAAATGTACATTTTTGCTAGTTTACTGAACAATGGACGATGCTTACCTGGGTTGAATGAGAAACATAGTCCCTGATCGGCCATTATCTGTTTTACTGCAACATTTTCATCGCAAAGACGATTTTCGAACCAACACTAAAAATTTTAAGTCCTCACTTTCAAAATGAATTTGAATTACTAGTATATGTACAAAAGATGTATTGAAAATTTTTATTTTTTAATATGTTCCTAAACTTTTGACGGGATATTGTATCATTCAACCCATTGAGCCGCTTTTGACCCGACATTATGGTAAAGTGTTGTAATGACACAATTATGCGATTTGTCTGAGGTATGGCCTTGCCCTAAGAAGCTTGGCTTCCAAGTCTAAAGTCGTTTTGCTGCTATCAAGAATTAGGCAACCTTCGCCAAACAATTTTCTAAGAAAAATTAATTCAAGAACTTTTCCTAGGCCAAAATTTTATTTAAATATTAAATCCTTTTTGACACAGCGAAAAGCGTTATAAACTGATGGATTTCATGTGATATTAAGCAAGACCTTGCCTAAGCACCAGGGAGTATATTTTCAACGTCTTCTTCTTGTCAAACAGTTCTAATAATGCTCTGACAGAATAAAAAGATAACCATAACGACTTGGTATAATTTATTACTGTTTGCTTCCATTTGTACACGGATACCAAATTATACTTCTTTGTAACTGAACAGATAAGCGCAAACAACTGGATAAGGTAGTTACAGTACTAGTGTAGTAAACGGAATCGGACTATGGGTTGATGGCATGAAAAATAGTGTGAGAACATTTTTCTTTTTTATACTACAGTCTCTCACTACCTATTAGCCATAATCGAAATTCAGACAACGTATTGTATGTCTCTCATTAGCTGACTAATACTAGAGATATCGCTATCCCTGGTTTCTACACTCTTTTTGTGACTTTACATTGATATATATTCAAAATGTCGCCTCTAAGAACTTCAAAAACTTCCCACAAGTGTTTAAAGTTTTAAAACGCCTTTAATCTTTGTAATACAACAAGTTTTCTTGTATAAACACAACTCTGAACGTCATACTTTCTATATTTCCTTATAACTCAGTCACAACTCAAATATCTCTGCTCTGTCAGCATCTTTTCAAATGTTCAGATCTCATTGTACACGTCTCTCTACATACAAACACTCACATTATTGTGCACAATAATCAAACACGTGCTAATTATATAGGCAAATGTAATCTTAAATATACACAAAGGCTATACCTACTTGATTCAACATATATACAATCTACAGCCAATCAATAAACGCTGCTTACCATAGTTTCCGAATCTCTGCCGGCATAGAATCCCTAGGTAGCAGTTATTTACGTGCAACAAAGTAAATTACCCCAGATATATGTCAATCAAACACCTTAAAGCCTAAACTATAACTACGCCTACCAGGCATAATAAAATTAACACTGTGGTACAAAAAATAACCTACACCCTTTAAACAAGGTGCCTGGCAACTGTAGCAGTTCTATTCAAATAATATTAAGTGACCTATGTTAGAATGTTAATTGAAATGTGACATATAGAATGCAATGACATGTCATGCCATGTCACCTAAAGTGATGCAATGCGATGCACTGTCATGCTATGAGAGGTAATGTGATCGATGGTCTTACCTCGAGCAACATGTCTTCCTTTTTTATGCTCAAATAATTGAAAAAGAACTCCCAATTGCTATTGATTTTTGAAAGTTCTCGAGCTCTATAATTGTCACCGAATTCGATGTCCGAATAAGGCGGGAAACGCATTGAAACCAAATGTTGTGTTTCCGGACCTGAAACATTTATAACTGAACCTAGACGACAGTAAAGACGCGAATATCACTACGAATGCGGAAAAGAACATCATGAGGTAAAATAATGTTAACTTGCGGCTATTTATTGCACATAATAATAATAATAATATACTTCGAGTAAAAAATATAAAAAATAATAATAAGTATTACTAATATAATTACTATTATTATTATTATTAACGTTATTTTTTATTCCCGATGAACCCTCAAGATTAAAAAATGTCCAGAGAAAATCATAAATTATCTGGAACGGCTACATCTCGTCAAGTTCACGCCTGGCAAAAGAAAAGTGTTACGGAAGGCAACTGCATTGAAACTCTGAATTGCTATAGCTAGACTCTGGAAGAGATAACAAGTTTCTTTATGAACTCCGGAAGTTTGATTGAGACAACGCCCTTAGTCCGTAATAAGATCAAGTCCAGTGCTATTAATGGGGCCAAGAGTCTTATTATTATTATTTGTTTGCCCGAGGTACTTATGATCTTTCAGGACTTATAAAAAAAGCTCTGGAGAAAAAACTGTCTGAATTGGCTAAAACTCGTCAAGTTTTGGCATAGAGAAGGTACTTCGGAAGGCGACAGCATTAAATCGTTGGATGGCAACTGATAGGCGTTGAAACAGATGGTATGTCTCTCTTTTGTCACCAGAAACCATTATTATTATTACTATTATTATTATTATTATTATTATTATTATTTTAAATTTAAATTTTAAGTTTTCATTTTAATAATAAATAACGATTATTTTTTTTCAATAATAGCATTTTTACAAAAGCTGTTTTCCTTTCAACCAGAAGAAAAATCAGCCTCAAGATATAGATCAGAAACACTCGCTTGCATCATATTATTACTACTACTGCTACTACTATTATAATTATTTTTACTATTGTTGCTATTATCATTAGTTATTATTATTATTATTCCCATTAATGTTATTTATATTATTTTCATTATTTTCATTATTTTTTATTAGTAGTATTTTTTAATATTTTTCCCTTGAGGTACCTATTATACCTCAGGATTTACAAAAAACGGTTCCGAAGTAAAAAATATCTGGATTGCCTAAACCTCGTCGAGAGAGAGAGAGAGAGAGAGAGAGTGCTGCGATAGGCGACAGATATTAAGTCGTTGGATAATAACTGACATAATAACTGCAAAAATTGCAATGTTTCCCCTTTGTTACCCGATAGTGCGTTAGAGAGCGCCCAAGCTCGATGATAAAACTAAGCCCAGCTTTGTTGATAAAGCCAAGCGTTTTGAAGATAAGCAGGAAAAAATGACACTGTGGCTTGAGTGAATTATATTTTTATATCTTTTTAGATGCTGCCTTTTCCGCAGCTCCTCCGGCTGAGAAAGAAGTACCAGCTAAGTATAATGCAGCCACAGTGTCAGCCACAGTGCTGTCCCAATCAAACTGCGGCCGCTGCGTCATGTAATGAGCGTAAGCCCGTCGGGTCTTTTGCCGTCAGTTCTGGATAGATCAGCAGGTGCTTTGACTGCAGAAAACCTGCACGAACAAGGCTTTGACAGATAAGATAATTTTAAATGAAGTACCGGGCGAAGCGACCACTACCCAAGCCACAAGAAACGCCATGCGATACATTCCCCGTCACAAGTGATCCGCAGGGCAACTGTGCGGTTCGCAAATGTAGCGCTTCTCAAAGTCTTAGGCCACCGGTGGTGATGGTTAGAGCAACGAGCCGCAGTCTCCTGCAAGTTGTGCAGAGATTGCTTTGAAACGTGCCTGGGGGTATGCCTCATGAAGAGGGGCCTCAAGACTGGTTTCGACCTTAAGAATTAGTGGCTGATCCCATTAGGATTGTTTGTGCGCGAGACTCTGGTTTGGTGTGCTATTCTGTTCTATCCGCACCAATATTAACGCAGAGCTTCAAACTGTGTGCCATCATTAGTTTGCACGTTGTTTTGCTTGGAGTATTGGAGAACTCGGGTACCTGCAGCGGATGCCAAGAAGGATGGAAGAGCAAGAGGTGTTGTCAGAGGAAAAGCCTTTACCTGCATAAGGTTTGGGGGAAGCAGGGATAGCCGCAGGTCGTCCACAGTTATCTGGAGTTACAATAAGGTTGGTGAGTAGTAGATTGTTTTGCGGGGACTTATGCGAACCAGGACAGCGCCTATTACGTGGTTATTAACCGTTCCATCTTGAATGTGTAACTTTAACACGACTCGACATACAATGCACACCCTTTCCGCTTTCTGTGAGGCACAAAAGGGGAAGAATAGTGCTTCGACTAGGAGTTCATTAAGGACACAGGTAAAGCAGGGAATGAAAAATCACTCAAGGCAAAGTGAACAAGCTTTCAAGGTGCAAAAATTCATATAAACCACAAACAGATGCAATCGGGAAGCGCGAAATGGATAAAAGGTGGCTTTAAACCAGCAATTAAAGGTGTAAAAACGTCATAAGACGGATTAGAGTTATCAGTTATCGACACACCAACTATAAATAAAGGTCGAGGCCGCCATCTTCTACGAGAGGCAATCCCAAATTTATCATTATATTTATTAGTTTTGAAAATTTGTCTACCCGAGTTAGTTTATATTGTTATTATTTTTTATTATTATTGTCACCAATATAGTATTATTAATTCTTTCGTCCAATTTAGGTGCTATTAATATGATTTTTAATATAATTGTTAATTTTTAACTGTGGCAGAAATGGACCTTCACGAATTACAAATTAGGTTAGGAGTATCCTATATTGGACAGAGATCTGTGGAAAATCAGACCAAGTCCCAGTTTTGAAGGCAATCTGTAAAGGTACCTCAGAATGCAGTGGATTATGTCGCTGGACACATAAGAAGAGGCGTTGGAAAAGAAGCAGGAGCTCGTCTCAACCTCCGGGGAAAGTTGCCATACGACGGCGCAAGTCTGATACAAATTCCATACCCTGGGCATATTCTTTAGGACCGAATATGACCAGATTGGTACAAATATGCAAGTTGTACACAACATGGCATATTTATCAGACTTATGCACCGCAGCCTGCTCAGCTGTGGACGCTGTTAAAACTGCAGTGTGCAACAGTTATTCTTATTATAAGAGGAAGAAGTAGAAGATTTAATAATATCCTCTTGATCTGATAAGTTTATACACGCGAAAATAAACAGCATTTATAGGCTAAGTAAAGTGGCTGAAAATCTAATTTATAGGAAAATAAAAAGCATTTTCTTTACCAAAGGAAGCAAAGGCTTTTTTGCTGAGACGAAATTCTGGACAGATGGTGACCGTCGGAAAGCGTAGAGATCGGTTGTAAGCTATTTGATAGTTGACGATGGTTGGATATGTCAGAAAAAAGGATAGGCGGTCGTAAATCTGGAAAACCATGAAACCTGCTCCAAACAGTAGAAGCATTGTCCACATCGCCTTACGAAGAACGGAGCCGATTTTGTGGGATGACGGTTTAACCAAGTAAAACAAACCCACAATGGATGCTTCTTTTGCAAACGTTGACATCCGATATTTCAAGGCCAATGACAGGATCTTGAAGAAACTCATTTTTTCTTTATCTGTGATGTTTATATTCATCTCCTGTTTTATCTTTTCCACATCGTCAAGAGGTTCTCCAGCGAGATCCGTCTGGCATTCATCAGTGACCGACTCACTCTCGAAAACTCTAATGTCGAGTTTTGAGTTGATCCGGCTTTTGTGCGCAATTGAATCGTGATGATTTTCTTCCAGCTTTGTGACATCTACGACGAGCTGATTTGACGACATTTCGCCTTTCATCATGTATTCAAGTGTGAATGGATGACTCATCTTCGAGTTTGTCTACAGATTCACATAAAGGCTTGTTTTTCACCATTTTGTCAAAGAACTAATAGTGGGATGTATGCGCTGCCAAGTAGTCTATGAGCGTTAGCTGGTCTTATATCTATTATTGAGAACTACGACAAGCCTATGAAATTTTATTGCAGCTCAAGTCTATGGTATGAAAGACAAGACCTGCTAAATTCTTATTTATGCAGCCTTTTAGGCAGGTTTTTTCTGGTTAGAGAGACAATAGCGTGAATTCGATTCACAACAGTAGTTACGCTTTCGAATCTATGTAAATCAGTGACTGTTTCTATATTTCACCTAAAGCACTTTAAATGTATGCGTAGACAGCATATCTGAATGGGACGTCAAATCTGAATTTGATTAGGCCTATTTATATCATGTAACTTATTTCATAGGCCTAAATGTGACCGTCAATTAAGCACACTTTCGAAGCTTTTTAGCTCCATAGCTTGCACTTTTATGCTGATTGTATGTATATATATATACAAATCAGTATAAAAGCATACATACATATATGCATATATATATATGCTACCTAGCTCTTCGTCACATTTTTCTCATGCGGCAGATTCCTACGCTTCTCTCTGACAAGATCTCGACCATAGGCTTCAGTTTTTGTATGTTCTTTCCTCCGATTGCTTATTATGCCCTAATCACCTGCACTAGTTCTCTGCCTACTACAACCATCAACTCTGACTGAGATTCGTAATCTTCGTAATCTTATTGTCTAATCTCCTGATAAACAATGTGCCTTAGTCCTCATTCCTGCCGCACTTTTCAAAGAATGCTTCGATGTCTTGGGCTCAATATTTACATCCATCGTTCGCCTATCTAACCCTAACCACAGTTTACAGTCTTCTTAAAAGCCATCTCTCTTCTAATGACTCATCTAACGATCGCCCAAACTCTACCGTCAGTTTCATTTCCAAAGTAATTAAAACTAAAGTAGCTAATCGCCTGAGCTCATATCTTTCGACCCACAACTAGCGCCTTCCTTTCCAATCTGCCACCAAAAATATCATTCCACTGAAACTGCACTATTTACTATTCACATAATCATCTCGACGGACGAAGGGAAATTGACTGCTCTCATCCTCTGACTTATCAGCTGCTTTAGTTACCACTGATCATAATATCATTCCACTGAAACTACACCTTCATCGCCTCGAACACCGGTTCTATATTTTTGGTTCTCGTCTCAGTTGGTTCCTATGTTATCTACACCATCATCCTCAGCCAACTTCTATAAATTCACTTAGCGCCCATTGTCTGGAACTGCTCCGTTCCACAGATACTGTAATCTGGCCGCTCTTGTTTACGTTGATTCCACCATATCGTTTTCTGCTTATGTTCAGACCATGTGCAGGTCTGCTCAATTTCACATAGGTGATATTACTCCAACATTGCAATCATTACACTGGTTGTCAGTTAAGCAAAGAATCCAGTTGAAAATCCGTATTTTGTGCCCAAAGTTCTACATTTAAGTCAGTCTACCTACATTCGTTACTTCCTCACCCCACATACAAATAAATATTCTACTCGATCAATGGACACTGAGACTCTTGCTGTGCACCGTACCAGCAGAGGGCTACCGTTTTCGGTAATTTTTCTTTACGGCTTTTGCGAGAAAGTTTTGAACCATTTGTCATTTGTGCAGGTCTCCCTTGATGAAAACAAATGCAAATACCCAATTGCGTTCATATTCAATAGGATTAACAAGCCATTCACCCAAACGAACAGACGTAAAGCAATCGAATTTGCGCAGTTGTTGGCATGAGCCTAGCAGAAGAAATTTGGTTTTCAAAGAATTCAGAAGAAATTTATTACTAGCCGACTTTCTGTACGTCATGCTCACTCCTCATACTAATAAATATTGGACTCGACAAGTAGACACAATGACTCTTGTGCCTCATACCAGGAGACAGTTGGGTTCTCAGTCGCTCTCGGGGGTTGGTCCAGCACTTTGGATGTCGCTGCTTTGCTCGGTTCATTCCGTCTGTGGCGAATTCGTTTGCTCAGAATTGCAACAAAACCCAGTTTCTATTTCCAATGCTTCTATTTACAATGTCTGTTTGCAACCGGCGACTTACAAAGACTCTTGCTTCGACATAATTGCCAACAACTGTGATACACTACTACACACGGAGGAGACCGAAACATGCGCTCACAATAATACTGGCGCAGTGGAAGACTCGTACATCTGGTGTTAGTTCATCTCCGTTCATCTCTTCTTCTGCAGCGAAATAACCACTCAAAAAGGACTTGACGGGTTAGAATTTTATCCGTAACCACCACAAGCAAAGACAAGTTTGACAATAATAATAGTAATAATATTTAGTAACTTCTAGTGCGTCGGTGTCTAATGCATAAGGCATCAACCGATGGCGCAATGACAATGCTTCCATTTGATGACATTGGTTCCGTATCACGTGTCGACAAGTTCAAATGTTACGCTCTTTCTTCGATCCATTCAGGGAAGTCGAAGACTCGGGGATGTTAAGCGCTTCTCGGCTTCTCACGATTACCGTCACCTCAGTCACTACTTCGGTTCTCCAGTCCATCCGGCCAAAACCTCCTTCAAATTCCCAGAATTCTTCTTCGGCTCGCTCTGTCACTCAGCGCCTCAGTCAACTTAGCCACAGAGTTCAGACCCTCAATGCAGTCGTCCTCCTTCTTGCTCGCCAACCTTCGCACAAGCCAGGCATCAGCGCATCAGGTACGGTTTCAACAGTATAGGGCATTTTGTGACAGCGTCAATTTTTTGTTTTTGAGGTAAAAACTTAATTTCTGTTCGAAACTTCTGTTTCAAATTGCATTCTCACCGTAGTCTGACTCTGATTTCTCTGTCCTATCGGTGTTCGATCTTTCTTCTTCAACAGATTACGATTTTTTTCACTTGAAGCGACCATCGATTGATGCCTTGTTCATTATGGTAACGGCAAATATGATTTTCAGATCTTCTTTTGTCTATGCTGATAATTCTAATAGGCCTATAGACCTGAGTACTTTTGAAACACGGAATCAGTGATGCTTTAGAAAATGCTGCATTACTCACAGAATTCCAGTTGAATTGCAAAGACTGCGACAATGTACGACGGCTTTACAGGAACAAATAAAGGGACTCATCATTATAGAACAGTTTTAAACTGTCACCGTAATTACAGAATACTAAAAACTGCACCGAGGTTTCTGCGCATGGTCATTTGTTTTGCCAATCGTTAAATATTTGATCAATGAATTTAATGGCTTGGTCTCTGACGAGAACATTAAACGTAACCAATGAATGTTAAGACAACAACGAAAGACTATTTTATCAAAAGAGTCATGGGATAATATGATCCTCCAACTGAAGCATTCTTTTCGATCGTGTGGGTTTTATGTTGTCAAGGACAAAGCGCCAGTGGAAATGTTTCTTGAAGAGGCGAAATATATATATCTTTGCAAGGGAAATGAATTGGGCGTGTAAAATCTTTATGACATGGCGAAGAGACTTCTAAAGTGAATCAATGTGAGACAATGCGATGCATCTCTCGGTAAAGTTTTGCCATGAACAGCACAGCTTCCACTTCTAGTCTTTCTCTTGCCATAAAGAATTGAGCCTCTCATGCTAGGCAGCTAGGGCAATAAAGCCATAAAGAGCAATAAAGCAATAAAGCCATAAAGCCAATGCGATGTACTATGTCGATTGATACAATATATTAATATATATGCGATATATATAATATCTGTGTGACTGTGACGCATATATGAGATATATGTATAATTAATTTTATGATAATAATATTTATATTAAATTAATACGTATACTGAATATATATATGTGTATATATATATATGATGTCTATTATCGAATGGTGGTTCGCTGCACAAAATTAGACAAACAAACTCTACAATAAGAACGAGACAGAGGAAATGGATTGGACTCATAACTAAGAGATGATTCCCTTCGGAGAAATAGTACACAGGGAAGAATGGAGGGAAAGAAAAGAAAAGAGGAAGACCTAGACAAATGCTACTAGATTGGATGATGGTGGACGGATACAGTAAACTGAAGGAGGAGGAGGCCCAACAACGTCAGGAATGACGCCCCTGGACGTTCTAAACCTCTCCAGGGGCAAAGAATTTGAAGGAAAAGGTCTGCAATCGGCCTGACAGTGTTCGGTAAAGGCGAACCATATTTCCTCTTTAAAAACCATGCCTACACGAGGACCAAGTTCTTCTACTCGATGACTGGGAGAAGTGCTGAGGGTTTTTACAGTGGGCCAACTAACACAGATCTCATGCTACACTAAGACACGATACTCAGTGCATCCCAGTGTACAAGGCTCTTGCCTGATAAGTTGCCAACCGCATGATGGCGCTGCAATCTGTAAATTTGAGGGCCCATGCTGCGAAGTCGTGTTATTTACAGGGGCCCAATAAATGTCAATGTATCATCTGTTTCTGGCCGTTATAATGCCTGCCACTAGGTGGCGCCGCTTTTTGCTTTGTCGACCACCATCGCACAGGCGTAACACAGGAGAGATAGAAAGTGTCATGTGTTATTGTACTCTAAGATCTTTGGTACTAATGCACTAAACAAAATCGGACAAATTATATCGTAAAATGAGGAGTGGCGTATAAACAACTGTTACCTTTACCTTCACCTGTATCTTTGCAATAAATTACAACTAAGAAGCAACCTTTGACACTAACTGCTTACGAATACAATGACTTCAGGGCATTGAAATGCAAACCAAGTGAACTATGATCCGTTCAGCCTCACAATATGCAAAACACAGTCGCAAAGAAATGCTAACGGGTCTCATCAAGTTACACATTAACATATATTCATTCAGAGTCCCGCAATAAAGACTGACAAACCAGTGGCAACAGGAGGCAGACCCATAGCTTGCACGAGCCATGACTACATTGAACTTTCAAGGCTTTTTACCTATGAATTATTGAAAAGCTGAGCTACAGTTGCCGGAGAGAAGACTTAGCGCAGTGGTAGAAAGTAATCTCCGTAAGCAGGAACGCTCAGCATAGTGGCAGACAGAAAAGATGTTTGAAGTTTATAAGTTTCGAGTTTAAACCGATGTATCCCTTGGATGGCCTTATTGATTTTATAGTGAACTGAGTTCCAGCTATACATCGGAATTTAACTGAAGCGTCTAGATTCTTCGCCAGAGAGATTCGTATTTTCAAAGTTTCTAGTTCCTTTAGTTCAACTGTCGTTGTTTTTATTATGACACCACTGCAGCTGAGAGCAAACGTATTCATGTAAGGTAACTTCACCGTTCGTTCCACATTAAGCATATTTAAAAGTATTTCCAACCATTCAATATTGTCTTCGTTCTGATCTCTCGAAACACTGATATCAGTGTTAAATCCGAAGATCATTAGAAGCCTTGATTTTCCGAAATGTCCAGCATGGTGACACTTTCCGTTGCGGAAAACAACTGGAATGGATGGGAGAAGCGTCATATCAATGGATGGTTCATCAGCAGGAAATGCGCTCTGCTACTCCTCATCGCAGTTTCAGCTGCTTTGGTTGTGGTGGGAGTGGCAGTCCACTACCTCTCACCGGACCGAGGTAGCAACTGTCCAGAACCCCAAACCAAGCCAACAGCATGTAAGTAGATTTTCACCGTGTTTATGCCAACTTTTCTTGGCCGCGAGATGGCAGTATATGCTTTATTCTGATTAACGTTGTAAACTAGCCAGGTGAACTTGGCCGTAAAATTCGGCTGGTAAACTCGGCAGGTAAATTTGACCGGTAGAATCGATCGATTGCTAAGAGGTTCCGTTTGTTTTCTTTCTGAGGGAATTTTAATATTTATTATTTTATTTTATGACTCATGCAGGCCTAGTTATATATAATCAGTAATCTCGAATCTCCTTTTCATCAGAATTATATATGTGGTCCACTAATACAGTCAAGTATCAATCAATTTTAATCACCTCAGGACTATCCAGCCACTAGAACTAATTAGCAAACTACAAATCAGTTTATTTTTGCATCAATTTAAACATAATTTACTGTATGTCACATTTGTTGGTTGTTTCCACATTACCCCACAACTGCATATTCATAACACCAGATCTTCAAAAAATTGTACATATTTCGCTTTTCAAGACTATTCTCCATTGTGTTCGCTGGATCACTGTAAGGAATTCTTTACCTGAAGCTCTAAGAATTTATCTAATATGTACCAGTTTAAAAGCACATAAACTGTTACTTGATGGCCACATTGGACTAATGTTTTGGTTTGTTGTTGAAAAGAATATTTCACAGTACGCAGCTAATAAAAACTGAATATGTAATTGTCAACAATTATTATCATTATCATTACCATTATCATTATTATTATTATTATTATTATTATTATTATTATTATTATTATTATTATTATTATTAGTAGTAGTAGTAGTAGTAGTAGTAGTAGTAGTAGTAGTAGTAGTAGTAGTAGTAGTGGTAGTAGTGGGAGTGGTAGTGGTAGTAGTAGTAGTGGTAGTAGTAGTTGTAGTAATAGTTGTGGTAGTACTAGTAGTAGTAGTAGTAGAAATTATTTTATGCAAGGGAGAGCGCAGTTCTGCAATGGGTCACCTTCGCCGATGTCCTACTTCTCGAACGCACATCAGACACGACCCCATTGAACCGTTGGATATTTTAACACATCATCAATATCATCATCATCATCATCATCATCATCATCATCATCATTGTCTCTTCAAACTTCTAGACCTTGAAAAGATGACCGTAAACAGTTAACGTTTACGTGTTATCATACAATGAGTAGTAGTTTCCATTGTTTAACGACATCTTATGTCTGTCAGGGCCTTTTACGTTGACCTTACCTTACCTTAAATAGTATGGTAAACGTATCATGATTACATAAAGCGGCTGTTGTAAGCGTTTTAAAGGTGTATAAAGAAAGCATTGCATTTGACGATAACTTCCAAATTGTGTTAAGTAGTGTCGTAAACTTTAGTTTTATCAAGCACTACATCGTTAGAAGGCAAGGTGAGATCGACGTCAACGGCCCTGGCAGCCATAAGACGTACTTAATTGTTGGAATACAATCAAATTATGATCGCTAGAACGTAACAGATGTAAGGTAAGGTAAAGTAAGGTGAGGGGAGGTAAGGTGAGGTAAGGGACGGTTGAGGTCGTGATCTGCCGTAGCAGCCATAATATGTTGTTAAAAACTGAAGTTACAAAAGAATTGTAGTCCTGTCCTCGAAGTACTGAAGGTTACTGAAGGCGATAATGACAATAACAATAAGACTGACAGTACCAAAAGAAATAATAATATGACTATCAACATGACTAGCACTACCAATAGCAATAACAATAACAATACGACTTAAATTAGCAGCAACTCTTCTTTCTATCCTAATCCACTCTGTCTCTTTCTAGTTCGTTTAGCATCTGTAGATCCAGGTTCTGCTGTCAGCCACGTCACTGTCAGTGGGGCAACTAAAGGCGCTACAAAACCCCGTCAGCCATCGAACATCCGACTTCCGCGAACTCTCACCCCCGTCCACTACAGACTGAAGCTGAAGCCCGACTTCTACGGCAACAACACGACCAGCTATCACTTTCACGGTGAGGTCGACATCCACTTCAAATGCCTACAGGACACCATGGCCATTGTCTTACATGCCAATCAACTCGAGATTGACAGCTCGACTCTGCTGGAATCGGGGTCAGGTGGTCGCAATTTGACAGTGAAGGGATCGGACAGAAATGATGAGCTGCAGTGGGTGACCTTGAACTTGGATCAGCCACTGATTAATGGAACAGAATACGTGCTACGGCTGCGTTTCACTGGACCGCTTAAAGACGACATGATGGGCATCTACTGGAGCTCATATGTCGAAGGAAACGTCACCAAGTAATTCTGTTCTAAAGTTTTAACTATGCACTCATTCACCTTTTAGCTAGTTTTATGTATAGCTATTTAGCTGCCGCTGCTCCTATTACTACCATTACCACAACAACTACTACAAATAGTTCTACCACTACTACTGCTGCTACTACTAGTTTATTGTTCTTTCGTAGGCGCCTCGTGACATCGCAATTGGAGCCGACGGAGGCGCGCAAAGTGTTTCCGTGTTTCGATGAACCCGACTTCAAGGCAACATTCGACGTCGTTATCATTAGAAAGCGCAATATGACGTCACTGTCAAATATGAACGTCATCAACTCCATTGAACTGTAAGCGTTTCACTCGCCTCATCTGTGCTGTAAACGAGTTCAACATTTAAAATAGCTTTTGGGGAAGGGTAAGGTCGACGACGTCAGAGACCATGACAGATGTAAGATGTCGGTGGACACACGATACCGCTCATGCTAACTGATCTAATGCTAACGACAATCAAAACGAATTTAAAGAAAACAATGAAACTATAAGAGCAATGTAAAGTGTCAATAAATTTGCTCAAGACTCCAGATAAAGATGATGATGACCAACTCCATTATGGGACGACGACGATGATGGAGGAGGAAGAAGGAGAAGAAGAAAGAGACTCATGAAGAGAAATTCAGACGCTACTGAGAACGATGGTTACCAAATAAATGATGAGACGTCAAAAGTAATGATGATGATGATGATTACGGTGTTGATGATGAAAAATATGATGATGATGACGACGCCGACGACGTTGATAATGCAATTATTGATTGGATAATGACTTTCCAGTGAAGACGATTGGGTTGAAGATCATTTCAACCGGACACCTGTTCAAATGTCCACATATCTGTTGGCATTCACTGTCTGCAGTGATTTCGAATACGTCGAGAACTTCACAGCCAGCGGAACTCGAGTAAGTCAAAGTGAGGGTGAAGGAGGCAAAGGCTAAAGACGAATCAAACATGACCAGACACGGTATAGACTAAGTATCCGGGAATGAATTGGTTGTTACTTTGCACGCACTTGGGTACTGTGACACGGGCATTCTTTGTGATTGGGCCGTTCACTTGGAATGCTATTCCTCTAGAGCTTCGTATTGTCCTAGCCAGGGATATGACATGGACCCTCTATCTGTTGCAGGGCTATCCTTTCTTCGATCTGCGTCTTCTCGAAAATATGTTGTTCCTATTACACGTCTTGTCTTTCTGCCGATGTTCAATCACTGTTGCTTTTCTCACTATCTGGAACTCGCTATCTGCACATGTTCCTGACTTTCTGACCGAAACGACCTGGATTGGGAGCTTCCATCAATTAAAAATAAATTAATAAATGAACTAACAAATGAATGAATGAATGAACGAACGAACGTATGAACGGCTGAACGACTGAATGAATGAGTGAATGAATGAATGAACTGTTTTTTTGCGCTGAAGAAGTGTACAAAGAAAAGGCAGTAGTGCGTAAACTGTGTAAAGTTTAATGAAATCCGATTCTGCGGTTGATGTTTGTTGCAGTTCCGCGTCTATGCGAGAAGAGAAGTGATATCGAATGCGAGATATGCCCTGGAAACGGGAATCAAAATCCACGATTTCTTTGAACGATATTTCAATATCAGCTTCCCATTTCCAAAGCAAGGTTATTATAATTATTATTACTGAGTGCATCTGATTAGTTAGTATCTGTTGAGCGGCGCAATATGAAGCTTCAATTTCAACTACAATGATAGTACTAATTGTCATTGTTAACTTCCTCATAGACTCGATTGTCGTTAAAAATATTATGATAGTTATAATAGCTACATGTTGTAAAGGTGCATCTAAGTTTATTGTGTTCCGGAAGTGAATAAATTAAGCTGTGAATGGTCTGTGATTTCGTGTCCTAGACATGTTGGCAGTGCCGGACTTTGCCGCTGGTGCTATGGAGAACTGGGGTCTGATCATCTACCGTGAAACTGCTCTGCTCTACAGCTCCAACTCTTCTTCCTCAATGGCCAACAAGATAGGCGTCACTTCGGTCATCTCACATGAACTCGCGCATCAGGTTTGCATCGACTACTATGATGACAAAGACGAGGACAAATGATGACGATGATATTTAAATTTTTCATATTCAGACTGAATTGATCACCGGAATGAATAGAATGAACATAGACTACAACATGGGCATCAATGGTTAATCCCAGAAGGAAAAATAGTCCCGCTAGCAGGACTCTATGATTTTGTATCTACAAACACAGGCGTTAACCAACAACCCTGATGATCGGCGCTGTAACTTACCCAACTATGAACAAGAATGAGAATGCGTTTTCCACAGCCCTCATGGTTTCGTAACGTTTCCACCTGCCGACCTTTAAACTGTACGTCTTAGCAGGAGGAAACGTTGTAAGGAGCATTTTTAGATTTCAGTTGCATCGTTCTTAATTAAATTCATCATAAGGAGGCTGTTACCGTGAGGTAGGTCTGCTTGTGAATCGGATTCCTCATTCTCAAATACAGCACGGACCATCATGTCAGATGTGTCTACTCTGGTTGAGACTCTTTTTGTTGGGTTCTGTGTATGTGAGGGAGTCTGAGACTTATGACTTTTCGGCTCTGAAGGCATAATTTGTCTATAGACGAACTTGTTGCTCTTAATGACCTCTAACATATTTCGCCTGGCGAGGAGTGCCTTTGAGAGAGATAGATAATTGTAGTCGTAATCGTAAACTCGAAATTTCTAAAGCGTAACTCAAAAGCTAGGCGCAGAGCACCAGCATATTCATGAGCGCAGCGTCAAGTCAATGGGGCTGTCCGAAGCTGCCATGTCAAGAACCAACTCCGGTAGCCTGAAGACCAGAGAGAGAAGGGGAAAACGAGCTGTTAGGGTGGCTTGTACTTAAGCTGAGAGAAGTGGGAAGGCAGCGGATTCCATGATTCAGGGTCTACTTAGCGGGTGTTGAAAACTGTTCAGTTACATTGCTTTGCAATTTTTTGAGTGTAACTGTTAAAGTCATTTGATGACTTGATTGCTTTTGTCTGCGCTCAGTGGTTTGGTAACCTCGTATCGCTGTCATGGTGGGACGACATCTGGCTTAACGAAGGTTTCGCCTCCTACTTTGAATACGTTGGAATGGACCACGTTGAACCAACATGGAATATTGTAAGAATGAACAGAAATTACATATGCAAGGCTTTCACTTATAGAAATAGTCCTTTTTAACACCCACTGGTGAATATTTAGTGCATTACCCGTCCATATAAACTGAACTGATTCTAAAGTATTCCATCGATAGAATTTCTACTGTTCTTTGTTTGAATTGTACGACTAACCAAGGGAGTGTATATTTAAAAATCATCTCTTGATTTAACTTGTTTGCTAGCTTGATGTAATGCAATAATTAATATTTACGTCTATTTACCTGCAATAATTATACTAATTAGTTCAGTTTAGAGTTAAAACTTCTGTAGAATCGCATCTGAAACATGAGTTATGAGTCAACGGCTACTCTAAAAGTACCCTAAGTGATCGATCTCTTTTACAAGAAGTTAATCAGTCAGCAGGCATTGGTAACAGAGCTGCAGTGAGCGTTGTGCATGCTTAAACGAATGGCAAAGTGAATGTTATATCACTTGGAATGGTAAAACAGTGGAAATGGCAAAAACAATTGAAATAAATATTTGAAATGGCAAATCATTAGAAATGGTTGGAAAATTTAAGTGGTAAATTCTTTAACTGTCATTTCTCTTTTTGCTCATTCTCGGCAGATGGATCACTTTTTGACGGATGATCTGCAAAGCGTTCTGGCGATGGATTCACTCAGTTCCTCTCATCCAGTCTACTTCGCAATCCATTCGACCGATGACATCTCCTCCGTCTTCGACTCCATCACCTACTCAAAGGTCGGCCACTCGCGTTCTCCGTAAAATACGGAAGAACAAAGTGAACGCATTAATTCTTTCCATTCTGTATATCCTGATTGATCTCAACTCAAACATCGCGCATACAAATGTAATGCATGTAAGCACGTCCTTAAGATATTATTAAGCTGAGAAGTGTGCGCTATTTAAATATGCGATTAAGATTGTGATTACAATTTCAAACACAAAACGTATGACCTTTGTGCGACTTATGGTTGGCAAAAGTGAGGGGAAAGACTTGTGGGCAGCAACGAATGTTAAAAGTAAAGTTCATCCTCAACAGTCTGAATGAGCGGGAGAAAGACATGTCGACAGGAATGATATGTATGGAGGACTTGTATTCTCAATCTACACCAGTGCGGAAAGATCTATGGCAGAATGTCCTGAAAAAATTAATCTTCAATGAGAGATTGTCTTAAATACCGGAGAAAGTTCCCCCTATTCCCTTAAAAATCGCGCCTTGAATGCAATCTCTTATGGTCTGTTCTGTTCTGTTTTGATGCTATTATACTCAGGGAGCTTCAGTCATAAGAATGATGCAACACTTTCTAGGAGAAGAGACGTTTCGCTCTGGCCTCATGGTGAGAAACTAACATTCACCGTAACCACCGCTGTTGTCCATAAAACTGATAACTAATGATGTGTCCTAACGGATCAAAAGGTGAAGGATACCAATAAAGACGTTTTCCTTATGGTTCCTTTAACAACTATTTGCTACAGTTTACCAAGGACCAGTTTTGTTCTTATATTTTCATGGGCCTGTTATTAAAGAACCTATAAGAATGATAGGAAATACTTCAGTTCACGTTTAATTTGGTAAATATGGGTAAGGAGAAAGACAGAAGAGGAGAGAGACAGATGTAGACAAACTGAGGAGATCCAATGTCGCCAAATCATATATAGTAGGGTTTTTACAGGTGTTAGCGTATAATTTAAAAATACGACAGATAGTGCTAGTTATATGTTGCTTATGCTAATATTTGAGCCGCCCGCACAGTCCCTGAGGCTATGATAGTGTAGATTTGTGTTTCTCCACCGTACTGATTATATCAATAGCTACGACAGGCGACACCTAGCGATTGGCCTGTTTCACAGTGGCTTCCATTGCATTCCCCAAAGGCGCTGGAATGCGACCAACATTAAGAAACAAGTGAAGTTTAACTTGTGCAGAATTAGTAGCTACTTTTTATTATTTCTGCATTTTTAAGCGCCAGGATCTAATGAATTAGCATCAGTCAATGGCACTAAACAATAATGATTACTCGCTAATGAGTACTCCAGGTCCCTATACAATAACTGTGCCTGTACATCGATAGGGAATCAGATTCACCATGCTACTAAAAGAGGATAGCGGATCCAGTGATACATTGATTGGTTGACCCGAAGATTGGTTGACCCAATGCTCGGCTGGTTGACCCCGAAGTCGGTTCCTGTGCAGCAGCTTTCTACGGACTGTATGGTGTTGATGTTTACTTGCAGCTCTATTTGACTCGGTACCGGTATTCAAATGCCAATCACAGCCAATTGTGGGACGCACTAACTGAGGTTGGTGGACATCGAAATCATCTCGTAAATTTAAATGGACAGTTCAAGGTGCGTTCAGTGCCCAATTCAATCTTAGTTAACCTTTTCCTTGGAGCCCTAATTAGGCGTTGACCTTTATCAATTCGGGTCAATTACTGCACTATTTCAGTATGGTTTGGTCAGGTGAAATTTCTGTATCGACCAACTTGCACATGAAATAATGAACGAGAAGCCGATGTGCAACTGTGGACCCGAACAGCGTCTCTACATTACCGTTGTAACCGAAGATCTGAGGCTTCTCCTTTGGAAACACCGAGGCTGAACTCTGAACGCTTCTCAGTAGACGCCTTCGATCCGAACACTTGTAAAGAGCACCGTCTAGGAAACCTCTGAAGGCGCTCTTCGTTTTCCTAAATGACGATCTAGTACTAAAGTAAAGTATCCCATATCCGACAACTGAGACGTAGTCCACTACGCTCATTTCCATTTCTTTAGGCCCTTAAGCCGTAAATGGATTTATCGGTTAAGATCCTTCATCCTTGCTGCTTCTTTCAGTGGACGCCGCACCATTTTAGGTCCCCGTGTAAAAACCGTGGTAGGAAGCTGCATGGTCTCATCTAAAGCATAGGGGAGGAGCTCATTTACTACTCTTTGGCCCCTGGATGGGGTAATGGACGAATCCAAAGGTCCTGTGCGCAGGGCCAGTGCATCGCAGAACTTGCCGTTTACTTCCCAGCTGAAACCATTACCAAATTATACCGCTTGGCGATAGAGATGAGTGTTCGTTAACAGTTTGTCCAATGTCGATACACGAAGGCTGCTGAGGAGGCTCGAACCTGCAATCGTTTGATTAGAGGACAAGGCGCGCTATCGATTAGACCATCGTGTCGCACGAACACCGCACTAACCAGAGCTGCATATCTATGATGAGAATCACCGCCAAGAGTTAAGACGATGGTTTTTCAAAAAAGGCGATTTTCGTGTCAAATGCAAGAATCAGTATTTAGAAGAAGATAGGACTGTCGCCCGATTCTTAAAAGCAAGATTTCTGATCTAAAAGTTCACAGATTATTTTTATGAAGTTTCTGGGCAACGCCCTTAGATGAAAGAGTTTAACGCAGAATTGTTCTAGTTTTCTATGATTTCTTTCGACTGCGTGACTCTCCGACGACGTGCCTTTGAGTCGAGATTCGTAACGTATTTCAGGCGAGTTCTTTGAACCTGTGGTTTGAATACCTGAATTGTTACGAGTGAAGTCTAGAAGACTAGCTGCGACCAATGTAACCTAGACGCTCACAGAACGTCAAGTGTCTCGCAACAAGCACATATTTTAATGTGACCTATAGCCAGACATTATTGTTTGATCTTTAAAGTAATTGTATGTAAATTTGTATAGCGTCTTTTGTGAACCTCTCAGAGGCGAATTAGATGTGTCTTGCAATGGGGAAGGCATCACTGAACGTGATCCGACACCAGACAGGTCTTTGTCTGAAATAACTTTGGCCACACTATTACATGCTCTTAGCAGACATTGAGAACATCGATACTGCTGAGAAGAATCTAGCTGTATGAAAAAATGTAGTTAATATGGCTTGTAGTCAGACATTACTGAGGCGTTTTCAGGTAAATAGACAAAACTGTCTAGATGGTAGGGAACACTGAATGTGCTTTGAAACCAGACAGTCGATGTCCGCGAGCGTTCCCTATGCCCACACTAGTTCCTGTTCTTATTAGACATTACTTGTATATGAGAACGTAGGAATTGTTTGGCCCAATAGAGCTTTGAACAGAGTTCGAGAGGCCGATGTTAATGAACTTTCTCCGTTAGTTGTGTACGGTTTGTTATGAAAACACCCTGAAGTCGAGAGGATGTGAAGAAAACAAGTCTCGATTTCTGTTGCCTCCATACACATGTAATAGTACTTTGCCAGGACATAAGAGGGTGTGGTGACCTTTTCCATGTTGATCGCAGCAGTGCGTTTTCTGTCCGCGGGTGTGTTGACGATGTTGGAATTGGTTTTCCGAAGACGTCGGGCCAGTGTTCACGATTCGAGCAAAAAGGTTTCCAGCGAGACTCGCAGGGAGGATTAACTCTTGGTTCAGTTGAGAAGACAGCGATTGTTTCCTTTTCCGCCTCCTTTCCTCTCCTTCTGCTCCTTCGCTTTCTCCTCCTCTGCCTACTGTTGATGTTTGGCGTTCATGGTCCCTGGACAGAACTCTGGACTAAGCTATGAATCAAAACGTGATTATTATAAGTCAAACGACGCCCACGGCTCTTTGTTACAACCTTATTTCTTTCTTATTCGCGTCTTTCTTTCTTCATTTTTTTATTTTTTTCGTTCCTTCTTTTTTCTTTCCTTCAGTCTTTCTGTCTTTCCTGTTTTCTTTTTTTCTTCTTTCTATCATTCCTTTCATCTTTCTTCCTTTCCTTCTTTCCTCTCTTCTTTCTTTCTTTCTTTCTATCTTTCTTACTTTCTTTCTACCTTTCCTTCTTTCTTTCTATCTTCTTTAACTCTGGACTAAGCTTCGTTCTGTCTTTCTTTCCTTATTTCTTTCTTTCTATCCTTCTTATATTCTTTCTATCTTTCCTTCCTTCTTTCTATCTCCATTCTGTCTTGCCTTCTTATTTCCTTGGTTTATTTCTTTCTTTATGTATTTATTTACGTAAGCACTCACTCGCTCACCCACTTGCGTACTTGCTTAAAGCTCAAATTAGTCGCGCAGTTCGTAAAGTTTATGGAACGCTATTCCGCAATATGTAATATGTGTCTGTAATGAAATCAAATAAGAAATTTATTTAGCGCAGTTGTAGTACTATCGGTGATGGTCCATTCGGTAAAACGTTTTGGTCTGGAATCAAACGATTATGAGTTCGAGCCAGCTGAACGGATTCCATGTAACGACCCTGGACAATTCGTTCGCGCGCCCCCTGTCTCTGGTCTACAAGCAGCAGAAATTGGTACCAGCGTAAGCTGGGAAGTACACGGCAAGTCCTGCAGTGCACTGGTCCCGTCCGTGTCCAGGACCTTAGGATTCGTCCAATACCCGCTCAAGAGTCGAAAGCGGAAAATGAATGTCTCTCTTTGTTCCGCTAATGCGTGAGGAAGAACTGCTTTGTAGCTAGTCACGCGAGCAGAAAAAGCGAGTCAAAAAACGAAGTTGAATGACGACTTTTGGCCATCATGAACTTTCCAAAAGCAACTCTGGTATCTACTCTAATCAGACAAAAAACTGCACATGAAATAATGAACGAGAAGCCGATGTGCAAACTGTGGACCCGAACAGCGTCTCTAAATTACCGTTGTAACCGAAGATCTGAGGCCACTCCTTTGGAAACATCGAGGCTGAACTCTGAACGCTTCTCAGTAGACGCCTTCAATCCGAACACTTGTAAAGAGCACCGTCTAGGAAACGTCTGAAGGCGCTCTTCGTTTTCCTAAATGACGATCTAGTACTAAAGTAAAGTATCCCGTATCCGACAACTGAGGACGTAGTCCCACTACGCTCATTTCCATTTCTTTAGGCCCTTAAGCCGTAAATGGGATGAATCCCGTGATCCTGGACACGGGGTCAGTGCGTCGCAGGACTTGCGATTGTACAGCCTCATACCCCCTCGTTTGTCAGTCTATTTATCGGTTAAGATCCTTTATCCTTGCTGCTTCTTTCAGTGGACGCCGCACCATTTTAGGTCCCCGTGTACAAACCGTGGTAAGAAGCTGCATGGTCTCATGTAAGGTATAGGGGAGATGCTCATTTACTACTCTTTGGCCCTGGATGGGGTAATGGACGAATCCAAAGGTCCTGGACGCAGGGCCAGTGCATCGCAGAACTTGCCGTTTACTTCCTAGCTGAAACCATTACCAAATTATACCGCTTGGCGATAGAGATGAGTGTTCGTTAACATTTTGTCCGATGTCGATATACGAAGGCTGCTGAGGAGGCTCGAACCTGCAATCGTTCGATTACAGACAAGGCGCGCTATCGATTAGACCATCGTGTCGCACGAACACCGCACTAACCAGAGCTGCATATCTGTGATGAGAGTCACCGCCAAGAGTTAAGACGATGGTTTTTCAAAAAGGCGATTTTCGTGTCAAATGCAAGAATCAGTATTTAGAAGAAGATAGACTGTCGACCGATTCTTAAGCAAGATTTCTGATCTAAACGTTTACAGATATTTTTATGAAGTTTCTGGGCAACGCCTTAGATGAAAGAGTTTAACGCAGAATTGTTCTAGTTTTCTATGGTTTCTTTCGACTGCGTGACTCTCCGATGAAGTGCCTTTGAGTCGAGATTCGTAACGTATTTCAGGCGAGTTCTTTGAATCTGTGGTTTGAATACCTGAATTGTTACGAGTGAAGTCTAGAAGACTAGCTGCGACCAATGTAACCTAGACGTTCACAGAACGTCAAGTGTCTCGCAACAAGCACATATTTTAATGTGACCTACAGCCAGACATTACTGTTGACCTTTAAAGTAACTCTATGTAAATTTGTATAGCGTCTTTTGTGAACCTCTCAGAGGCAAATTAGATGTGTCTTGCAATGGGGAAGGCATCACTGAACGTGATCCGACACCAGACAGTCTTTGTCTGAAATAACTTTGGCCACACTATTACATGCTCTTAGCAGACATTGAGAACATCGATACTGCTGAGAAGAATCTAGCTGTATGAAAAAATATAGTTAATATGGCCTGTAGTCAGACATTACTGAGGCGTTTTCAGGTAAATAGACAAAACTGTCTGATGGTAGGCAACACTGAATGTGCTTTGAAACCAGACAGTCGATGTCCGCGAGCGTTCCCTATACCCACACTAGTTCCTGTTCTTATTAGACATTACTTGTATATGAGAACGTAGGAATTGTTTGGGCCAATAGAGCTTTGAACAGAGTTCGAGAGGCCGATGTTAATGAACTTTCTCCGTTAGTTGTGTACGGTTTGTTATGAAAACACCCTGAAGTCGAGAGGATGTGAAGAAAACAAGTCTCGATTTCTGTTGCCTCCATACACATGTAATAGTACTCTGTCAGACATAAGAGGGTGTGGTGACCTTTTCCATGTTGATCGCAGCAGTGCGCTTTCTGTCCGCGGGTCTGTTGACGATGTTGGAATTGGTTTTCCGAAGACGTCGGGCCAGTGTTCACGATTCGAGCAAAAAGGTTTCCAGCGAGACTCGCAGGGAGGATTAACTCTTGGTTCAGTTGAGAAGACAGCGATTGTTTCTTTTTCCGCCTCCTTTCCTCCTCCTTCTGCTCCTTCGCTTTCTCCTCCTCTCAGCTGTTGACGTTTGGCGTTCGCTCATGTCCCTGGACAGAACTCTGGACTAAGCTATGAATCAAACGTGATTATTATAAGTCGCCCACGCTCTTTGTTACAACCTTATTTCTTTCTTATTCGCGTCTTTCTTTCTTCATTTTTTTATTTTTTCGTTCCTTCTTTTTTCTTTCCTTCAGTCTTTCTGTCTTTCCTGTTTTCTTTTTTCTTCTTTCTATCATTCCTTTCATCTTTCTTCCTTTCCTTCTTTCCTTCCTTCTTTCATTCTTCCTTCCTTTGTTTCTTTCTCTTCTTCTTTCTTTCCTCTCTTCTTTCTTTCTTTCTTTCTATCTTTCTTACTTTCTTTCTACCTTTCCTTCTTTCTTTCTATCTTCTTTAACTCTGGACTAAGCTTCGTTCTGTCTTTCTTTCCTTATTTCTTTCTTTCTATCCTTCTTATTTTCTTTCTATCTTTCCTTCCTTCTTTCTATCTTCATTCTGTCTTGCCTTCTTATTTCCTTGTTTATTTCTTTCTTTATGTATTTATTTACGTAAGCACTCACTCGCTCACCCACTTGCGTACTTGCTTAAAGCTCAAATTAGTCGCGCAGTTCGTAAAGTTTATGGAACGCTATTCCGCAATATGTAATATGTGTCTGTAATGAAATCAAATAAGAAATTTATTTAGCGCAGTTGTAGTACTATCGGTGATGGTCCATTCGGTAAAACGTTTTGGTCTGGAATCAAACGATTATGAGTTCGAGCCAGCTGAACGGATTCCATGTAACGACCCTGGACAATTCGTTCGCGCGCCCCTGTCTCTGTCTACAAGCAGCAGAAATTGGTACCAGCGTAAGCTGGGAAGTACACGGCAAGTCCTGCAGTGCACTGGTCCCGTCCGTGTCCAGGACCTTAGGATTCGTCCAATACCCGCTCAAGAGTCGAAAGCGGAAAATGAATGTCTCTCTTTGTTCCGCTAATGCGTGAGGAAGAACTGCTTTGTAGCTAGTCACGCGAGCAGAAAAAGCGAGTCAAAAAACGAAGTTGAATGACGACTTTTGGCCATCATGAACTTTCCAAAAGCAACTCTGGTATCTACTCTAATCAGACAAAAAACTGCACATGAAATAATGAACGAGAAGCCGATGTGCAACTGTGGACCCGAACAGCGTCTCTAAATTACCGTTGTAACCGAAGATAGGAGGCCACTCCTTTGGAAACATCGAGGCTGAACTCTGAACGCTTCTCAGTAGACGCCTTCAATCCGAACACTTGTAAAGAGCACCGTCTAGGAAACCTCTGAAGACGCTCTTCGTTGCCCTAAATGACGATCTAGTACTGACGTAAAGTAAAGTAAAGTATCCCATATCCGACAACTGAGACATAGTCCACTACGCTCATTTCCATTTCTTTAGGCCCTTAAACCGCCAATGGACGAATCCCGTGATTCTGGACACAAGGACCATTGCCACTGCATCGCGGGACTTGTCGTTTACTTTCCAGCTTACGCCGTTGCCAATTATACTGTTTGTTGACAGAGGCACGGTGGGCGCAAACAACTTGCCCAGCGTCTTTACACGGAGTCGAACACGCGACGCATGATCATTGGCCAAACTCGTTACCGATAGACCACCGTGCTTCAAACGGTCTAGTACGACACATTGAAGCTGCAAGGTCAGAGAAAACTGTCCAACTTCCGTGTGTCTCGTTTCGTTGTAGAAGTCTCGCTTGGATGGAAACGCAGTGGACGATATAGCGAGCAAAATGGACGCCTGGATCAAGCAGACCGGATATCCGGTGGTCACCGTACGGGTGTCACTTAACACTAGTCAGAACACGACGACGTTGGCTGTCTGCCAGACTCGCTTTCTCAGAGACCAGAGTCGACGGTTGGATTCCCAGACTCAGTAAGAAAAGTCCAAAGCCTAACGTTTGGCCTAAACAGGTCTATCACATTCAAAGTAATGGTTCTATTGGATTTTTATTGTGCGCTGCAATAGTCCTTAGACTGGAGCTCTTAAATTAAGCAGTTCGATCTTTGGACTGAATCGCAGGAAACAGTCCAGTAGCTGAGCAACATTTCATTTAGCGTTTGAGCTTCCATAAAGGAATAATGAGTAGGAGTGAAAGGCATGATCGTTTTCAGAGGATCAGAAAATGCAAAAGGAAATCCAGAAGAATTGGTGGAATAGTTTTCTTACGCTATAGAAGTCATAATATTGAACTTTCACTTTGCCTTGTTCTGGTTTCGCTTAACAGTAGTAAACCGTGACTCACTTGAGAGCTGGATTTTAGAATGCTATTGATTGCACACGCATTGTAGTTACATTGTATTGTATTGTAATTGTATTATAATTGTAATCTATTGTTTTGTAGTTGTATTGTATTGTATTTTACTGAATCGAAATTGTATTGTTATTTAATCGTAATGTTATGTAATTGTTCTGTAGCACCCTTTAAGTACCTCACAAAGGCGCTACCTAAGCTAGCTTAACTGGTGCTAAATGTCATAAAGAACAAAATTCTCGTCATTAGGAAGCAATGTTCAGATAACTAGAATTGTCACCAGTAGCAGACTGGGGCACACACGCTGAGCCCAACCAACAGGTCCCCATACAGAGTTGACAGATTAAAACATGATCGGGGAGTTCTTAGACCGATCAGCTTCGTCGTCATAGAGCGACATTGGCCGAATGAGGCTGCAATACACGACAGCCCCACCGTCCAGCCCGTCCCTGGTAGATGGTGGAAGACACCGCACTCGGACATAACTCGAACAACTATGTCGATCTATGACATATTACGGCTCTTCGATTAATGGTAGAACCCTCTTCAAGTGAATTGTATTGTACTGTAATGGTTTTTCTGTGACGCCTATTAAGAATCTCTTTAAAGCGTGCTCTGCGCAGTTTTCATCTAGTTGTTATTTTAATGCTGATCAGTGATAACTGAGGGATAATTTAATGAGATAATAACGGTTATTACTAGCAAAATATTTTTCCGACCACTGGCAGTCGACATGATGGTGCTACCACAGTTCCTAGGAGAGGTTGTAAATACTTGGTCTAAGATTGCTTAGTGATCCATAATTGCTAGTCGCGAACAGCAGTCTCAGCAAAAGCTGCAGTTCAGTAGGCTCCACGCATAAAAGTGCAAAAATATGCCGATTTGCCTGTAACAAACATGTTTGTCCATGTCGCAATTAAGACTCTTGGACAACAAACATATTTGTTGACATTAACACCATTGGTCCTCTTTAAGCCGAGGAAGCAGAATATGTTTCGGATGTTAGCCGTCGGTGGTGAGCTTTTAAAAAAGATGTATGTGAGACACACTACCTCTTCCAACGTCTTTCCATCCACAGAATCTGATCTATTCTAATGACTTCTATGGCGCTGTTATGGCAATGCTCAAAGCATCAATCGATGTTCGCTTCAAGGGAAATCGTAACCCAAGATCATAGTCAACTGGAGGAGCCATAGTAAACTCCGATAGGTCTGAGAAACCAAATTTAGCCTACGGTGTTTAACAAATGAGTCTTAAGTTTAGACCTGAAGGAAATCAAGGGAGCGACAGAAAGAACTGAACTAGACAAAGAATTCCAAAGCTTAGAACCAGCTGCCGAGAGCCCCCGGGAACCCAAAACTGTTTTCCACCCACATACCTGTTCGTTTCATCTGACTTGACCGAGCTTCTGTTAGTGCATTTGCGGTGTATTTAAGTATTTTAACTTCACCTTTATAAATCTGCTTATTAATCGTAATCGTAATCCCAAGATTTCTACAGCGCCCAACGAAAGCCGCGCCACGGGGACCAGCTTATTCACAGGCGCTCAGTCAAAACAAAATCAATAGGTAAAGGGTTCGGTTCCGGGTCAGGATCCAAGAGTTTTATATTAATGAGAATAATAACAACAACAATATGTCCGACTGTTTTCATTATACGGAGATTTTTTAATTCCTGAGGGATCGAATATTCCTCTGGTAAAAATTTTACATAAATGAAAAATAATAATAATAACCATCCAAAACTTCAATGCAATTGCTCTGCACGGCATTTCCATCGAACCAGGCGTAAGCGAAGATTAGCCAACCCAGATGTAGCAAGTCTCTTAAGCATAATTTTTCATCTTACTCTTGGAATATTATCCTTCGGATATAAAATAATAATAATAATAATATTAATAATAATAATAATAATAATAATATTAATAATAATAATAATGTTAGCTTATAATAATTAATATAATAACTCAGAATAATTAGAATAATAGCTAATAATATAAATAATAATTTTGGGTGTAAAATGACAATAATATAAATAATAATAATAATAAAGAAAAAATAACAAATGATGCCGTTCCATTCCGTGACACTTTTGCCAGGCCTGAACAGGCGAGACGCAACCGTTCGAGATGATTTCTCATTTCCTCCGGGGATTTTTTTTATCCTGAGGCATCAGATCTACCGAGGCTACCATCATAATAACACAGTTGTCAACGCCACAATGCTATTCCTTGCGATCACACTTTTCCAGAAGGTCTTGGAGACCAGACCTGGTTTTCCAGAATGAGCATTTCTGCTTCTTAATGTATGTTTTGTTTCCTTATTCCTGATGGTCCATTTCCCACTCGGGTAAAGAATACATTGACACCACAATTGAAGTTTGATTGTTCTGACGTTAGGTTGATCTGGCCGATTCCATTCACCTACGTTCTGTCGACGAATCCGAATTGGACGAACTCAGAGAGCAGATGGGTTGAAACCAATCAAGGTACATGGTGTTCAGTGATTGATTAATTGATTGATTGATTGATTGACTGACTGACTGACTGACTGACTGACTGACTGACTGACTGATCGTTCTGTCAATCTACTGAACTTGATGGAATTGATGATGCGCTGCTCTTAGCCAAGTAACCAGCTTCAGTCCTTTGCCGTTGGGTCGACTGAAACCGTCTGAGACTGTGTTTTTCTGTTGCATGAATTTGTGCTGCTGTTTACAGAGAAACTCTGATCCAAAGCATACGTCACTGGGTTTAACTGAAGACCGGATAAGATTAATTGCTGCTGACGAAATAACAACTGATGACTTAAGGCGTCTAGCTTTCGTTTCTCTTATGTTTATTATTGAAAATCGTTACATTGGCTTCCCTTAGTTTTAGCCATATTTCGCCAAAGCTGAGCTAATCGTCCAGCTGAGTTTTCGATTTTGGAGTGTAGGCGCGACTATAGGCCTAATGAAGATACCTGGTCTAATCTTATCTAATCTAGAGACTTCTATAGCGCCGTTATAATAATGCCCAAGGCATCAGTCGATGGCCGCCTCAAGTGAAATCGCAATCAAAACTTATGATACTTTCGAGAAGCCCGGTTGAATTCCGATCAGTCAGAGAAACCAGAAGCCGCTCCATGGTGGGGGTACTGAGTGAGCCAATTCATGTCATCATCATGATCGTTCTGGTCCTACTCCTCTTCTTCCTCAGCATCATTTTCATCATCATCGACATCACAGTCGTCATCATCCTAGTCAATATCATCCAATTTATCATCATAATCGTTGTCGTAATCATCATCATATTCATCAGGGTCGAGGGCATACGTTTAATTTATTTCTCTGGTAAATTGTTACCTGTGAAAGTGGATATTGCACTGGATGGTGCTGGCGTTGAGTGGAATGCCTCTGAATCGTGGGTCATCGGAAACATTGGTCAATTCGGCTACTATCGGGTCAACTACAACGACGACAACTGGATGAGACTCACCCACCAGCTGAATACTGACCACTTGGTCAGTTCTACACATTTGTAATATGGACAGCTAACTACTACTGACCAACTGACCGGTAACTTCTATGCATTTGATATACGTTCAGCAGACTACTGACCTATTGGCTAGTTCCATTCATTAGATCTTTGGCGAGCTGAATACAGACCACTTGGCAATTTAATTTCATTAGACATCTGCTATGTCTGTTTACAGGTAATACCAGTAAAAAATCGAGCTCAAATCATCGACGACGCATTTGAAATAGGAAGGTAATTGTACGAGATGGAAAATATTTCCTGTATAATACAATAGAACTGTATTTGATATTGCCTCCTTTCAAAACTCAGCAGCACAAACACACGACCATACGACAAAGCATCGATGGCGCTGAGCAAATGCGCGTGAAGGACTAGCCAAAGGTCCTACACCGTAAAAGTCTCAGGGGAGGTTTAAACCCGTACTCCCCTCGTTACAGGCCGAGCGCTCTAACCAATCGGCTACACTAATAATACCCATAGCGCAAATGTTTACCGCAACACTGTTTCAGCATTGTAAATGTAACGCGAGAAATTTTGTCTGCCACACAAATCTTTCTTCTCTCTACATTAATCTGCTATAACCACGTCGTGTTCAATTTTATGTATTCCCCATTTTCTGATTTTGTTGAATTCTATGTATGCCCCATTTTCTATTTGTTGAATTTATGTTTATTCTTCTTTAAACTTTAATTATTAACCAATTACTAATATATGGTTTGGGTCGACTATAGGTTTAATTGTAATTGATATGATGCCGTAGTAACTGTTAATTGTAATTTTCATGATGCAATTGATTTATGCCGGTTAGTATACTGAAAACCAACCGATGATCGTTTAGTTTTGTTACTCATTTGCGCAAAACAGTTCTTTAAATCCAATCAGGTCAAACCTTTAGACTCGTCTGTTTCAGCTTCAGAGATAACATGAGTCTAAAGTCTTGATGAGCAGTTACTTTTGAAATGTTGCCAGGATGTCACGCAATGCTTAACTCACGCACGTATGAAGTTCCTGAAAAGTAATTGTAATTCCCTGATACAGTACGATGAAACTTGTTTAGTTGTATTGATTATCCGGAGCTCACCCCATCAATCGACTTAGGATGCGTCGTGATATCCTTGTCTAATCTGTAGAGCGGGAATCATTGATCAGTTGTTCGGATTGCGACTGATTGAGTACCTGGAACGAGAGGAAGAGTATGTTGTCTGGAAGACGGCAATTTCCAGCATCGTCTATATGAGTACTATGCTCGACAGATCGCCTGGATACGCACATCTCGAGGTAACAGGCCGCACACTCAACAATCCATCAGAGTGTTCTCGATTCTAGTGTAGCTTAGTAAAGCGTAGCATAGTGTTTCATAGCAAAGCATCGTATTGTAATATTGTGTTGCATAGTGTAGTGTAGTAAAGTGCAGCATACTATAACATATGTGGCATAGTATAGCGTAGTAAAGCGTAGTGTAGTAAAGTAATGTGTAATATAGTAAAATAGTATAGTGAAGTATAGTATAGTATATTTGTAATTGACTTGTTTTAATCGCTTAGGAATACATTCTGAAGAAGCTGGTTCCAGTTTATGACCGAATCGGTTGGGAAGTCAGACCAAACGACACAGCGGATATCAGGTGAGACGATGCAATTTGTCCAAATGTCGTAAGCTACTGTCATAACGATCGGATTCCCAATTGCAACGAAAATCGATCAATGACAGTCAGCTGTGAATTAGGGTTAGCGACTTCATTTTTCTTAGCCTCGGCATTTGTGGTCGGATGGAAGGTCTTCTTCCTCCCCATCTGATACACATGTACAGTAATGTCATTCTCTTTCCAAAAAGATAATGACATCAATGTTATTGTAATTGTAACTTCCGCATTCTTCAGCGTCCCAGCAAAGCCATGTCGTGTAAACCAACCTATCGACAGGCGCTTAGTCAAAACAAACTAGTGATACAGGTAAGGCCAACTATAAAGAAGGAACGATTTGTGATATTTTTCCTCGTGAAATACGTACACCAATGTGCGATTAGCTGCTGGTTTCCTAATAAAGAATATACTTACTTACTTACTTAAGTTCAATTCCGAAAGTCAGACAGGTAGACAGACCAAACTGGACAATGACATTAATGAAGTGAGATGATGACATCGAAAAGACAAGATGAGATGGCAACATCTATGAGATGACATGAGATGATGAAATCGATGAGATGATGACATTTATAAACTAACACGAGCCATCGACAACTCAAAGTAAGAAGAGACTGCAAAGTAAGTAAGAAAGTCGGTCATTGACTGCCAGCCTTTAGCATGAAATTCTTCAGATACTTTTTCCTTGGGTTGATAGATCTTGGGTTTGAGCTTCGGCTGAGAGATCAGTCAATGTGCACAGATTATGGCCTTAACAGAAGCCATTCAGTTGTCGAATCTCTCAGCTTACGTAGCTTATCGCTTGCTGTTTAGATAACTAATCTTGACGTCTGATGCTGTTTTGAAAGGCTGCTGCGGTCAGAAGTCCTTCAATGGTCGTGTTTCTATGGTTACCGACCTTGCTTAACGAAAGCTACTGAGCTGTACAGAGACTGGATGAACTCCGGAAAAAGGTCAGAACCCAACGCATTCTGCGAAATCTATTCCTAGTTGATTGTTTGATTCTGTCGTATTTTGCTGCTTGATTCTTCTACTGTGCCATTAAATATCAGATGAAACTGTTTGGTTTTGTCTGTTTCGTTCTGCCATTTTGTTTGGAGTTAAATTAACGTCTGCTAACCTTATACACAAATGGGGCTAACATCTTGTGTCTGATGTGTGACTGATGATAAGATACAGTGATTGTGGCCCACCTCCAGACACTTTTGTCTCATAACAATGAAAGGCTAGAATTGCTGTAGGCGAATGCGATTGCCACTGACACCAGACGAATGCTCTGGTCATATTAGCGTCTGACTGTTGGAAACATCATTTGCCTGCAGTTGAAATTGTCGTTCTACTTAAATTCCACGTCATTTCCTCTGACGGGTAGCGCTGTCGAGAGTTGCTTAGTAGGCGTTATATTAATGTCTAGGTCCATACAAGCGTTGCCTCGAAGAGCGCAATTAATTCTTGCAAATACGTTGCCATCTAGCGTTGAGTAAAGTACTTGAATTACTAGCGCTGCGCTATCTGGGTAATTGGTTACTCGAGTACTCGACGAGAAGCTTAATGAGTACTCGAGACCTCGTCAGTTTTAGCCAATTAACGTCACTTCATTATTAAAGAAAAAGCTAAAAAGCTGATGTCCTGGATAAAAGCAAGTCGAATTTCTGTAAGGAAACGTATATGGCAATGCACACAATCAGCAACTTGCAGCTCACATAGACCTATAGGCCTTCTTTGAAAGAAATTCGGTTAAACTTGAAAATCAGAAGAAACGTTAAGGGTGGACTAATTCCAGCCAGAAGGAAGAAGAAGTTAAGGGTAGACTCAGCGCCCAAAGTCAAAATAATTATTCACTGACCACCGTAAAATTCAACGTAAACAAAATGTCCTTTTTTAACGAGTACCCGAGCGAATGACATTACTCGACTCCGAATAGGAGACGACTTAATTAAGTAACTCGAGTACTCGATTCAAACCCGAGTGCCGACTATCTTCCATAATCGTGAACGACGCAGCTCAGCCGTAGTCAGCTGATAGTATGAGTAACATGAACATACGGGTGTAGTCGGTTGATAACATCACGATTGATGAATTCGAGTAATTGCAAGCAGCGCTGCTGTCCTGTATTCTAATATCTCTTGACTGTCATGCGCTGTTTGCATTCGATTATTATGGTCGCGGATATTTATTCCGAGAAAAAATCCGGGTTTTAAATGGACACAAGTTCAATAACCGATGGGCGAATTCATAAAAATGAAATGTCAACTAAGACTGTCGTCCCTTGCAGAATCTTTAATATAGCGACATTGTGTGTTCTCAAAAGGCGCTACATGAATATGCAGATACACATACAAATACAATACGGAATTTCCAATGTGACACTTACATCTACAGTGAACGATAACAGAACTAATATCAACGGGCAATGATTTTGGAAATGCTGATAAACGTTGTAGTACGATTGGACATTTTTACTTTTGTTGAAAATGATGCTAAAATAACAGGGCAGTTTTAAGGTCGTCGTAGGCCCTAGGCACTCGCATTCGTAGGCCCCAACTGCCAACTCTGCATTAGTGCTAAACACATTGAAAACGACTTAATGCAGGAAATGACATTTGAGGACATCATATGTGATTTGCTAATGCAAAGAGACGCATAGTTAACATAATGTAGCACAGCTTAACTTAAACTGTTTCAGTACAAACTTCAAGGTTATTAAATTTGTATTTCCTTTTTCTATTTTCGTGTCAATCAATAAATTTATTATATTCAATATCTCATTTTTGACTTTCGTAGGCCCCTATAAGGTTCGTAGGCCCCTATAAGGTTCGTAGGCCCCTATAAGGTTCGTAGGCCCTAGGCACAGTGCTACTGTGCCTAATGGATAAGACGGCCCTGTAAAATAATACTAAAAATAACATAGAAAATAATGCTAAAATAGAACTAAGATAATATAAAGAATTATACGAAGAGTATAAAAATGCTAAGCTTAGTATTTTCACTATAAATGATAATAATTCGAATAATAATCGTGAGTCGTTGTTGTATCGTAAAGCGCTGATGGCGACCTGAGGCAGGCGGTCTATTGCAACGGGATCCGCGAGGGAGGTCGAATCGATTGGAACTTCGCCTTCAGCCAATACGAATCAAGCCAAGAAGCCGACGAGAAGAATAGGCTCATCTACTCATTGTCCTGCTCCAAAACACCCTGGATTCTCAGCAGGTAAACTTAGACCTCCGACCTCTGACCTCTGACCTCTGACACATTATACTGGCCTCTGCACTATGCGTCTTGACCCTGTCTACTAATCTTCGCTTTGACAACTCTAGTCTGCGAGCAATAAACATAATGGTAAGATATAATGGAGTGAAATAAAGGAAAGTGGAACGAATTGGAATGGAAAAGGTGTGTGATGGAATTGAATTGTGTGGAGTGCATTTATTAGGCGCCATTATCTGATGTCTTGGCATCAATCGATGGCGCCGAGCAGTTGTGAAGTTAACGACTTGCTCAAGGTCCCTGCATAGTAACTGTCTCGAAGGAGGTTCGAACCCGTACTCTCCGCGTTACAAGCCGAACGCTCCATCCATACGCTACCGTGCCCGTGTGAGTAGGTGAAATGTAATGGCATGGAATGATGGAATGTGTGGTCGGGTGAAATACCAAAATACTAGAAAATTCGTGGAGAATCCGGTTAATAGGCTTATCAAGAGAGGGAACATATAACATCTGGCTGAGTAAGGGTTGTTCATCGTAAGCTGCGATCAAAAGCCCCAATCGACAAATCAGTGCAGCCATTTTCAAGGGGCTTAAGGTACGGCTTACGAAGACTTCAAAGACTGACATTGCGATGCGGCGTCTTTTGAAGAAAGTTGATTGCGTTTCTAAATCGAATCCATTTTAGAGTTCTCCCTAATTACGTGCACGCGTTACCCGGTAAGATGACGACGCCTAATCCAGACAGACACGTGGACAGTTTCCCATACTGGTTGTTAATGTTCAAAGCGGACATCTTAACTAGTTCCTTTTTACGTTCAATTAACAGTCACATCAAAAGCAGACGCAATCGTAATTCCCAATTATACAGTTTAGTTTGAGACCTCGCTGTAATTATTAGTAAGATATTATGATGCACATTTTGGGCAATGCATGCAGAAGCATGGACACTGACAAAAGAGGAGAAGCGACTGGAGAGAAGAGAAATGAAAATGCTGCGATGGATACTTGGAATCTCACTGAAAGACAGGAAAAGGAATGAGTATATCAGACAGAAATTGGGAGTGGCGTGTATATCTGACAAGGTACGAGAAGCCAGGTTGAGACGGTACAGTCATGTGATGAGGAGAGAGGATGAAAACTGCATTAAAAGAATTATGACAGCTGAGGTTTACGGGACGCCGCAGTCGTGGACGACAAAAGAAGGGATGGGAAGACATGATTCAGCAAGACCTAAAGCTCCTCGGATTGAAGAAAGAAGATACTGAAGACAGAAACAAATGGAAAAGAAGGATTCGTGGGGCTGACCCCTCCCCTAGAAGGGATTAATTCCAGCCAGAAGGAAGAAGAATCTTGGGCAATGGTGGGTAAAAACTGAACTCTCTTCAGGGAACAAAAATCCCTTAAGACATGGACGGTCTGTATAATGGGTGGTTGCTTTTATTAATCCGAGTTCTTGGTCCTCTTTTCTCGGTCTAATCAGTAAATTTAAAAAATACTTGTTTTTGATCAAGACTTGGAAATAATCGCAGAGCAAATTGAAAGCGGGGGAAGTTTTATCCGTGTTCCGATGCTGTCGTAAATAGCCACGTGTCTCTTTAAAAGCCGTTCTCAGACGAAACCAACGTTGATAATCCTTAAGCTTTAAATGTTTTTTTTATTTCTTCTGGACGGAATTAGACGCAGCTGAGTTGTCATTTGGTAAACACACGACTAAACACACGAGTGTTTCAGACCACGCAAGTGTCGTATATCACAGAAATTAGTTCAGGCAATTTGTTCGTCTATTCAGTAATTCTGTCACATAGCTAGGTTCTATGCCTATGTTGTGCAATCGAACCTTGACTAGCTCACATTAAGGCAATAGAATAATTAGAAAACTACTGATTTTAATGTCCTTAGGTTAACAAACAGACGAACACTTACACACTGAGTTGGAGGTGGAAAAGTAGACAGAGCTTCACGAAAGCTAATTAACTTACTCTTAAACAACTTCACAGGTTAAATAGATTCTGAATAGGTTTCTGATATTCCGGTCTGTTGGTCAGCCTCGTGTTTGACTCGGATCCTCCTCGTTCATTGGCAAATCTCCGATTCTGCTTCCCACATCCTGGACCCGCTTTTCCTTATCCCTCATTTCTCTCCAGCCCCTCAGGTCGAGCCCTCTATGCCTCAGACCACCAGCCCCTTTCAATCCAGCTGTCGTCGTTTACATTTCTACCCATATTCGTCTCTTGCCTTACAGTATAAAGTGGATTACTCGGTACACCGAAAGTATTCCTCCTTCCAATCGTCTGCAGCCTGTTCTATAGGTGTCGATATTGTGTCCAGCCGTCTAAGCGTCTCCCCAATATTTTCCTTGATTGACTGCATACCTCCTCCAGTTTCGCGCAGACAGAATAACCTGGATATGCACTTAAATAAAAATATCTTGGCTTACTGGGTGGGTCTAGCTATTCTCTTGGGTTCCTTGTTACCCAAAGCTCCCAGCATGCTTGCGTCCGTTTCTGCTTCTGTCCCAGTTGAACACATGCCGGGTCGACCGGTCTAATTCTTTCGGTAAGCTTGTTTACTATTTCCTTTCGCTGGTTCACTTTTTGCACCTGTGTTTTGGTCCTTCATGCTGCGCTATAATTCGTTCATTTGGTCCATTTGTTTTTAATATGTTTTAATTTATTCTCCTATTAATTCGTTCTTTGTTTTACTTGATTTCCTGTTTGTTCCCTGCCTTCGTTTTTTCGTTCGTCCAGGTAATTTTCTTTCATTCTTTTGTTCCTTCATTCTTTCCTTCTTCTGTTCATCTTTAATTCCTTTCTTGATTTTTATTTCTTCCTTTCTTTCGTCCTTTTCTCGCGCTTTCATTGATAAGTTCATTCACTTATACGTTAGTTCGTGAGTGCATGAATTCGTTCGCTCATTCATTCATTCATTCATTCATTCATTCATTATGTTTCGCATATTAGACTCTCGCAGTCAGCCGTCGACTGACGCTTATATATCTCGGCTTAGAATTGCCTCGACGATGCTCACCTGCATTTCAGCTGCGTCAGCCGCCCTGCTCTATCGTCTACTGTACTCAGGTCGACTTAACGACATATCATCCATCACACTGCAATCATCTAGCTTACAATCACCTCACTGGCTTAAAATACCTGAACAAATAAAGTACAAAGTCCTATCACTTACCAACAACACTCTCCAGCCCTCCTATCTTCGTCAGTATTTACATTCCAATTAACCACTCTGACCCGCTCCTATTCAGCCCTAATAATTCTCCATCCTCCACTCACCTCATCCTTAAAATTTGGTTAAAATCGCTCGATAGCCATAGCTGCTCCAGCCGTTTGCAATAAACTCCCACCAGAATTACGACAATTATCTGACCCTCCTACGAACTCACCAACACTTCATCCCTTGCAATCTCTACGCAGATCTTTCACTCAAAACTGAAACCACTCCTCTTCCACTAATCCTATCATGATTGCCATTTATCCCATTCCTGCCACTCCAATTTCAATCACCATCCACCGTAGCCGTCTGACTGTCTGCCTGCCTGACCCTTTGATCTTGATCTGGAACCGAATCTGATCTTTCCTGCCCATCGATTTTGTTTTGACTGAGCTCCTGTGAATAAACAAATTCCCGCGAAGTGCCTTTGTTTGGGCGCTGTAAAAATCTCGAGTTTGTGACTACATGCATGCGTATATTGCAAATACATTACAATTACATAAATTTATGTACATCATAGTTTACAATATGAGAATGTTTTTGAGCTGCTGCTTATGCCGTCGTTTCGTTGCTTGTTATGTCGGTCTGTATCCTGCAGAAGTTCCTGTTATGTTGCGAGTTGGTGGAAGGCGCAGGGTGCGTTTTCATGTTTGCTTCGATTTCTTCAGGAAGTCAATGAAAACAAATTAGCACCGTTTGTTACAGACAAAGTTAATTTATTTTGATCCACTCGCAGCTGAGTTCCAGTGGTCACTGTGCTCTGGAAAATAAGCTTTGCACGTAGGCCTATATATGTGTATATATGCAAAGCTTATTCTGCATATTTATATGGAATTATTGCACTAATTACATACAGGAGGAAAGGTTTCAAGAATTCATAAATAATAATGAGCTTAAACTTGGATATAGGATATCCTTGTTTTGGTCAACAGGAATTTGATAAATCCTAATAGAGGCTGAAACCGGGGGGCAGTCGGGCCGCAGACACAATCCCTTCCCCTCCCCCGTAGTTTCTGATTACGATCGAGTCTGTCTAAAGTCAACATCTTATTTCTAGCATTTCACAAAGGTTTCTACATTTCACATGAAGATGTAGGCCAATGTGACGTTTGAAAAAATGCGTTACTTACTTACTTACTTACTGACGACATTTTCATAACTTCGTTCACAACATTTTGACATTAAAATAACGTAATTCGCATCATTTATGATATTAGCATATTTTATTCACACCATTCACGAAATTAACATTGTTTTATTCACATCATTTATGACATTAAAATTACTTCATTCAAATCAATCATGACATTAACATTGTTTCATTCACGTCATTTATGACGTTAACATGACTTCATTCACATAAGTTTAAGTATTAGCACAGCATCCCTGTCTAATGCAATAAAGCTGTCTCTTAACCTTGACCATTGAACAGTGCGTGATAAGGAGTCGCCTCAGAAACGAGCTCATTCACCGGCGCTTTGTTGAATCAAGTCTGCAAGAGCCAGACATTTTGGTCAGTCTCCTTGCCAGGCCAGAATCTAGGGCGGGGGTGGAGAGGACGAGGAGACAGCATAGTAGTCCTACGGTGGAAATCGATAGTGATGGTGGTCATGAGATGGTGTAAGGGTGTGTTTACCTTGTTCCCTGTTCGTTAGAGACCCATGCATCTGTAAGATACAGCGACCAAGTTGAGGCTTTTAATCAACGCTGTTTACTTCCCCATTCATCTTGTCTTATTCAGGCTCATCCAACCAACCGCATCAGAAAGAGGTAGTTGTGAACCGAACTCTCCGTCCCACCCTGTCTGCGTGTCTGTGTGTCTGCGTGTGTCTTTGTGTGGCTGTGTATATCTGTGTATGTCTGTGGGTCTGTCTGTCTTACAATCAGCGCCTCTATCCGACTTCTGTGGCCTGCCTTCTTCGCGAAATCTTGCCATTCTAGTGATCTGTTGGAAGGAGGACGACTTAGATGTACAGAGACAGAAACACAGACGGACGGAACCATCTAGACAGAAGGCCAAGAGCAGAAACACAAGAAGACGTGCATTAACGGACTAAGAGATAGATAGAGTGATAGAAACACATATAACCACATAGAAAGACACGCAGAGACATGCACACATACACACAGATATTAGAAGAAAGCCATATAGAAAAACAACAGATAAAGAGACAGACAATTAAAATTACATACAAACAGACAGGTACAGACAAACAGACAGACAGGGACAGGGACAGACAGTTGAAAGTACAGGATTAGCGATATGCTGAGACGGACAGTTCTAAGCATCAGTTAAAATCGTCACTCAGACAGGTAAACTAATAGATGCTGAGACAGACAGACAGACAGACACACACACAGACAGACACACATACATACACAGACAGACACACAGACATACAGATAGACACACAGACAGACACACAGACAGACACAGACGGACGGACGTACGCCGGGACCAGTGGCGAGCGATCTGATCAAACACCATAAATCAGTCATTTGGTCATATGTCCTTATACATTTTTCAGAGTTTTTCTCAGGATTGCGTTACCGACTGAGTGACTTGTTTGCTCCTCCATCAAGATCGTAAAAGTAATGAGTCTGTCCTTTTCACCAAATACCGATTCTGAAACCCACCGAAATGTTTCCCTGTGGAGTCATAAGGTGGCAAAACTTAAACTCAGAAGATAAACCAATTCCGTGAATGGGGTTAGCACAAGCCGACGTTTCTAGTTTTCTCACATCCAGTTTTGTTTGACTCACATCGAAAAAGTTAAGACAACAGAATCTGGCCAGTTTTATCTGATGCACAATCATATGCGCTGCTACTTGGTATCAATTTATGCTATTAATATTAGTATTATTATTATTATTATTATTATTATTATTATTATTATTATTTTTAAAAATAGTTTTCTTTAATATTTTGATTTTTTCTTTTTTTCGTTTTCAACATTTGTCTTGAATATTTAGATTTGTTTTTTTTGTCTTATTTCAATATTTGTTCCTATTTGTTCCTTTACTTAGAGGAAGAATTCTGTATTCGGGTTGTATAGATATTTGAATTACACTTGGGAGAAGCTGCGAAAACAAGATGCTCCTCTTGCCTTCTCTTATATTGCAAGGAATCCAGTCGGAAGATACCTCGCCTGGAACTTCTTCCGAAGCCAGTGGAAACAGATCAAAGAAAGGTAGGCCTCTATCGTCTGTCTGTCGGTCGTTACTGTGAAATGCCCTTAATGTTGCTTTGTATTTCTGTGTTCGTCTATCTGTGTATCTGTTTGTCTGTGTGTCTTTGTGTCTTTGTGTCTGTGTCTGTCTGTGTGTTTCTGTTTTTGTCCGTCTGAATCTGTAAAACACATTGGAAGTTGCTTTGCCATTAGAGTGCGCAAATGATATTGCAGCTGTCTGTGTCTGCGTTTCTCTGTATGTCTGTGTGGCAGTCTTTCTGTCTGTCTGTGTATTTTTTGTACATCTGTACATATTTATTACATAAATAAATTTAATATGAATTCCCATAAATGCACAGAAACATATGATGTCGGATGCTTAACTGTCTTGTTACAATTGGTTCTGTCTTCTGCTTGTTCTGCTTCTGCTTCCGCTTCCGCTTCTGCTGCACTTTCTTCTTCTTCTTCTTCTTCTTCTTCTTCCTCCTCCTCCTCCTCTTCCTCCTCCTTCTTCTCCTCCTCTTCCTCCTCTTCCTATTTTTCTTTCTTTTTTCCTCCTCCTCTTCTTCTTCCATTTCTTCTCCTTCTTTATCCTCTTCCTCGTTTTCTTTATCTTCTTCTCTGTGAGTCTGTTTGGCTGCCTCTGACACAGACCGTGATACGATCACGATGTCCGGAAGTCCTTCAGCCAATCGGTGCATCGGCTGAGATTAGGGATGAACTAGGTCTGTTGGCAATCATACTTCCGCATCTTAGCAGCTCCTTTTCCTCACCAGTTGTCCTTTCAAAGACATCAACAACGGATAACTAACTGTCTCAGAAACATTGACCCAGATTATAACTCAGTTTCCATGACACACTTTTCTTGTCTTACGATTCCATACCACAGATTGTCTTACCTTACTTTTTCTCATCTTACCATACCTTTTCTTACCTTACTATAATTTGTCTTATCTTATACTTTATCTTACCGTACGATACCTTGTCATAACTTGTTTTACCTTACCTTTTCAACTTATCATACTTTATCTTACCTTACCATATCTTGTCTTACCTTACCGTAACTTTAACTTTCTTGTTACACCACCTTACCTTAACATACTTTGTCTTTCCATACCATACCTTGTCTGTCTCACCTTCCCTTGTTTTGTCTTACTATAACATACCCAGTTTATATACCTCAGTTTTCATGACACACTTCTTTCTTGACCTTACCTTGTCTTACCTTACTTGACCGTCCAGTACATTACATTACATAATCTTCGTACGTAACAGATGTTGACCTGTTCAGACCGACTGACCTTGGAAGTTGTCCTTTGAGGTATGGCACGCCGTTGATCCTATAATGTCCCTCGACAGTCAACGCTTGCAAAGTGCCAAGACGCCCTCTGGGGCTTGCTCTTTCAGAAGCGATCATTGGAATTATTCGCAAAAGGACTTCTCCGTCATTCTACACCTATAGCAACTGTTACATCATCACCATCATCATCAGCAGCAGCAGCAGCAGCATCTTTGTCGATGAGCTGAAAGGCCTTAGGCGTCCATTGCACATTTAATCGTTTTCTTCCTTCTCTGTCGCGCTCTGCCAGAGTCAAACTATGGATGCAGCTGTCATCTCTGTCTTCGATCCATCCTCTGTCAACGCTTTCCTCCTCTCCTCTTGCCTCCATTAAATAACTGTTCTCTTTCAGGAGACATAAAACCAGCAAATTGTAGCACAACGACACAACAACATTAAACTACACTAAGCTACACTTCACTAATTGCTTTCTGCTAGACGACGTGTACGTTTCAAAACAATAAAACCTTTATCACGGCTTTGTTGTATCTGCGACAAAAGTTAAAAAGTATAGTAAAGTATAGCATGGCATAGTGTAGTGTAGTATAGTGCAATATTGCATAGCATAGTATAGCACAATATAGCATAGTATAACATAGCATAGTGTAGTATAATATAGTTTAGTTTAGTATAGTATGGTATAGTATAGTTTAGCGCAGTATAACATAGCATATGATAATATTGTGTAGCATAATATGTTATAATAGAGTACAGCATAGCATCGCTAAGCAACATAACACAGAATAGCTTAGCAGTGTATAGCATATAGTAGTGAAACACAGTATAGTATGCCAAAGAAAAGAATAGCATAGAATAGTATCTAAGTATTGTATGCACACCTATTCAGCAGAGTTCGACTTGATCATTAAACTCAAACTGGGGACCGTGATTTGAACCGGCGACTTCTCAATTGAAGCCTAACCACTTCGAGTGCCTCCAGTGCTTTGAGTAGGCGTTCCGCTTGAAGTGAGACGGAATCAATGGATGAATCTGTTTACCTAAGAAGGGCGACATCTTCCTCCGCATCATTTCATCTCTTCTTCTCCAATATGTTGCAGCGCACTCGATCTAGAGCTTCTGTTCCATTTCCGCCAATGAAGTGAAAATGCAGCTGTTACTTTCCACTGAATTTATGTATGAATGCCCTTCATGTTCAATTTCCCGAAGAGCCTTTGAGAAGCTCTCACTGGCGTCGTTTTAGGTACGGTGGTGGAGTGTTTCTGCTGCCTCGTATGATCAAATCAGTCACCGAAGCCTTCAACACGGATGCTGATCTCAAACAGGTGCGTCTATTTTTGCTCGCTCGTGAACTAGGCACATAAAAGAAATACTTTTCCGATTGTCCGTCAGTCTGTCTGCCTTTCTGGCTCTGTCTATCAATTTTCCTCTCTTTGTCTGTCTCTCATCCCATCTCTGTCTGTGTGTTTTTCTCGCTGTCTCTTTCTTGCTTTCTTTCTCTTTCTCTCGTTTTACCCTCTCTCACTTTCGGCTTAATTTGTCTCTCTTCTGTCATTGTTTGTTCCTGCATATGGAAATATGTATAGATGTATTTGTATATCTTTTATAGACCTGTGTTTTGCTTTCGGGTTCAACAGTTCCATTGCTAATCCGATCGCTTTGAAACTAAAAATAGCCGGATTTTGTAAATATTTTTGTAAACATGGCTTTAAGAGCGCCTCTATGACAGAAACTAATGAGATGAGCTAGGCCTACTCGCCTGACAACATATAACCACGATCGAACGTAATGCTTTTTAAGCGCTTGTGCAACAGAGATAAAGAAAGAGCAATTACCTAACGCCAGTAACCAAATCTACCTCGAAAATGTATAGTACGTACTTTCACGTAATGTAATCGCAAGAAAGCATTCTGCTTAACGTCTCTTGATAAACTGAGAGTCTCTCAGACGCCGTGTCGGTTGCTATCAGAAGAAGATGTGTTTATTATTCGAGAAAATGTTCTTCGATCAGCAGTAAACAGAGCAGAGTTTATTTTAGTGGGAGACTGTTCCAGAAAAACGGTCCAGTGGAGGAGTTAGAAGTCCTGACCTTAAGGTATCAACGTGTTATGTAATCCGGGGCGGAGGACTGTCACGCACCCTCATCGGTGGGTCGCGCAATGGTGCCTGTCTGGGAACGGGTGCCTGTGGCCCTGCTCAAACTGGAGAGTGACATAGCGGTCGCCTGTAAAGCAAGTGGTGGGCTCGGAGTGTGTCGCCCTGTTGCGTGCAGGGTGAAACCCGGAACCCCCGACCCAGGGGCGAAGGGCAAGGGCAGTACAGCAGACTTTGAACTGGTGACGGAAACTGTATCGATACACTTGATGGATGAGTGCCTCGTGCACGAGTCCACCTCCGGGTCACTCCCGAAAGGGAGGCGGTTTAGCCCAGTGCTAACTGAATAAGTCAAAGTGAAGAAATTCAAAAAGCGACGGGCAAGGGCCTGGAGTGACTAGTACTCTCTTAAGGATATCAACGTGTGGCTGCGAAGAAGAATGAGGTGATCCCATCGAGACGCAGAAGGATGCGGGGACTATCTCAACTGGTTTGGATACCAGTCTGAGTGAAGACCGAAATGCGCAGCTCATTTCTACATCAGCACAGAATATGTGCTTCTCCTGAGGTGGATGTATATGTGAGCGTTTCTATAGCGCCTTTATCGGCTCAACCATTGTTAGAGTCTTAAAAGAAGTTTGTCCGTACCACACAAATGATGTCAGTGTAAACGGTCTAAACTGTGTTATTCGCGCAGACACGTAGAGCCCGACCAATGAATTCCCATCCACGACTGCCATTCTACGCATATTCAGAGTCCCTGATCTGAATTGTGCCGAAGATGAACAATGATTGCGAGCCGAACGAAGCTGTCGCAGCTGATATGTGTAGATGATAATTATAGTCTTATATTTTGCTTTCAGCTGACGGACTTCTGGAAGGCATCTTCAGCCGACATGGGAGTCGGAACCTCGGCTTATGAACAGGCGATTGAAAGGACTCAGCTCAACATCCGCTGGATGAACCAATATGAAGCAAAGGTCTCCGAGTGGCTTCAACAGCAAAATCGCAACAGTTGAAGAACAGAGAATGCATGTGTCGACAATAATAAGTCTGAAGACAATTCAAATAATAAACATTTATCAATGATTAAGTAATTTTTGTGAATAGTAATGTGGGTATCCTCTAAAATTTTCAACAGCGGTCGGAGGAAGAGATATTTTGAGAGGGTTGATTAGTTAAATCCAACTATCCAATTGTCTCTTTACCGGCGGTGATTCTGTGTAAAGTACTTCAACATTGAAACTGACAGTGCTACGTAAAGTAAGTTACAATGTCAAATTGAAAATGATAGCGAATTCGAAACCAGTTCACTGTTAGAACAAAACCAGTTAAATGAAAACTCAGATTGTGCCTAAGCTCAGTAATTTAAAAGGCTTTCATAGCATAAATTTTGTTGAACACGAGAACCTTATTGATGAAAATCGGAGAAGCTACGCAGCTCCGTCTGTTTTACAAGATCTAATTGATTGTAGAATCGTGTTCAAAATATGACGCCTTCATTGATCGTCGTGGTCATTTGCCCATATGATCAAACTGATATCAGAGGCCGTTTGAGAGACTCAAGGCGCCGTGCAGATGGTCTGAGTAATACGTAACAGCAGAATCATTTGTAGATCTTGCCAAATGAGGATCAGTCGTTTAATTAAAGCTTTATTCTTCCCTCTCCGAAATGTCCGACGCGTAATCAATTTATTCATGAAAAAGATTCTTAATGAGTAACATAATCGTCTAGAATTTGTTAATTTGGTAACTCGTTGCCGGTGAATGAGTAAAAAGTTCATATTTTCTTGAACTTTCTTTCGTTGTCGACTGGATAGTATGCAGTAGTAAGAAATGCTATATTCTACACTATACTACACAACACTACACTACAATACACTGCACTACACTGCACTACACTATACTACACACTATTCTACATGCCTACATACAGTACAATACAATGAAATGGAAAAGTGCAGTACCTAAAAGTGCTCAACAGCCGATATATTCTAGAGGCGAAAACATGTTCCCTTGAAGAGCGTTTAATGTTCCGATGCCAGAATAACAAAAGAATGGGCGAGAAATGATTTTCCATTCAGAGTTGACTCATCTGTATTCCGTTCACGCAGACATAAACAGTTCCACGAAGCTGCTGCATTCACTGTCTTCATTCGATCCGTCTTTGTCTTTCTCGAATATTCTCTACGTTCCCCGGAGTCTCCGATGAATTTCTGGTCACGATCGCCGACTACACACTGTTCTCACGTGGCAATTCGGCTCTTCTGATATGGGTTATGACCTTTGAACTTGGACTGGTCGACTAGCTTCTACCCGTTGTCAATTGGATTCCGACATCCACCGACCCTTCGTCAACCCCCTGCGAAAGAGGATTGCTGCTGATGCTAATTCTGCTGCTGATGCCAATTCTGCTGCTGATGCCAATTCTGCCGTTGATGCCAATTCTGCCGTTGATGTCAATTCTGCTGCTGATGCCAATTCTGCTGCTGATGCCAATTCTGCTGCTGATGCCTATGTCTCTCATCGCAATACACGTCAGAATTAAGCAGGGTTTCCAGAGTACCATTCTGATCGGATGTAGATTGTACACATATGGGAGACACCGTTGAAAAATAATTGTAATAGTAGTCTTAATTGAAGTGTATTGGTAAATTGTTACAGAACATTTCTTTAGCGCTTCTGTAGATTAATGCATGGATGGCTTGATAGATGGAAGGACCGGGGGAATGGATGGATGAATGGATGGAAGGATGAACGGATGGACGGATGGACGGATGGACGGATGGAAGGAGGGACGGATGGACGGACGGATGGGCAGAGATGTATAATAATAAGGAGCAGAAGGTAGAGATACTCATTTAACCAGACAGACAACGAACGTCATGTGCTGTTGCTTTTCAACGCAAATTGCTCGTAATCGTAATCGTAATCGTAATCTCGAGATTTCTACAGCGCTCAACGAAAGCTAAGTCGCGGGAACCAGCTTATTCACAGGCGCTCAGTCAAAACAAAATCGATAGGCAAAAGGGTCAAGATCCAGGAGTCAGGCACTCGTGTTCCTGGAACAATCCGTGTGAGGTGGGGGCCTGGATGAGCGGTTGTGCCGGGGGGGGGGGGGGCAGACCAAGCACAGTGCGATCGGAATTTGACGCTGCAGACAGGAAATGTGTTCATTTTCAGTGGATAATGAGTCCTAGTTTCAAGCGAACTCGTGCAACTAAATTATGTAGAGCAATTAGTGATAATGAAGAGACCCACGAGTCCCGATACCAGAACACAAAAGCGAGTGGTCAGAAATAATTTTTCATTCAGAGTTGACTCGTCTTTATTTCATCTACACAGACGTAAACAGTTCCAAAAATAAACAAACTCCCTGTCTTAGTTTCTTAGTCTAATGTTTGCCAGCAAAATGTTAAAGAAACATTTCTTCTTCCTTCTGGCTGGAATTAATCCCTCCCCTAGGGGGAGGGGTCAGTCAATGTTATAGACAAACAGCTAACATACAACTGTTTACAAGCCTCTATAGAAGCTTCTTAGAAGCATAAGGCAAAGGCAACACGTGCTGTCTAGGCGTCTCTACGGAAGCTCCTGAGAAGCAAGGTCCCGATGTCGAACGATCTCTCGACTGAGGCGTAAACACAACGATATCAACCAGCGACAGGACTGTGAAGTATTGTTAATAATTGAGCAGTTCAAACACCAACTGCTGCTCTCGGTTTAAGCAGCAGAGTCGTAAAAATAAAACAGGTGGCAGACGGAATGTTATAAATTAGCCTATGCTGTTGTTTCATAAGCGCTTCGCCTGGTTACTGCTGCTGCTGCTGGTGATGATGACGACGATGACGATGACGAAGATGACGATGATGATGATGGTGATGGCACTTGCCATGCATTTGTTTATTGCAGAATTGCGTCCAGGTAGATGATTGATCATGAGTGCTTTTATGCGGCTCTTTGAGGTCCATCCGGAACAGAAGCCGAGTCTTTTCACGAGCTCTTCTCGTTGCTTCCTGCCTGAAAAAAAAAACTAATCGTTGTCGGTCGACTGCTGCAAATACGCTTAGAACAAGCCAAGGTTTTTGTCTTTGAGTTCATTCAGGTGAAGCTGAACAACAGATCGATGAGGAATTGCAATCAAACTGTGTTTAGCTGGAATGGAGGATCGTGCAGAGCAGGAGGGACAGCAGTCGATGATGAAGCCTTAATCTGTTCATGTCATGACATTAAATCCTCTGCTCCAGCATGCGATACTTTCTCATAGACCAACATGAAGGCATATCAAGTGATTAGCTATAATCAAGTCTAATGCAAATCTACTCTAATCTAATCAGATCAAATCGAGATCAAATCCACATCTGATCTGATCAAGTCCAGTACAGTCCGATGCGATCCAATCTTGACATGGACCGGTTTCTAAACCTTCTGGCTAACGATTTTTTTTGACTGAGCCCCTGTGAATAAGCTGGTTCCCGTGACTTGGCTTTCGTTGGGCGCTTTAGAAATCTCGAGTTTACAATTACGATTACGATTCCAATAAAATCTAGAGTTATGACTTGTGTTGGTGCTGTTATCATTCTGTCTTTCCCTGACATCAGAGACTTTCGGTCTGATTTCTCACGACGCGGATTCAGCAACTCAGCACCAGCCATTTGGAATAGCCTTCCTGTTTACATTACTCACGACAATATCTCGCTAGACACATTCGTAAAGCGGCTAAAGACCTACCTGTATCGTCTTGCTTTTGTTGTCTGACATGTAACCCACCCACGCCTACGATTCCTCGCTCAGTCGATGGACATATGGCGTGTTAACAAATGCATTACTTACTTACTTACTTACTTACTTATTTATCATTATGTACAAAGGATTAATCAATTACCGATTTAAGTTGGAGGATCGATGAACTACTTAAACGGATTAGGACATTGAGGCTGCAAGGCTTGGAACAGTAAGTCAGCAAGCAGAAACCGAACAGACCCGAATTACATCACAGCTCTAAGTAGCGTTAATACCGAGCTTTAAACTTGTTTAAGAAACTTCGACTGTGCTATTACAGTAGACCTGTTTTACTGCCACAGGGTCGGCGAACGCGTTCAAACTTTGCCTTCTTCTGTACATCTACCTCCATAATGTACACCTTGTTATCTGGCAGACAACATCCAGCCGTTATCTGATGACCTTAATCGAATATGGCTGCGATCGTCAAAGTCTTCCGATGTCTTCGTGCCAGCAACAGAGGCTGAGTGATCTGGCTTTCCGGAATCGGGCCCGCGCGCGTGGAACAACCTTCCGGTATCTAACCACGTGGTTAAAACTGTTCAAACTTTCAAAAGTAATTGACAATCCCTCTGTTATGTACTGCTATAATATGCGCAGATAACTGCCATTGTAAAGCACCCTACCGGATAAATTCATTGAAAAACGAGCAGGGTCGAGGCCATACGGTCGCTGTAGAAAACCGGGCACATTTACGCTTACATTCAGAAGTAGCTCACTACTGACGATACTAGGTAAGTATTCGTCAATACAGTAGAACAGAAACAGTGAACCGCTCTCAATGTTGTCTGGAGGGTGATTGACTCGCAAATTAAGTGAGTCAGGAAGACACGAGTCTTTGAAAAAAAACAGACGAAGCCTGTTCTTCTTCGTTCCGTTCAGCAAAACAACAACTAATTTACCATCCAACGCCTCTGTTTATTAGTCGGTTCCTGAAGTTCACACTTGGAGCTGGGCGTTGATGGTGTTTGGCAGCAAAGCGGAAGTCACTGACATCAAAAACAACTTTGATTGAGAAATAAATTGGTCTGTATATTGCGATAAATTTTGAAACAATATATGCAAGTAAAATCGCTCGGGTTTTGTCATTAAAGTGTTGTGTTAACATAAGAAGCTCCACCGAAACTTCAGGAAGAAACAAGCCAAAAAATTGTGTAACACAACAGAAATTAAACTCTGACGGTTTTCAACAAGTTTTGAAGAAGTTTTTTTGTAGAACTTAACAATTGGTGACCTATCTCCGCAGATATGCCCTGCATTGAAACCGTTCGTATTTTTTCGCTGTGCAGATCTCACGCTAAAACTCGTGATGCGTAAGGAACCTTTGAAATTGCTATTAAACTGCGCTATAGCAAATGCCTTCGTTATATTGCCGTTTGATTGTTGACGCTCGCAGAAGATGGGAGCCTGCAGCATCAGGCCTCCACCAAGTTGACAGCTGTGTGCACCGCATTAGGAAGTCTGGTTCTGTTCTCCTCAGAGAATCTGCAGACGAGATATATTCACTAGGTATTATTTAGAACTGCATGCATGTGTGTATGTATGTTTGTATGTGTGTATGTATGAATGTATGTATGTATGTATGTATTGTATGTATATGGCGACTATAATGCATCAGCCAATGGTTGTTGTTACGCCGTTATCGTGCCAGCGCCTCAGTCGAGTGATCGTTCGCCTGTAACAAGGTAAGCACAGAAATGTCACCAGAGGGCGATAACTACACAACGGTAACAGAAGGTCTGAAGAAAGGCGCTCGAGCAGGAAACGGACTAACGCAGTCTCTATCGTTTTCATGCGATGTTCATTGGCTTCGACTGGCGACATCTGGCGCTGCATTTCCTGTCCTTTGCCTCGGGTCTAGAGTCGCATGACAATCCGTCTCCATGGTAACAGGCGAATCCGGTTCGTTCGGTTAGTCATTGTCATGGCTCCACATGTGCAAAGGTCATTAGAGAAAGTGAATTCAACCAGAATAAGCGACCTTCGGTTGATGCCTTGTGCGTTGCTATAGCAATGCTATTGACGCATGCAGATAAGACAAAATAAGGATAAGATAAGGATAAGGATAAGATGATAAGACAAAATAAGGATAAGAGAAGGATAAGGATAAGATGATAAGACAAAATAAGGATAAGATAAGGATAAGGATAAGATGATAAGACAAAATAAGGATAAGATAAGGATAAGGATAAGATGATAAGATAAAATAAGATAAGATAAGGTTCGATTTCATTTGGTTTGGTTTGATTTGGTTTAATTAGATTTTATTAAATTTTATTTCAATTAAATTAGATAAATTAATTTGGATTGCATCGGATTTGATTTAATTGGATCAGATTAGAATAGAACAGGATAAAACAGAATAAAATGCGATAGAACAGAATCGAATAGGATATATTATTTTATTGTTTCTGTATTTATTAAGCGCCACTATCTAACGACTAAGCATCAACCGATGGCGCTGAGCAATTGTGAGTCAAGGACTTGCTCAAGGTCTCCCTGCACGGTAACCGTCTCAGGGGAGAAGGCTCGAACCCCTACTCTCCGCGTTACAAGCCGAGCGCTCTAACCAATCGGCTATCGTGCCCCAGGCAGAATAGAATAAACTAGAATAGACTATGATAGAATAGAGCATCTTCGAATAGACTTAAATATATTAATATATATTGTGGGGTTGTGTGTGCGTCTGTGAAGATGGAGGTGTTATTTTATATATCACCCTAATACAGTAACACTTAGGCATTTTCGTTCGACTTAGGCCTTTTCGTTCGCTGTGAACGCAGACAGACGCCATCTACCGGGCGAAGAGAGAACCAACATCCTAACATCCGCTTCTGTCCATTAGGTCATCGGCGAGTGATGGCCAGGGCAGGAAATGTCACGTCGACAAAAGACGCCATGTGACATCGATCGCAGACACGTGACTGCACTGGGAGACAGCTTGCGTGACACACCGCCTCGGGGTTTGGTGACATCTGACCGAAGTCAGACTCAAAGGTACGCAGACGGACAAGCAAGAAGCAGAAAGATGGAGAGAAAGGTAGACAGACTGACGCAGAACGAGACAGAGGGGACAGGAGATTATGATTTCGCTTGAAACGACCATGTCGTCTGCATTTGATAGCGGCGCTATAGAAGTCATAGATTAGATTAGATTAGGTTAGATTAGATTATTTGGAGAATGAGGAGGGGAGAAGAAGAGGAAGAGAACTAGAAGATAGCTGGAGAAAGTGGAAAAGAGAAAGAAAGGCGAAGAAATAGATAGCAGCGAAACCGAGAAAGACACAGAGGGACAGAGGCAGATGTAGAGGCAGACAGAGTCACATAAACAGACAGATAGAGTGTCAAAAAGAGAAATAGATGCAGAGGCACTGAGAGAAACACAAGATGCCGATTAAATGACAGGAAAGCTGCGACAGGAAACAGAACACGAGAGACGAAAACGGAATCGACGACTTGCGCTGCGTGCGGTTTTTCCCGAAACAAGTGGCAACGGCTGTAAATCATCATCAGGCCGAGAAATCACGCTCCACTCAGATAAGCGACTGTCAGTCACACTGTTACCATAGCAACTCCACGCATACCTCCCTTCCTCCTTTTCCCTTCCTCCCACCATCCATTCTTTCCTCCCTTTGTTGTCTTCCTTGACCTTCTTCCTCCTCCGCAAACACCTCTTCCCTTTCTATTCTTACAGATGAACCGCAGTATTCTAGCAACATCAGCGACTTTTCAGCTGAAGCTTTGTATCGAAAATGTCAAACTCCATTGGGAGCATACGCCTAATTAAGTAAATCCGGTTTATATTGTTTGTAAAATAGCAGACACTTATGTGTGGTTGGAAAGCACATTATTGTCTGGTAATAAAGGCTCTTGTGGATTAGACGTTGGACGACTAGAGGCTGTTGTCGCCCTTAGGGGCCCAGTGTGTAAGAACCAGCAGCAAGTTCTTCACTCACAACTGCTCGGCGCCACTGTTGGATAGTCATTCGTTAAATAGTGGCGCCTAATAAATGCAGAACTGATAATTGCCTGGTTCCTGATGCAACCAGACTCAAGATCTGACTGGAAATTAGAGTTGCACCGAGTAGCTCTTTTTAAACTATTCGGACAAATACGAATACAAACAGTAGGTGACAGCGGACAGCAGAACGAGGCATAAGTAAACACCGCTCCGATCATCGTCCCTTACTGAAAAATATTTCCATCCCGGATGGACTTCGCCTATCCGTCATTGAATATAAGAGTTTTCGGAACACTTTATATCCTGTAAGTATTGAATTTAACAAAAGAAAAACGAAGAACTTCAAGATCTGTTTATCTCACAGCATCAAACCGGAAGTTCAAACGAGAGTTTAGATCACAAAGGAAACCACACAATGGCGCACTAATTTTATATAGAGCATTGATTAAATATATGCTAACATTTATGTAGCGTTTATACTAATCCTATTCGGATTTTAAAAAAAACTATTCGCCCGAATACGAATAAACTATTCGGAGCACTATTCGGTGGTAAGCGAATCGAATACGAATATTCGGTACAACTCTACTGTAAATATATTACACTGTAAATGTTGATGCTCAAGGTTCTGCTCTGGTAACACGACGCTAGCCAAGTCAATCAATGACAAGCCGAGTTAGTCCATGGAATAACACGCAACCCGGTGCCCACTCAGCCCTCCATCCTTTATTGGTTGGTAAGTGAGCTAGATGCCCTGCTCTCACTGTGCAGTGAATGATCTTTCGGCCATTGGACAACGCTTCGAAACGTTTCTACACAATCTTATAAATTATAAGTGCTACCGGTGTATTTGATTTTATGGACGCAGTGTACCAGTGATGTCACCGAGTTTTCAAAAAGCCCAGCTTGCAGATGACACTCGTCTGTCACGTGATGCATAATAATGATGCTTTCAAGATGCGCAGCGATGACTCAATGAGTTGAGCCGGTGTGGCAGGTAAAAGGAAGACTTTAAAATAGTAGTAAAATTAGCAGCAGCTGTATTTTTAATAATAAATAAATTAAATACTTGATGAATATTTTATAGTTCAATTTATTGGAGGTAAAGCATATTATTCATCGAATCCCCTTTCTTTAAAAATTGTATACTCTTAGGTCCAGATTCTTTTTCGCTGAAAGCTTTTAATTTTATTTACTTTTTACTCACTGCAGGTAAGGTAAGTATATTGTGCCTAGGTATGATGTACTCTAGAGTCAACAGTACCTGCAGGTATCATGAACTCTAGAGTACAAATGTGCCTAGAGTACGCCCTGCCTCCTGCACCGGCGAGCCTCGCTATGGGGCTTTTATTATGTGGGCACTCGCGCGCTAGAACGTTGGGCTAACGTTGCGATGAGTCATATTTCTCCCCAGACACGTTTTATTGGCTCGGCGGGTTTGAGGCTATATATAAGCGATAGGAAATCTATTGAAGAAAGTGTTTGAAAGTCTTTGGGAGTATGTTTTAGAGCAGTACTGAGTTACAAGCAAAGATATACTACTTAGAGTATATATCATTGGTTACAAGTTAAATATTGTTGACGACAATTTACGGATTTCTTTCGTAGAGAAGTTTTACTGTCGGCGATATAAGTAATGTTGTGATTAAACTGTTTTTTTTTAAAAGAATGGTAAATCAAAGAGACTTTGTATCTTTCCACGAGTGAAAACTAACCCTTAAATCAGGCGAATCTCGGATTCGAAGTTAAGTCGATTCGCAACCAGCAGTTACATGTACCATTTTCACCTTTACTATTCAAGCTTCAGTTGCAATATCAGTTTAAACTTGGGCTGCTGATTAATCGCCGTTAACGCGTGAGATTAACGCGTTAAAAAATTTTGCGATTAAAATTTTTTAACGTAACGATTAACGCGTTAAGAACTTAGTCTTTCTTTCTTGCCGCGAGCGCTCGTCGACCAAAATTAGCGCGATGAAAATTATTCATCTAGAAAATTTTCAATGTTTGTTTATTGTATCTATGGTTGTTTGTTTCCTATTCTTTCGCGTTTTTTCTCGTTCTGTAAATTCGATGGTGATATTAAATTCGGGCGTTACAAATTAGGTTTTACGTAAAGAATGGAGTCAAGGAAACTAGGAAAGACAATATTGGACGGACATTTTATTTTTAATACGGATGACAAGTCGTTTGTAAGTATTGCAAGAGTGTTTAGATTAAGTACTACCATATCAACTCGTCGTTGAACTATGACCTGCGTTTACCGCTACTGAACGTGATAAGACATCAACGTTATCTTCAGCAGATCGTGAAACGGAACCTGCACTACGCCAGACAACCCTATTTCAGCAGCGGGAGATGTCTAAGCCAAAGGACCAGGGCAGATGCGAAAGCATAACCAATGCCATCACAAAATAGTTTGCGATGAATGGCCGATCCGTCAACATCCACCATGGCTAAAAAGTATTTGTCATCCCAGCAACGACTGTCCCTTGTGAACGAGTATTTTTTGTCAAGACACATTGTTCATAAGAAGCTGGCATCGCTAGACCCAAATAATATGGATAAACTTGTTTGCTTCAACGACTGGTTGCATTTAAACGAATAAACATTTTAAAGCACTTTAAATATTTTACTTTGGACATTGCATATAAATTAGAAATATTAAATACTGTAAAATTGTAATCAAACTGGGATTGCTCATTTTTCAAACATGCGATTAAAATGCGAGTAACTGCGACTAAAATTTTTAATTACTTTACTTTGGACATTGCATATAAATTAGAAATATTAAATACTGTAAAATTGTAATCCAACTGGGATTACTCATTTTTCTAACATGCGATTAAAATGCGATTAACTGCGATTAAAAATTTTAATCGATCGTTTAATCGCGATTAAAATTTTTAATCGAAATGCAGCTCTAGTTTAAACCTCTGAGCATTCCTGCGACACAATTGTCGGCTGAGAACAGACCTATAATATGTATACAATATGCATACAAAGTATACAATACTCTTGGATCTTGATCTGGACCGAACCCTTTCTGCCTATCGATTTGTTTTGTCTGAGCCCCTGTGAATAAGCTGGTTCCGCGACTTAGCTTTCGTTGAGCGCTGTAGAAATCTCGAACTTATGTTTAGGATTAGGAATTTAAAGATATGTTTACTATTAAAAATGATGTACGTGATCATGCCAATGTGTAATTTAATTACTTATGCCGCAGGTACACGTATACCTATCCATTAACATCGTCCACGTGTAAGACAATCTTCGGTGTAAGTATATGACTGCTTAGGTATCCAGTGTCGCTACTTCCTTCACTTATAAATCAGCTTCTTCGTGGTCTGTATCGTCGCTTTTTCTCTGTCCGTGTCGCTGTTTCCGTTTCCTGTCGCGACCGGAAACCAAAGACATGTCGAGCTCACGCGATCGTCTTTATAGAAGTTGCAGGTGAAATCTGTCCGCAATAAATAGGTCTGCGATTTGAAAAGTGTATTTAGAAGCTTGCGCTCCTTACAGGTTGCTCTTGATCAATCGTATGATAGGCTAAATCCAAAACCTGTTTACATTCAGTTATTTTTACCTTCGTTCATTATCGTCATCTTCGTTGTTATATGATCTTCTCTACCGTTGAGCGTCGTCGAGTTTTATCAACGTCGTCGTTTTATTCTCGGTCATTTTCGGTCATTACGCTAATGGTGACGGCTGTTATTAAAAGAAAACGGAGACTTACTTAAAAGCAGAGGAGGAAGTTTGCTTTCTGGCTCTAGTCGAATGCAGTAATTAATGCACGACAAATTGTACCCTGGCGTTGAGAGAGAGAAATACAAAGAGACAACAGACAGACAGCCAGACAGAGGAAACGAGAGATAGAGAGATGGGGGCGATTCTGGAGACACGAAATGATGAGTACCTAGAAAGGATGAACGCAGAACAGCAGAAGACGTTGTCAATGAGATACAGAAAAGATTGACAGTCATTTCTCTCAGAAGTCAGTTTAGCTGCTTAACCGTTAAATCTCCTCTTATGACTTCTATAGCGCCGTTACCGTAGTGCAAATTGTTCATCAATCGACGGTCGCTTCTAATCAAATCCACATTCCACGAGCCCCGTCCACTGAACATACCAGTTGAGATCACTGATACCAGAGAGGCTGGAAGACAGACTACATAATCCGAAGAAGATGAGTTTTTTGCTCAGAGCTAATCGACATCAGAATACAGGCAGAGTGGACAGAAACAGGCAGCGAATTCCAAGGCCTTTGACCATTAAGCGAAAAAGCCCGGAAACCCAGTGATTCTGGGGCCCGGCGAAGCCCTGCAACAGCAAAGCATTCGATGAGTGATCGCAACACGTGAGGCTGAGGGGTGAGCAAACACAAGAGTATATAACAGAGACAGTACGAATCAGGAGCAGAAGAAAACGATCAAGGGCGAACAGAGAAATTAACAGATAAGGAAAAGGACGAAAATTTGAAGACACAACATTTTCGATTGAAGAGAAATGCGAGATTTGAGGAAAACTGAGAGACATATAGGGTTAAAGAGGGAGGAGAATGGCTAAGGAATTACTGGCTCCTGCTAGAAAGATCGTTGACAATTAAACAGGAAAGAAAGATCATCGTCGTGAGTTCGAGACTTCTACGGCTCCATGGAAAGTTAAATCACAGGCGCTGAGTCAAAACAAAATCGATAGGCAGGAAGAATTCGGTTCCAAGTCAAGATCCAAGAGTCAGGCAGGCAGACAGACAGACGTCTTTGGTGGATGGTGTTTTGAATTGAACCGGAAAGTGAGATAATGAGAAGAGGAAGAAACATGGGAATTGGTGGGAGATCGAGGAAGAAAGATTGGAATTGGAGGGAGATTAACAAAAGTAGCAGAAGACGAAAAAAGAGAACAAATAATAGTGGAACAACTACGTTTACTATTTTACCCAAAGCAGATATAACCCGAGGAATTAGATTTATGTCATATGAAAAACAAGACATTATTCGGAAGCACCAGACGTCGCTTGCCTGCAAGGCCATTTGGGAATTGAATTACTGAGCATTGGAATTATACGCAGTCGTAATGAATAGAGCCCTATCATTCATGTCCAGAAGAGAAGAAAACTGTGGAGGAAAAGAGCTTTGCATGAAAACTGAAAGAACTCATATCTAACAAGTCAAGCGAAGGTTCCATTATAGCAGGCTTTGCAATAATGAAATGATAGCCGGATCATCGTGACCTTTACAGGAGGACAATTCCTAAATGTAATTGTAAAGGCGATCGCAATTTTATGATCTAATAAGAAGAGTTTTTGAAGGCACGAGCTTCTTTGCCAAAACAGTCGCCAGCAGGACTACAGATGAAGCTGATAATATTCAAACACGACATATTCATATGGCAAACTACTACTACTATCACTACTACTACTACTACTACCACTACTACCACTACTACTACTACCTCTACCACTACTACTACTACCATTACTACCACTACTACTACTACCACTGCTACTACTACTACTACAAATTGAACTTTAACAGAGTACTTTGTTACTTTGAATTAAAAGGTTGAGCTCAAGCGGCTCGTGAACCAGGTTATTAGTCTTACAGTTCTGCTTTCTTGGGATTAAGAGTTCTTTTATTAAACGATTAATGCCTCCCCTGAGATGGTTACCGTGCAGGGAGACATTGAGCAAGTCCTTCACTCACAATTGCTCAGCTCGATCGATTGAATCTTAGCCATTAGATAGTGGCGCTTGATAAACGCAGAACTAACAATAAAATACCCGAGAATTTCCATGGAGAAGCACGGTTTTAAGACTGGTCTAAAGCAGCCAACACAAGCGCGGATTCGAGGTCAGCTCCAGGGTTGGGACCTACATGTTTGGGAAGTTACTAAACTTGCAACAAGTTAAATGACATCTTTGATGCCAACCAGGTCTAAATCTTGACACTCATCAATATGCTTACCCACCGTAGTCCGAATTTTTGCCTCTGATCTATACCGGATTTAGACGTAACTCCTCCAACAGATGAAGATTTTCGACTCCAGTCTCTCTCGAAGCGACAATCTATTGTGCATTAAGGACTGTGTAGAAAGCATTAGGTTAGATTGTGCTAGATCCAATCAGATCCGATTATATTAAATTGGAAATGTAACCAACGGCAAAAATTTTTGAGTCGATAATTCAACCAAGTTTCTATACAGATCGGAATGTTGGACAACACGAAAGCAAGATGAAAAACGAATCCTCACGAGAGAGATGAGCTGACTACGGAAATTGCAGGAATCTGAAGCCTACAGATAATTGGAAAGGATGAAAGATGACAATTCTTGGATAAGCAGACAGCTCTGTTAGATGAAATCGTTCTGCGAAGACTGTAGTCGTCTCGTCTCATAGAATGAAAGCCAACTGAGCGAATCTGACACAATGCATTACACGCAAGATGGCCAGGAAAGGACATCTAAGATAGACAACGTGGACTTTGTTGGATAAACAATCTAAAGGAGGACATAACATAATTTGAACTAAACGTGAGAACAACATTGAATTCGACAAAAGACTCGAACAAATTTATTCGTATCCATCGCTGTTAAATGGCTGGCTCTCAGAAACGTTTCCGTCTATTTTGCACAAAAAACAACTATTATACAACAGTTACCTTTCGCAAATTTTTTTATTGAAGTTGCCTCTTCATTTATATTAAGCAAGTAACATAAGCGATCATCAGATTTCATAAATGAAGTCTAATTTGTTTACTTATGCAGCAAAATCATAAGAATTTAGAAGAAATAATGCAATGTATTGCGCCATTAAAGTTTCAGAGTAGAATCTAATTTGAGGGAACTCAGAATCTACAGCGTCAGTTTTCAACCAATACTCTAAGGACGCAGATACAATTCCAGGATAGAACCAAATACACCTGGCCTTGTAATACTGTATATAAAGTCGGATTTTAACTTGCAGTTTGGGTCATGTAAGAATAGGACCTAATTAACAGAGACCCTAATTAACAGATATATATATATCAGATTTATTTATATATATATGTGTATATCAGATTTCAACTTACAATGTGAGTACTTATTAATAGTTTATGAATAGAATCATATTCATGCAGGTGTATATATATATAAGGCCCTATAGTGTGTTACATTCCAAATATATATATATATATATATATATATATATATATATATATATATATTGGAATGTAACTATGTATATATATATTTGGAATGTAACTCACACTATATATATTGGAATGTAACTCACACTATAGGGTCTTATTAACAGCTTAAGTACAGAGCTGTATTCAGGCAGACATGAATATATAGATCGGATTTTAACTCATGTTGTTGGGTCATTGTAAGAATAGAACCTTAATTACGAGGGCATGTATATACAGTATACAGGACCACACAATAACGTTAACGTTCCCAGACCACATAAATCACCCGCGATCAGTCTATATATATTTCTGTATATATATTTACAGTATATATGTATATATATATATATAGTATATATATTCAAGCTACGCGTCATCTGTCCAAGTTTCCAGGTGGACAGCAGACACGAAGAACAGGTGGAATGACAGAAAGAAGGACAAAAGGACAGAGAGAAGGACAGACAGAAGGACAGACAGAAGGACAGACAGAAGGACAGACAGAAGGACGGACAGAAGGACATACAGAAGGACAGACAGAAGGACAGACAGAAGGTCGGAAGGAAGGAAGGGCTGTTTCGGCGAAGAGCGCAATGATTAAGTGGAGGAATCGAGCGACGATTGGACGCAGTGGACGGCAGCGAGACTTTTCTCGAACGGTTGTTCTTCGGCGTCGCTGAGCGACCCGCTCCTGCTCTCCGACTGAAGCCTCGCTTTCAATCAGGTCTTCTGTCAAATGTGGCGGATTTGTAATTGTAATTGTAATCACGACATTTTGGACAGCAGCGTCAGTAGGGAACTACTTCAAGGGTGCTTTACGATGTCAAATGTCGACCCACACTGATTTCATCAATGCATAACCCTATGCCTCGACTCGCAATCACTTGAACATAACAACATGTGCTCTTCACGTAAAAGCAGACAGACAGACAGACAGACAGGCAGACAGGCAGGCAGGCAGGCAGATCCTTTGAATAGCTACAATGTCTTGCATTGTTCGACGCCTGCATTAATCAGAAATCCCGATGAAAGGCCATTAGTCTAATTGTTGAAACCTTATGAAGTTTTACAGTCGGGGATTTCTCGGAGGCTTGAATTTAGTTTCCTAGTTTAATGTTTACCTAGTTTAATGGTTTCCTAGTTTAATGGTTACCTAGTTTAATGGTTTTCTAGTTTAATGGTTACCTAGTTTAATGGTTACCTAGTTTAATGGTTTTCTAGTTTAATGGTTACCTAGTTTAATGGTTACCTAGTTTAATGTTTACCTAGTTTAATGGTTACCTAGTTTAATGGTTACCTAGTTTAATGGTTTCCTAGTTTAATGGTTACCTAGTTTAATGGTTACCTAGTTTAATGGTTACCTAGTTTAATGGTTACCTAGTTTAATGGTTTTCTAGTTTAATGGTTACCTAGTTTAATGGTTACCTAGTTTAATGGTTTTCTAGTTTAATGGTTACCTAGTTTAATGGTTACCTAGTTTAATGGTTTTCTAGTTTAATGGTTACCTAGTTTAATGGTTATCTAGTTTAATGGTTACCTAGTTTAATGGTTACCTAGTTTAATGGTTACCTAGTTTAATGGTTACCTAGTTTAATGGTTACCTAGTTTAATGGTTACCTAGTTTAATGGTTACCTAGTTTAATGGTTACCTAGTTTAATGGTTACCTAGTTTAATGGTTACCTAGTTTAATGGTTACCTAGTTTAATGGTTACCTAGTTTAATGGTTACCTAGTTTAATGGTTACCTAGTTTAATGGTTACCTAGTTTAATGGTTACCTAGTTTAATGGTTACCTAGTTTAATGGTTACCTAGTTTAATGGTTTCCTAGTTTAATGGTTACCTAGTTTAATGGTTACCTAGTTTAATGGTTACCTAGTTTAATGGTTACCTAGTTTAATGGTTTCCTAGTTTAATGGTTTCCTAGTTTAATGGTTACCTAGTTTAATGGTTACCTAGTTTAATGGTTACCTAGTTTAATGGTTACCTAGTTTAATGGTTTCCTAGTTTAAAGCCGAGGACAGTCTAAGCCCGGGTCAGACAAGCGACATCGTTGCTCTGTGACCTCATCTCGTCCGTAAAGATAAATGACGAACGTCCTACATCTTGTCTGCAAAACAACCAACGAACGCAGGCTTAGTTAGAAGCCTCCGAAAAGAATATTTGATCGGCTTTTACTCGCTATCTGAAGACGATTGGTGGTGGTGGCGGTGGTGGTGGTGGTGGTGGTGGTGGTGATGATGATGATGATGATGATGATGATGATGTTTTTTCTATGCTGCCGTAAGAACAAAATCCTGGTTTGTTTTTCGTCACTCTGCAGAAAAATTCCTAGGATAAAAAATTAACGACAGTCTGTCCTTCTGTGTCTTTCCGTCTGTATGTCAGTCGGCGTCTGTCTGCCTGTTTGTCGGAGTCTGTCTGCCTGTCTGCCTGTTTTTTGTTGTTTATCTGTTGGCGGTCACTCATAATTGGCCGAAAATTGATGTTTTCGTCGCTGGTCAGTCGTGAGGCTGCGATGTGGAGAAGATGACCAGGAAAACAGGTGCAGGTAGTTCAGATGACTCACGTGACTCATCTCTCGACTGCACTCAACAGCAAAACATCACCAGCAGCCAAATTGTGCTTACATTCTTCGGCTGACTTACTCAAATGTTCGCCCGTCTTTCTACAGTTTCAGAAAAACTTAGCAACATAGATCTATCGAATTTTGACTAGGATTATCAACAAATTACGATTTTTCTGTCTGCCTATCTGTATGTCTGTCTGTCTGTCCGTCGGCTGATGCCTAGTCAGTAGGATAATGGCGCTATAGAAGTCAATAGATTAGATATCTACTTCCTTTCTATCAATCTATCTCTATCGCTCAATTTCTGTCTGTCTTTCTGCATGTCTCTGTGTCTTTGTCTGTCTGTCTGTCTGTCTGTCTGCCTGCCTGCCTGCCTGCCTGCCTGCCTGCCTGCCTGCCTGCCTGCCTGCCTGCTTGCCTGTCTGTCTGTCTGTATGTCAAATGCTTTAAGTAATTCGCTGGTTACGATAGAAGGCATTCTTCTGCTTACTTACTTAAATCCATTTACTGATTCATGAAAAAGCACTAAACACTGCGCTAGATAAAATCATGACCTCCCCTTCGACAGCAGACAAAAGGCGCCCATTAGTACCCCCCGATGTTTTTGAATTAGTGCCACTGCGGTTCATAAAATCCTTCGACCTTTTACCAGCGATGAACAAACACTGTTGCTCTTCGTAAAACCGGCTGAAGAGAACCCGGATGAAATATGGCGACGTCGTGTTGTTTCTCGACTCAACAGCAAAGGACGATCGCTTTAACTGTGTGGATCTTGGCTAATTTAGTCTCGAGATGTTCAACGGTTGGTCGCTGTGGTTCGTAGCCTAAGTAACGCTTTTCATTCAGCGCTATCGTGATCGGCCAAGTGTCCCGGTAAACAGCGCTAATTACAGCTGATGAGGCTTAGCCGATGGCCTCAGCCGCTTATCTGTCAGACACCTAGCGTTTAGAGACATCTGCGCTGCTGTTCTCCTCCTTTATTCCTTCTTTCCTTCTTTCTTTCTTTCACTCCTTTCTTCTTTCTTTCTTTCCCTGATACCTTCCCTCCTTCCTTTTTCCTTTATTCCATTCTTCTTCCCTTCCTTCTTTCCTCCCTTCCTTTTTCTTCCTACCTTCTTTTCTTTCTTCCTCCTTACTTTCTGCATTCTTTGCTTCCTTCCTTTCTTCCTTCCATCATTCTTTCATTGTTCCTTCACTTCCTCGTTCTCTCTTTCCTTCCTTCCTCCTTCCTTCTTCCTTCCTTCTTTCATGTTTTTCTTAATTTCTTCCTTCCTTCCTCCTTTCTTTCTTTCTTGCTATCTAATTTTCTTTCTTTCTTCATTCCTTCCTCCCTCCTACCTTTCTCTCTTCCTTCCTTATTCTCTTCCTTCCTTCTTTCTTAATTTCTTCCTTCCTTCTTTCTTTCTTTCTTTCATTCTAATTTTCTTTCTTTCTTCATTCCTTCCTCCCTCCTACCTTTCTCTCTTCCTTCCTTATTCTCTTTCTTCCTTCCTTCTTTCTTTCCTTCCTTTTTCTTTCTTCCTTCTTTCCTCCTTCCTTCCTCCGTTCTTTCCTCCCTTCCTTTCTTCGTTCCTTGGTTCCTTTCTTCCTTCCTTCCTCCTTCCTTCGTTATCTATCTCGCTGTTTATCTGATTGTCTGCGTTGAGTCCGTGTATCCGCTCTTCCGATAAGAGAGGACGACGAGATCCTGGTCGGTTATCGCCCTCTGATCGGTAGCTGCGGCTCCGGAAGGAACAACTGACCGACGGAGCCAGCGATCTGTTTACGCAGGATAATCAGTGCGTCCGCTCTGACAGCGAGCGCTTAACAGTTGCTCTCTTGAACGATGTGGCTGCGTGAGATCGAGACCTTCTGATGCCAGTCACCCCGGAGGAGACATCTGGCTCATTTCTTGAGCCATATCTGGCTCCTTTTGCCAAGTGTTGTTGAAAGTACCGGACCTAAGTACTTAAGTAAAGTTGACGTGACTGTCAGTACTTAAGTTAAAGTAAAAGTACTTGTCAAGAATCTCACTGAAGAAAAAGAAGAGTAGGGCCTACTACCCCAAATAATGTTTTTAAAGTAAAAAGTAAAAGCACACAGTCTGCAGCAAGGCCTACATACACATTATATAGGCCAAGATATAGGTATATATATATATACATTAGCTGTTGTGTAAAAATGTCAATTCTCTGGCATTGACTGGACTTTCCTTAGAGTTTATAAAATATCTCAAATTTTGGTTTTTGTTATTTCTCAGTTATTTCTCAGTTTCTGACAAGGTCAAAGTGGACTTCAAATACTACTGTGGTTGAGATCCATGTCCTCAATTGATGTGCTACAATACTAATACTTCTATCATGTCGGGATCATTTCTGAGTAGTTTTCTTGTTCAGGATTGGTAGCCTATACTCCGGGTGCCTTTGATTGGCTGTCAAGAAGCTCGAAGAACACTTGGAATGTTAAATTACGCGGTACCTACTCATAATGGTCACCTCTACTTACTACCACCCCTCGTCGGCTGCCTGGCGCTCAGCACCGTAATTTGTCAAAGTCATGCTGCAGTTAGTGCCCCAGCAAAACAGATGACCTGATATGAGGCGCTGCTACGTGATAATGCGGTAAAGTTTACGGTAAAGCGATTGACTAGAATTACTATTGTGCCTTCTCGTAAGAATGTTGCATCCACTGTCGAGAAACATACTTTGTAACGAACTTGTAATAGAAATATGTAACGCATTGAAATTACTGAAAAACAGGTGAAATTTGTTAAAAATAAAAGTATTTCCGCTATTTAATACTTTTCTAGTAGTAAAAGTACTAAAACCATTACTTAAGCTTTTACTCTCGCGTTACTTTTACCCGTTACTGTTCAGCACTGCTTATGTCATAGCTGGCTCAAATATTGTAAGCCGCAGCTGGCTTCTTAAGGTCTATCTTGCTCACGTCTTAAGTACGTGTGGCTAAGTCTTTGAGATAGGCCTATATTTGACTCATTCTCTGAGCCATATCTGGCTACTTTTGCAACCCTTTTAGCTCATGTCTTAAGTAAGTCTATATCTGGCTCATTTTCTGTGGCTTATGCCTTAGAAACGTTTAACTGCGTCATAATATTCCAAATATAGTGGCTCCGAAGTTCGCCAACTGACAGTCACTGAAATATGAAGACATCTGTTTAAAAGCTCTAACAACACTGCGGCGAATATACATCCTTAATTAGGTAGACCATCTCGTTCTTTCACTAATACACACACACACACACACACACACACACACACACACACACATATATATATATATAACGCGTTACTATATACCTTCGACTTAGCAGTTGAACAAAAGACTTCGTGAGGTCTGCACATTGGTCCAGGTTTAACTCGGATGAACTTCTTTAATTGTCAACATCAGTAGATTTACATCGACTTAACAGCGATAGTTAAGTCGTTGGCTGACTTACTTATTTAAGCTGATGAAACGCGTGTTAAGCGTCTTTTGGTTGACAACCATTAAGAAGTTAAGATAAAGAAGGTAAGACATACTCGTTTACATGCCTTTAAATAGAAACTCCTTAAAGGTCAAATGATTATTAGGTTGAGGAGTAAACACAACCACAGCAATCCAACGACAGGGAACCTTTCTAACCTCACAACTTGTGTCTGTTCTTATTCAGCGACCCAGGCAGAATGGAGGGCTGAGTGAGCACCAAATGGCATGGTGATCCAGTGACCCATCCTGCTCAGAATTGATCAATTCAACTGTGTCCTCCATCGTCATATCGCCAGCGTCTAGCTGCCATAACTGACTCAGAGAAATAAAATCGACTTGGCTGCACCGGGGCCCAGCGGAAACGTGTGTCTCGGCTGATAGTTGCAATGCCGGGTTCAACATCCAATGTTAATATCACTATTTTTACTCGAGGTAGAAACGATCCATCAGGGACGAAAACTTAGGTTAGGAGTAGACAATTTACTATCATCATTTTGCCCTCGAGGTCCACGTGATCCCTCGGGATATAAAAACTTATTGGGGAAGAGGAAAAGGACTTGGAACGGCCCCTAATCGTCAAGTTCTGGCACGAAGAATTTGTCGGGCTCCGACTCTGCCTCTTCCGCGGTCGCCGGATGGACAACGTCCTGATGATGGCCTTTGCTCAGAACAGGGTTCGTTCCTTAACCGACAATAGTCGTTCCCTTTTAGACTACTGGCTTCCTCTTCACTACCATTTAACATCTCGTGACTCGGGAACTACTGCCATTATTACATGTATGAGAGACGAGTCTTTCTCTTAGTTCTTGCACATGGGAGTCTTCCAAATATGTAACGCATTGAAAGTACTAAACTAATACTTTTCTGCATTTCCTCCCTGGGCGCATAGATATCAGGCAACGATCTCCCACCATAAACGTCTCTCGCTCCATTTCCGTGTGTAGGCCACGAAGCCTAACATGCATATGTCTCATGGTCCATTTCCGTGTGTAGGTCACGAAGCCTAACATGCATATGTCTCATGCACCGCAACGAATGGAATGAGTTCTCGCAACATCATCAATAAATTCTGCTTCGGATGATTATATTTCTATGGAACTCTTCGCTATTTGAGCACACACCTTCGTCCTGACTCACGCAAGAGGGGACCCGATCCGCACTTCAATCAGTTCTCCGAGTTGTGCGTCGTAACCAGCATATCAGGGGTCGGTATCAACCGTGTCAACTTCTTTTCTACCTGGTTAACTCGATCGATTCTCTTGGTCCGATTTAATCTCTCTTACCTGGTCACGTTTAGGTGTGGACTCATTTTGTTTTCACCTGACGACATTGACCCTCTACCTGTATCTTCCATACGTTGCTAATCACCATCAGGTGTGAAATACCTCTGCAAACGATCGTTAGGTTGTAGCGAAACCTCTGATGAGTTAATTACTTAACGCGACAGCCGGGGTTCCTATGATCGAAGGCTTGCAGGGCAATTCATTAATTAATTGTTGACGGGGGATGGGTTGTTGAAATGAATTGCGTACTTATTTATTTTAAACTGAATTAAAACATAAATCGTTGAAATATAAGCGACGAACTAAAGTGAATAAAACAAGTTAAATATCAAGCTTTTATGTTATTCCCATATTAATTAATTAATGAATTACCAATCGGAATTCAACCCAGCTTCTGCAAAGGATTATGATTTTTGATTGCTATTTTGACTTGAAGCAACCCTTGACTGATGCCTTGGGCATTATGATGGCGCGCTATAGAAGTCTTTAGATTAGATTAGATTAATAAAATTACCTCATTTTTAATATACCCAACATTTATCGCCTTGTGGCTGTTCCGCTACACTATAATTAGGCCTATGATTATTATTATTATTATTATTATTGTTGTTATTATTATTATTATTATTATTATTATTATTATTATTATTACTATTATTATTATTAAAACTCTTTCAATGCGTACAAATAAAATGCTGTCTCTAAGACGCGTGTTTTGACCTCATAACACTCAATCAGACAATATTACGTGCAAATTTTTGTCATTCTTTCATTTCGTTCTCAACTGAAAACTTACCTTTTTCAAATTGCCTATCCACCGTAGGCTGCCTCTCTGTCCTGTGCACTGACTTGCTGGATATTGACCTGATTGCGGCTTCGCTTTGGTGCGCCATCGGTTGATACCTTGTGCATTAGACACCAGCGCATTAAAAGTTTCTAAATTATTACTTAGATTTGTTAAGTTCTAAGCTTCCAATGTCACGATGTTTTGTTTTGCACCACCTCTATTATCTAGAAAATCCACGGGTCAAAGGTCGCGTTGACAACATGTACACGCAGAAACCAGGAAGGTTAGAGGTCAACGCAGTTGGAATTAGAGAACAGCTGACTGCAAATTCCTTTTCTGTTTGCAGTCATTTCCACGTTTTTATGACGGGAAATGAATCCTTCCCTTGGCATTAACATCTGACCGGACAGCTGATACATTCAGCTGTCGTTAGGACGATGCAAGAACAGTCTGTCTGTATGGTTGGTATATACTGGAGATTGCGTTTATCAGGCAACGGTGGAAACAATCTGGCTGGCTGGCTGGCTGGCTGGCCGAGTGACTAATATGATTGACTGGCTCAATGACTGACTGACTGACTGACTGACTGAACGAGTGACTAAACGAACAAATAAATAACTGACTGGCTATTTGACTACCCGTCAATATGACTGGCTGGATGGCTTGCTATATGATTTGTTAGCAATGAAGTTTATCTTTAAACCAGTTTCGTGAAACTCTTTCAGTCTAGACTAGAACCCTATTTCGCCGCGGTCTGTCATTTTATGTCTTACTTGATCAGCCTGATCTAGACCTTCCAGGAAGACAACATCACCTTTTTTTGTTCCTCGCCTCAAACAAAGTCCACCCGATCACGTGGCACACACGAATCTCAATCTGACGAAAACGCTATTTTACTGATTTCAATATCAAAGACATTTTAATTTAAAATATCACAAAGTTCAACTGTTTCTAGAAGAATCGATGCACACACACATACATACACACAAACCTTTTCAAAGCTTATCTACGAAGTCCGTCATGTGACAAAGTACAATCCATGACTATATAGAATAAATCGTAAACTCGAAATTTCTAGAGCGCTACTTAAAGTCAAGCTTATTCACGAGCGATGCGTCAAGTCAGTGGGGTTGTCGAGAGATGCCGTGTAAAGAACCAAGTCCTGCTGCCAGAAGACCAGAGAGAGAAGAGGGAGAGGAGAATAAACAGAGATAGATCAACACAGCTTCACGATCTATAAACGGCGTTGCCTGTACAGCTATTGCAGAGTTGATTCAATGTTGTAGTCCGTTCGGTTCCTTTCGCTTACATAGGCGTTGATATGTAGCTGCATAGGCCTAATATTCTACTGTAGATGGATATGCTGAATTTTATAGAGATTGCTTTTGGATAGATTGATTTAGACTAGGGTTTCTTATATTTATAATAACAGACAGAAGTTTACTTATACATGTAGTAGGCATACACCATATTATATGCATATCACATTTGTAACCCTAACCTTACAAGGCATAGTCTTCCCCTTCCCTCCTTGACGCGAGGCGTAGAGGTGTCAGCCTCCATTGATTCTCACAAGCCCCGTCATGTACTCACGAACTAGGTTGCATAGGATCAGACCGGCCTTGAATGACACGGAGAATGGGGACATGGATGAAGAGGCTCTTCTAAAAGCAGACGAGTACACATGAGTGGAAACGCCAATCACCTCGATATGACGGCATCGTTAAATAAACGTTATCAAATCATAAGTGGGGGTTGTTGAGTTCAGGGAATCCTCAGAGTGCACTTTGGAGGACAGTTACAGATAAGCGGACAGGGCAGTTTGGAGGTGAGCTCGTAGTACGGAGGTACGGAGCTCGGGTGTCATGCAAGTCAAAGGGTCAGTACACGAAACGATGCGCTAAGGAGTTTTGGAGAGACTACGCTTCCTCGCTCAGTCGATGGACAAATGGCGTGTTAACAATTGTGTTACTTACTTACAGCTCGGTGCTGAAGTATAGATGAGCCCTGGGGTCTTGAAGACCAAGTCTTGGGACCGTGTCGTCGGAATTCTGTCCTCGTTCGAGAAAGCCTTCGCAGTCAACACACTGCAGCCGACTTCGAGATGAAAAGTAAACATCGTCTGATAAAAATGTACTGACTTTCTTCCGATGGCGAAAGGATCTCCGTGCACTTAGTAAGAAAAGAGGTCACGACAGAGAAACAGAAGACAGGACAGACTTTTGTGATAACTGAAGGAGAAAGACAGGAGACGGAGATGAAAGAAGAGGAAGAAGAGGAAGAAGATGCAGCTGAGGAGTCGTTGTATCGTGTGGTCATCAATAATTCAGGTGGATGAAAGCATTCGAGGCGTCGCTGTTTCACGCCGAATACTTCTCATCGAGACTTGATACATAAGCACATCTGCCCTTCTTGTTTCGCCTCCTACTACTCCTACTTCTCCTTTCTCCTCCCTTCCTCTGCCTTCTTCCTCTTCTCTGCCACCTTGATTATGCTTGGCACTTCGAAGTCAGGTGCACACTCAGTCCTTCAGCCTTTGGGGATTACTAAATTAATACCAACGCCAGATTGGAGGTTAGACTGTGTTGTATTGTATCGCATTGTATTGTATTAGATTGCATTGTATTGCATTAAGAATCCAATCATGAGATAAAACTACTCATGGACTACGGGATGGGCAAGCTGGTAGCGCACGATAGCATGTGTCTCTCTTGAGTGCAATTTGGTGGCTGCAGAGAAGTTCTGCGATGTTTGGTAATTTGTCCGTCGTCTGCACAGGAAATGAGTGTCTCCCTCTACTTCCGGCTTTGCAAATGGAAAACTGCAATATATATATATATGGCTCAGCAAAAATACATATGTATATACATACATACATATGTACATAAGAGGCTTGGCCTAGATGTTCAAGGCATCTGGCGAGGTTCCCGAGCCGTCGTAGAGACTAAGCCTTGCGACGACGCAGACAGATTGCAAGGCTAGTCAGCTTGGTTCGTTCTTAACAGCAATGCTTTTTAATGTAGATATTACTCTTAAGAGTCTAACGCAGAGGATTTCCGCTTCGGATTTGACTCTCGTAAGATCAGATTCGGAGGACAGTTTGCGTAATGGCTCAGAGGTCAAAGTGCATGGCCTTCTGTTCTTTGCTCACCTGTGAAGCTGTGCGCATCTTAGGCCTACTTATGCCATCAAGTTACACCTGCCGTCACCACTTGAGAAACAAAATGAAGATCATTAATATACGATTATTAACAGACTGTGGAGATTGTTGCCCGTCGCAACTAACTAATGCGAGGCGTCGTTGTCCAGCAGATGACTTATGGGTTGATATTAAACCGACGTTGCAAGTCAGTTTATTCAACGGGAGCTGATCACGTGTGCTACTTCTTTCGTTAATAACGAAAACTGAAATAACTTTAGCACAGAACTATTGCATCAAACAAATATGAATGTAAATGTACACGTTTAACTATAGCGACCTTATTTCTTCGCCCCTGGTCATTTTTCAACGAATTGATCGGCTGAGATCTTTTACCAGCGCTGCCCGTTTGAATGGGAGCCACGCCATTTAAGGTCCCGATGTACGGACCGTGCTAGCCTGAGATTGAAATCGTTGCCTTGCCTATCTATTTAACGGTTGCTTATTTCTGAAACCACTGGGACAGACGCTTGTTTACCTAATCTAAATATCTGTTTTAGTTGAATGTTGATTTCATTCTATTAATATTATTAAAAATATCAATTCCGTATTTATTAAGCTCCACTATCTAACGATGGCGCTGAGCATTTGTGAGCGAAGGACTTGCTTGAGATCTCTAAACAGTAATCGTTTCAGGGAAAGAGGCTCGAACCCATACTTCACCCACTACAAGCCAAGCGCTCTAACCAAAGGGCTACCGTGCCTCAAAAATTATGCTAAGAGTGAATCTACTCGTTCTAACTAGTTTATGCATCCAGACATATACAATTGTGATAGTTTAAATGCGATTTTTAAATGTGACATAAGCCATTACTGATTAAACTATTATTCATGAAGAGGGAGAGAGAGTGAAAGAGAGAGAGAGAGAGAGAGAGAGAGAGAGAGAGAGAGAGAGATAGAGATAGATAGAGATAGATAGAGAGAGAGAGAGAGAGAGAGAGAGAGAGAGAGAGAGAGAGAGAGAGAGAGAGAGAAGAGCCCAGCAGCAAAACGATTAATTCCCTTTGGGTTTCCTTGCTAAGGCCAAATGAACATATCTGACAACTACTGCTATCATCTAATGTTACTTAGGGTGCTAGAAAAATTGCCTGATGAAATTGGATGAAAAAAACCCTAGCCTGAAAGAGGAAGATTGATTGGTAGCCAGATGTTATAAATTTATTAGCCTCTACTTTGAGAGCATCTCGTCTGTGTAAATAATCCATAGTTCCTGCTAGCTTACATCGAGTTTCTTTCCCGGAAATTGTTGTCTGGAATTGGTGCCAGCCAATCGGTGTTTGCCATTTGACCACGTGCTTAAAAAGCACTCGCATGACATGGAAAGTGACACCGGATGTTGCAAAAATCTGTAGGTAGGTGGCGTGGTAGGCGTTTTGCGAATTCATTTAGCGCTGGTTCAAACGAAGTTGATGAAGCGAAGGGTATCTACATATGCGCAGGTTCCGAGTGAGAACTGGAGACAAATTAACTTGTCAGCTGGTGCAACAGACGCTCTTCGCATCCTCTGTTAAACATATGATATGCGCACTATTAAAATTTTAGATTCTCATAAACTACATACATATATACATAGAAAAAATATGTAGGAATAATTATACATATTTTTCAATAGTAATATGCAACAGAAAAAATGTGTTTAACTTCATATATATATATATATATGTATCTACAGTTTTGTACATATAAATTATGTACGAATAATATATATTTATACATATGAAAACGCATATATATATATATTCATTTTTGTATATGTATGTAAAATCCTGTCATGATTCCTCTTCTTCCTCCTATCTATCTTGCCGCTCCAATTCCAAGCACCATCCACCCGTAGCCATCTGACTGTCTGCCTGCTTGACTCTTGGGTCCTGTACTTGGAACCAAATTCGACCTTCTATGTCGATCGATTTTGTTTTGACAGAGCGCCTGTGAATAATCTGGTTCCCGCAACTTAGCTTTCGTTATGCGCTACAGATTACGATTACAAGTATATACATAAAATCGTTTATTGGAACATTTTTACAATAGATTACATAGACACGAAGTCGAAAATGTAAATACGATGTTCCGAAAAGGAGTTGAACTTGAGATGTTCGAGCTTATTTAGTCATCCCATCCATAGTTCCAACATCCGAATAAAGTAAAAGAAAATTAGAAGCTAAAATGACAAATTCATGCAGAAGCCGTGTTTTCAGTTTATAACTCTCTTGGTAAAGAGATCGTTTGTATAAGGATAGCAGGTATTGCTTTAGCTTTGTTTTAAGCAAAGTTAAACTTTTAAAATGTGCAATTTCATCCGTGATGTTGTTCCATAGTTTAGGCCCTTGAATTTAATTTGAATGTCTTCACAATGTTGTTCTGCTCCGCTCCATGTGATAGTCTTGGGTGTTTTAGTGAACAATTTGGAAATCCTGCCTAAAGAAATTATTGGATACAAGTGGAAGATATTTATCTTATGTGATCGGTACATGAATACTAGGATTTGCATTTTGCAGATATCTTCAACTTTCTTAAAAAGAGGAGTTGAATGTGATAATTGTAAATAAGGAACTAGACACATAATTCGTACAGCATATTTGTAGTTTGAACATCTTTATTAGGTGGATTAGTTAGTTAGTTAGTTATCTAGACAAATTGATATAACGCCTTTCAAGTATCTTACAAAAGCGCTGGAGTATCTTTCAACATTGAGTACCTTATAAGCAAAACATTTGTATAATATTGCAGATATCATATATTATATGATGCGTAAGTGCACGTAATATATTTATATAGCTATATATTTATTTATATATTTATATAACATATTTATATTTATATAGCTAGGTAAATGTAATCTTGCTAAGTAAGGCTTTATTATCATTTCCTCAAAAGTGCAGACGCGAGATAATCGTCGTTGTCTGAACAAGTAAGTAGGCATCAAAGCATTTGTATGGAGCCATTTGCGATGCTCTCAATAAACTCTAAATAAGGCGTAAAGACAGCACTGTTAGAAATTGCCCGTAATTTTATGGGTACATGAGACGTGAACAGAGTTGCCAGAACGTTCCCCGTAAAATTACAGGCGTCAGGTTTTCTCACTTCCGTGCATCCCGTTATTTACGTCTAATCCCCTTCTTATTTTATGGGGACTTCACGTAGAGAAAAACGGCGGCTCTTAGTATATTTACGGTGATTGTCCGTTTTTTAAACGGCAGTTCAGCCTATCTTGAAGAGGGATGCACGAATATTAATGGCAATTTACCTTCAATTTATTTTACGGTGACCAGCCGCACTTTTACGGCGAATGGCATCTTAAAAATAGCTACTTGCTTAATTTCAACGGCGATTTGAATGTTACTAGCGGTGTTTTTTTCTGTTTATCAGTCCCTGGCTTTTTAGCTAAGCGCAGTTTACCTCTTTTTACAGTAAACGGCATTTTCATTTAAGAGGACGACTTGACTTGTGTTATATTACTATGACTTGCTAAACTATGATTCGCCTAAAACTGGGCCATTTGAAGGGTTATTTGCTATGAGAAAGGACTTCAAAATGGATCGTACAATGCACTCTGCCTCATGCGACTATGAGATGTAATTACTGTCCTCCTTTTGTCCGCTAACTTCTAACAATCGACTAATTTTACGTAGACAAACGTTAAATGCATGCATACATACATGTACATACGATATTGAACAGCTGCTAGAAATTCTAAAAGGGTGAGTCTGATTTATATGATTGTCTAAAGGCTGTTGTGAGATATTACTCATTACCGTTGGTTGATAATAGTCTGAATGTCGTATGTGATGAGTTGCCTGTGTTGAGAAGAAGAAAGGAACGTTTTAACAAAACTTCAGTTGAATTTTCATAATAGTATATAAACCTTAGTATATTATGTGTAGATGAACTTGTGTTTTTAAGACAAGAATGAGTGATTAACTACAATTTAACGCAAGACATTATATTTTCTTTCTTCTTCGAGAACTGCCTCTGATGATTGGTGAGTCCCTTGGACCTTATTCTTCATCATCTGACAATATTAAACTTCTTCTTCTTCCTCCTCCTTCTTGTCCAACTGCACATTACGACCTTCTCCCTCTCTTTGTGTATGCATGTATGCACTTATGTAGATATGCATGCATGTCTGTTTGTACGTATTCATGTATGTATGTATATACGTGTGGATGCAGGTATGTGTGGTCACAAGACTTAAAATTATGTTCGAGGCTTAGAGAGAGATAGACAGATGAGGAGATAGTTAGAGACGAACAATCGCTGGACTTTAGCTAAGCATGTGATGAATGCCTCATCGAGGAAATAGAAATTTGCTGAAGTTTGAACTTTACTAAGCAAGGCAATATATAGTTAGGTCTACGGCCGACGCTTGTAGAACTACATAAACGGTGATTTAAGCTTGTACAATAAAAGGGAAAGAGATCGTATTTTGAAGGACTTCACGGCACTTTCGAGTAAATGTCTGAACAACTTATCGTCTCCTGTCTGTCTGAATGCATTCACAGGGGCGACCCGGCCGACAATGGCTGGTACTTTTGATACAAACGAGTGAAGCCACTGGTGGCATGTCGAAACTGGTTGAATATCATCGGCGTTTGTTGAACCCTGGCTCCAACAAGAACTGTGATGACTTTCGTCAAGTCGGCTTTGTGTAAGATTTATACAAGCCGAGTCCTGTGGAACTCTGTCTGCGCCAGCTACCAATCTAATCTGTTTTATCTTATTTAAAACAATGCCGTCAGCACATCGAGAAAAGAGCTTAGCCATTCCATTGGTTGATCGACAATTCTGTAGGAAGTACAGAGTCGAGTCAGCAAGATGTTGTCCATTGTCCACCGTTGCCTCGCCTTCCTCAATTCCCTCTTCTGGTTTCATCTTCTTTAGTATCTTCTTCCTCTTTTTCTTCTTCCTCCTGCTCCTCCTTCTTATTTTTCTACTTTCTACTTCTTCCTCCTCAACTATTTCTTATCATTTGTGCCTCTTTATCTTCTCATCTGTTTCTTTTTCTATCTGCGTTTTCGTTTCCCCTCATATCCTCCTCTTCCTCCTTCCTTTTCCTTTTCTTCTTCGTCTCCTTTTCTTTATCTTCCTCTTCTTCCTTCTAGTTGTTTTTTCTTCTTATTTTCTTCATCATCCCTATCCTTCTCCTCCTCCTATCCTCCTTTCTCTTCATCCTTGCTGCTATTGCGTTTTCTTCTTCCCCCTCTAATTCCTCTGTATCTTTCTTCCTTCCTGCTCTCGTTCTTTTTCTCTCCTCTTCCAACTCCTCCTCCTCTTCCTTCTCCTCCTCCTCTTTCTTCTGTTTATCCTCCTTCCTCTTCTTGTTGAAGGAAGTCTCGTCTGGATCCCGTCGGCTTCTGTCGTTGCGTTTGGCGGCAGCCAAATGTCAATAAAACGATCTCAACAGCTGATAAAAGCAGTTCAACAGTTCACACGATGATAAGACGACGAACCCAGTTAAGTCAGCGCAAGGTCCCGTCCGATTAAAAAGCCCAAGGACTGCGTCAAGTCCAGTGATGTTTGTCCAGCTGTTTGTCCAGTTGGTCAGTGTTTCTTATTAGACATAATGTCCACGCTTTTTTGTCGGATTTCTAAAAAGCAAACAACACAATGCCACGAGTCTTGAATCTCTTATAATTATAAATTGCTATAAGCTAATTGATATTTATAAAATTAGCTTATTTTAATAATAAAACTTCAAAAGCGACGGGGTAAACTATGTTACCGCTACATCCTTGACTCACCCCTATCCGGTGTTTAACGACATCTTGTGCCTGCCAGGGCAGTTGAATTTTTTTACAGTTTTCAATAGTTGTTAAGGTAATTATAGATTTTCCTCGAATGCAGTACTTCCTTTAGACGCCTTTAAAAGGTTTTCAACCGCCCCTGTATATTCACCTATGCGTTTTGCTTTGACACGTTAGCAACGGGTGATAAACGCGTTGGTGAATTAACAGCGGCGGTTGAAAATCTTTTAAAGGCGTCTGAAGGAAGCATTGCATTTGACAAGAAATCTGCAATTACCCTAATAATTATTTTTGTTTCGCCATTGTAATTTTTTGCCCGAGATAAGTAAGATCCTTCAGTATTTAAAGAATGTCCGGAGAAAAAGAGAAGTCACCTGGAACGGCTACATCTCTCTAAGTTCAGGCATGGCAAAAGTGCCGTGGAAGGCAACGGCGTTGAAGGGATGAATTGCTACAGCATCGCACTGGAAGAGATAATTGCGTTCTTCATGATCTCTGCCGTTGCAGCAGTAACTGTCATTAAAATGATTATGATGACGATGATGATGATGATGATTATTATTATTATTATTATTATTATTATTATTATCATTATTATTATGCATTCATTTTTGTGATAGCAACGAATGTAGATGTTGTGCAGAGGAGTCAGTCTTAAATCCGATTCGTGCCCAGACAATCGAACCAGATCCTTTGCATCTGGTGGTGATGGCTATTACCAGTGCCTCCTCCTCCTCCTCCTCCTCCTCCTCCTAGAATCCGATGCTGGTGCCTCGGCTGCTGCAGTTGTTGCCTAGCGCCGGTTGAGGTTCGTTTGCGCATGCGTCAGAAGCGCCACCTATCGTCGGGAACGGACGCAGGTCTGAATCGTCATCGGAATAAAACGGTTGAATGCTAAGGCGATCGGCGTCATTGCAGTTGATGCGTCTCGTTCGTTGGATTAGCTGCCTGTCGTAATCGCCATCGTCATCATCTCACCTGGATAGCGAACGGGGTTGGAAGCAGGAGGTGATACGAGGGGTTTACGACGATGACGGTGTCTGGAGATAATATGACGGATGATGCAGTGGATTCGAACGACACCTTGATAGGTATGTTCTTTCTCGCTATTGTGCTCAATTGTATGGGTCGGTTTAACTATCTATATGAACAGAACTTTGAAAACAGGTTGTTGAAGCGGATACCTTACCTTGCTCTAACTTATCTTAGCTCGTCTCACCTTAATTTTAATTTACCTTACCTCGTCTTGCCTATGTCATTCTTTACCTGGCTATACCTTCTGTTAAACCAAGATCTTTCGTGCAGTAGTTCTTTGTGAGGGCCATTGAGCATTTGTTTCTCGCTTGTTACGACTTTCGATGCTAAGATGGGCCATTTGCTGAGTGCAGCTTTTGTTCCATACATGAAATAGTCCTTAATCCACTCCAATCAAATCCCCTCAACAGACTGTACCCCGCTGTACGCAAAAGCTCCGGACGCACGAAGTCACCCTAAAAAGAGTCGTTCAATTCTACGATGTTCTTATTTCATATAAAGCCCTTCAATAACGCTCTCTTCGTTCCCATGACGTCCTCGTAATGCGATCTCGTTGTTCTTGTGATGTCCTTTGAAAGCGATCTCTTGGGTTCCAGTATGTCCTCATAGAGTCCCCTCTCCTTAGTTTTATGAAGTCATCTGCATCTAAATATCGTTTGCTACTAAAATTGCCACCGGATGGCGCCAGTATAATAAGAATGAAGGAGATTCCAGGGCGTTCTATATTACACGTTAAAAACTGACATCAGCTTATCTATTCGCTTGCGGTTAGCAACTGCCTTATATTATACGCACTTCCACATGGCTATAAGAAGACAAGTTATCTTATCTTCTGGTGGATGGCTTAAGTGCTTAGATATGCGGACTCCTTTTGGAGGCCACGGATGTCGAGGTAGGTTACGGATAAACGCCAGTCGAGTCTTAGAAAGCCTTACACCGTAAATATTCTCTTCTGAGAGAAATGTCTAAAGTGAATCGTGTAGAACTGAACATCTGGTTTCTCTCGACCGCCTTCAGGTTTCTCTCGACCGCCTTCAGGTTTCTCTCGACCGCCTTCAGGGGGCATCCGGAGGAAGAGGGGGGAAGTTGGCAATCAGGCTTCGTCCTCATTTGATCGTGTATCAGAAGCGACCTCTATCTGACAACACAAGTTTCAGTTTCGAGCCCCTAGACTACCTTTTAAATTGCTTATCCACCATAGGCTGGCTCTCTGTCTTCTGGATATTGACCAGTTTGCGGCTGGGCCTTTGGTGCGCCATAGGTTAATGCTTTATCCATTAGACACCGGCGTTATAGAAGACACTAATTAGTAGTTGTTGTAGTAATAGTAATTTAAATTGTAAACTTGCCTTAATTGTAAACTTGTCTTTTAATTTCTCTTAACGTTTCCTGTTGTCCGGCTGAAATCTCGAAACAAAATTTTGTCCTAGTGGGGATTTAAACCCCTGGCATATCGACTGAAACACCCACACACTAACCACTAGAATCTCCGTGCAACTCCGAAGAACCCTATTCTCACATCAAGGAAGAATCGACGAAGTTCAATGAAGCTTTGCTTGCAAAACGTCTGAATCCACTACCTATGAAAAATATTTTCTGGTATTGTAAGGTAAATTCTTACGAGATGCACAACTCACCGATTGTAGTTTCTGTTGAACGACGACGATGCGTCATAAGGAAGATGATTAGCATCGCCCTCCTCCTTCACTCAGGCTTGGGACTGGCCCCGCCCGACTAAATGCAATGACCGAGTTGAATAGCTCACCCGCTGATATGCGTCATTTGGTGACACTCCCGGAATAGGAAATCGACGACTGTGAGGCCATCTAACGGTCGCTTTCCGTTGATTTGTATTCACGACGACAAGCAACTGAATTCCACTTTGTATAGCTTTATCACTGGAAGGATTGCCTTGAACTGAATTGGACGGAATTGGGTTGCTGGAGGGAATGGTGTGCGAAGAATGGCTGGAATGGATTTGGTTCGATTGGTAAGAAATGGATCGGTGGGAAATGTATGGTTGGATTAAACTGGTTTGAATGGATTTGGTTTTATTGGATTGGGTTGGTTGATTTTGGTCAGATTGGATTGAAAAGGATTGAAATGGACTGAACTCGATTGGATGAAATGGATTGAGTGCTTCGATCGGATCGTAATCGTAATCGTGAACTCGAGATTTCTACAGCACTCAACGAAAGCTAAGTCTTGGGAATCAGCTTAGTCATAGGCGCTCAGTCAAACTAATTTCGATAGGCATAAAGGTCAAATTCGGTTCCAGGTCAATTTCCATGAGTCAGGCAAGCACACGGTCAGACGGCAACAGTGGGCGGTGTTTGTGATCGAGTTCTTTGATCCCTTTGACAAGACAGCTATACTGTTTTTGGTCATGTTGTGATGCACGGTTGATGCCCTGAGCAGTAGCAATCTCAGGAGCTAGCATCAGCAGCCGTCTCTTCACTCCAGCCTCCGGCAACCGGATGCCTTCCCATCTGCCGCCGATAAACAGACCGAGTTACGTCAGTCGAAGTGAACCAAATAGCGGACATCGGTCACCTCCCTTCGACCCTCCCTCATCTGGCTACACCCACCCCACCCCACCCCACCCTCAACCGTCTCCATCTAATTACCATACTCAACTCCTACGTTTGTACAATGGTGCGCAGTCTACGCACGCGATTGTGTGCGTGCAAACAGACCGAGAGACGATAGACATAAATGTATGTTTGTCGATATCCAGAACGGAACCCTTCAAGGTTCTCCTGCTTGACGCTTCTGCTATGATCAGCACTGCGCCGGCATACATCAGACAGCTGTGTGTTCCTGTCTCCAATCGGCCCGGTTGCCGGATGCTGCGTTCTGCTGCCTGTGGGGATTTGCAGGTTCCACGTTACCGCACGTCGCTGCGAGCTCGTCAGGCCTTCTTGTGCTTTGGACCCTCTTTCTGGAACAGCCTCGCTTTAAACATTCCTTCTTTACCTCTTAGTTTAGCTCAACATTCATTTTCTGTTCACCTTAACACGCATTTGTTTAGATCGGTTGGGCAGCCGAGTGACCAGCGCTCTTGGTAGGTGCTTGAAAGGCGCTATATAAATGTTTTACATTACAGTACATGCATGTATATGGCATGCATAGTTTCGTCTAATTTCCGATCAATTTAGCGGAAACACTGAGATGAGGCCATCGCTCATTTGTCGTTTCTTGCTTCGTCCTGAGTTGTTCCTCCGAAAGTCTCTACCTCATCTCCGCTCATCCACCCAACAATCAATTTTAAAAAACGTTTTCACCAAGTTCTATTAGAAGTTCCTATTCGTAATTGTAAAGTCGAGATTTCTAAAGCGCCCAAAGAAAGCTAAGTCACCGGAAACAATTTATTCACAGGCTCTCAACTGAAGGCAAAGTCATTAGGCAAGAAGGGTCAGATTCGGTTCCTGGTGACAATTCAAGGGTTAGGCAGGAAGGAAGTCAGACGGCTACGGTGGATATTGTTTATCCGCGTCGACTTATTATTCAACGAGGGTTGCAATAACTTTAAGAATATGGGCACTTCCACCTCACTAACTCCGACGAAACCCCCGCTGGGATGCATTAGCCCTCTTCTGTAAAGCTCTTGCCCTCTCGAGTCTAAGCTCCATCTGCTCGCAACCTAGAAAACAGGAGCCACTCTGCCTACGCCATGTATACCTGCATTGTTTTGACATAATCATCCACCCTTTTCAGAGCTCAGGTGGCGCTGTGTTCTGCAGGGCTACAACAGGCCATGCAATGGGCGTTACCTTTCGCCTGAGATAAGGATTTCAGCCGTTTTGCCAATCTGCTGCTGCTCGAACGATATGGCGGAATTGAGAATTTCCATGTGTATTGAATCCAGTCTCCGGTCTCCTTCTTTCTCTCTCTCTCTCTCTCTCTCTCTCTCTCTCTTCTCTCCGTCTCTCACTCTCTGTCAATCTCTATCTTACTCTCTCTCGCCCTGTCTCTCTTTTTTTCTCTCTCACTCTCTCACTCTGTCTCTCTCCCTGTCTCTCTCGCATCCTGAGGCGTTCTTTCATTCGTTCTGTCGTTCCTTCCTTCATTCGGTCGGTCGATGGCGGCGCATCGAGTGAGCGAAGAGTAAAAGATGTTCTTTCTTGGACACAGGCAGCACGTGAAGAAACATTTTGTGGAGTTACTGGGGCAGACATGAAGACAAATGAACAGATACAAAGGGCAACACACAGGGCAGCATACAGGGCAGCACACAGGGCAACACAGGGCAGCACACAGGGCAGCACACAGGGCAACACAGGGCAGCACACAGGGCAGCACACAGGGCAACACACAGGGCAACACACAGGGCAACACACAGGGCAACACAGAGAGCCAGACAAATCTGGACAGATTGAGATTATTGCTATTTTTATTATCATATTAAATTTAGTCATTATTATTAGTATTATCATCATCATTTCTGCATTTATTAAGCGCCACTATGTAATGACTAAGCATCAATCAATTGTGAGTGAAGGATTTGCTCATGGTCCATAAACAATAACCGCCGAGGCTCGAACCCGTACTTTTCGCGTTACAAGCCGAGCACTCTAATGAATCGATGAGAGTGCTTTGCAGTACAATTACGTCTCCACTTGCAGACATAATGACGCAGACATTGGGCAGACAGACAGTGAAAAATACGCTGACAAAGAGACGAATGGAAAGAGAAAATAAGAGAGAGTTAAACACAGCGCTATGAAACGATGCTGTGTTTGCCACAAGAGATTCAATGCGACGTCTGACAAACGCACTTGGATGACTTGATTCAGGACAACTAGAGAAGTTGTCAAAATAAATAATGACATAAGTGCGGGAAAATACAATAGTTAATGGAAACGCAAGGGTCAAGATAACTAAAGACATCTGCTACGGTTTTTAAAACAGGTTATCATACAAGCAAAAATAATCAACTGATGTGCACAACTTATTATGTATTTAAGAGAGAGACAGAGAGAGAGACAGACAGAGACAGACAGAGACAGACAGACAGACAGAGACAGACAGAGAGACAGACAGAGACAGAGAGAGACAGAGAGAAACAGAGAGAGACAGAGAGAGACAGAGAGAGACAGAGAGAGACAGAAGCAGAGACTGGTAGAAACAGAGAGCGAGACGTCGATTCACAGAACTACTTTTGAACATAACGTGTAGCAGAAGTTTGTCCTCCAGACCCTATCCCTGTCATGGAAGGGATTTACGTGGTTGAAATCACGATGGCCTGCTCTACACTATGGGAAACTGTTGCTTCTTGTTTTACGTGAACTCATCTCCACGGACTTAATAAATACGTAGCTTCCGTAAAGAGAATTTCTTGCCTTTTCATACATTGGACCTCTTTCCTGGAACAACCTCCCTTTACCGCAGTCTGCTTCTGGAACAATATCCCTTTGAAACAGTCTCCACTGAAGCAAACTCCTTCTGGAACTATGTCCCCTTGAAAAAATCTGCTCTTGAACAATCTGCCGCTGGAACAGTATCTCTCTGAAACAATTCCTTTTGAAAAACCCCTCGGGAAAAAGTCCCCTCCTACAATTTCCCTCTGCAATAATCTTCCACCGGAACAATTTTCGTGAGCTGCACTTGATAAACTGTGGCATCAGTAACAGAAATGCAATTAAACGGATGCACGATCCGAGAATAGGATTTCGATGTCTGGCCGATCGAAGGAAATATCTAGGCTAAGAAGCCAACGTGAAAGCAAGCTGTCAAAGAAAATGCAAGGCACTCGAAGGGTGCCCGTCCATCAACCAAGACAACCCTCTCATGTATTCGATGCGAATTGGTGCTGACGGGCGACTGAAGGCTCGCTATTCTCGATACTAGTATTGCTGCACCTAAAGGCGAATACTGTAGGCAACTTGTACCAAAATCCGCACTTGCTCTTTCCTTAGCGACATCGTGGTCAGCTGTCTTCAGGAGCGATCTTGGAATGACCATCATTTGTTTAGCGCATAGGATGACAGGTATGAATGAAGGGAAGGAGTGAGTCAGGGAGAGGGCAAAAGAGGGAAAGAGTGAGGCAGGGAGAAGGCGAAGGAGGGAAAGAGGGAGGCAGGGAGAGGGCAGAAGAGGGAAGGAGTGAGTCAGGGAGACGGCAAAGGAGGGAAGGAGTGAGTCATGGAGAGGGCAAAGGAGGGAAATAGTGAGTCAGGGATAGGGAAAAAGAGGGAAGGAGTGAGTCAAGGAGACGGCAAAAGAGGGAAAGAGTGAGGCAGGGAGAGGGCGAAGGAGGGAAAGAGGGAGGCAGGGAGAGGGAAAAAGAGGGAAGGAGTGAGTCAGGGAGAGGGCAGAAGAGGGAAGGAGTGAGTCAGGGAGACGGCAAAAGAGGGAAAGAGTGAGTCAGGGAGAGGGCAAAGGAGGGAAAGAGTGAGTCAGGGAGAGGGCAAAGGAGGGAAAGAGTGAGGCAGGGAGAGGGCAAAGGAGGGAAGGAGTGAGTCAGAGAGAGGGCAAAAGAGGGAAAGAGTGAGTCAGGGAGAGGGCAAAGGAGGGAAAGAGTGAGTCAGGGAGAGGGCAAAGGAGGGAAGGAGTGAGGCAGGGAGAGGGCAAAGGAGGGAAGGAGTGAGGCAGGGAGACGACGTAGGAGGAAAGGAACAGAGGGAGAAATAATAAGAGGTAACCGGTTGACTTTTGCTGCCTGACGTGAATTGTTTACTTCGTCTTATTCCTTCGGCTAATTGAACTTCCGTCCGTAGAATAACATCGTTAAAGCCATTGCAGTAATTATCCTACGCCACGACGACTAATATCACCGAAATTAGACTGGACGTTGTTGTACATCCGGCATCATCATCATTATCATCGTCGTCGTTGTCATCGACGTCACGTTAAAGCAATTTTCTTATTATTCTTGAGACTGTCCGTCTTTGCAGTGGACTTAATAACCCTCGGCTGTTTGCAACAATGTGGGCCAACCTACTCGACGGTCAAAAGAGATTCTTTTCTAAGCTCCGCTTAATTCCTGAGATGCGTCCTACTATCAGAAGCCAACACCTGAACTGCGATCAGTCATATCGTTCGCTTTAGCTCTTCAATGGCTTGAACTGGCTTCAAATCTTCAAAGCTCTCCCCAACGAGGCCTCAAAATGATTAAGAATGGCAAAGAATAAGTGCTTCGACAAAGACCGAGGTCACAAAGAACGACTCGAAGTCCAATTATTTCCAGCAAAAACTATAGAAGTATCAACAGAAGTTCATAAATGAAACAAGACCGAATTAAATATCATGGTTAAGCTGTTAGCAAAACTTAAACGATGAACCGACGTATTTCGTTTGTACTAAAGTTCTTGTTTACAGAATGTAATATAATATCGTGATCGTAAACTCAAGATTTCTACAGCGCCCAACGAAAGCTAAGTCATGCGCTCAGTCAAAACAAAATCGATTGGCAGGAAGGGTTCAATCTAGGTCAAGATCCAAGAGTCCGGCAAGACAGACAGTCAGACGTCTACGGTGGATGTTGGTTGGCATTGGAGCGGAAATAAAGATCGGGGAAAGAGGAAGAATCAGGATACCGTATGGCTGTATTTCTGTAAGAATTATTATTATTATTAATGTATTATGATGTATTAATATATTATTATGTATAACTGTATTTCTGTAAGAATCAGGATACTTTATTAATATGCTGTCGTTATATCACGCATGACGTTTCAGTTTACATTCGACCGGTGAAAATGGTTCTGAACGACAGGAAGAAGAATTGGCTGACGAAGTAACATTAATGAAATGAATTCTCTTAACAGAATGTTAAATTTCTATGATGAGGAATTATTGTTTTGCTTTAGTCTCAATCAAGTCTATTTTGACATGAGACTACATTTTTCGCTTTCGTATCTCACTGGTTCTCATGGCCTCGGTTGTGACAAAGCAACGGACCGACCACACAACCCACCCATCACCTGACTGCTGCGGATTTTATGTCATTAAGCGCCGATCAGTAATTTATCGGGTCTCCATAACGCAGGTCTTTTGCGACGCTGAGGTATTTCCGAGATATTCCGGTCACTTTCCATCTACGTCATTCTACTCTTTGCTTGTGTTTTTCAATTTCACTTAATATCGTCCAATGTCAGCTCTTGTAAGCTCCAATATCTTATCTGATTTTCATCTGTTCGCTGTTAGTCTAATGTTTTCCAGTCTAGTCTATTTTGTTCCAATATTCACTGTGTTCGATGCTAATCTATATGGATGAGTTCATTTCTAAAGTTACTAAGTAAGGTATTTGGCCTGTAGATTGGCGTCTGCGAAGAGACGACGGCTGATGATTAACCATCAGGTCTTACGAGTTGAACTCCATCCTTGAATCTTTCTTCCAACTCACATAAACAGCCATTAAGCAGAGCTTCTTGCAACTTATATTGTTTGGCTTTGGCGCAACCTCAAAGGATTCATCCGAAGATCCCTAGAGCTCGGTTTGAACAAATCCTGCGTTAATTGCTGCGATGAATTTTCGGTTCACGTGTTGTCGGCGCTTATCCCTTCCGACAAATCGATCTTTATCGGATGGAAGAAGAAACTGAGCAATGAATCTGTTGTTTCGATGCTGAGAAAACATTGCAAATCCTTATATATGTCCATCGTACAGGAGTCAATGGCCGACCTGCAAGTATAAGTTGGTCTACCTCGAGAATAGCAGATGCGCCGAGGAGGTAGAAAAAAGAGCAGACATTGGCTGAAAACACATCAGCATCGGTATACATACTTACTTAGTACTTAATCCTTCCTGTGCAGGTCTGCGCATCGGGCAACGCAGCTTCTCCATTCATCTCTGTCGACCGCTAGTCTTCCTGCCTCAGCTCACGACAGCTCCAAACACCCAAGGTCGTTTCTGATGGTCTCTGGCCGGTTCTTCCTTCGTCTTCCTCTCCTTCGTTTCCCTTCAGGAATCCATTTCAATGCCTGAATTGCTCGCCTATCTCTGTCATTACGAATTACATGTCCCATCCATTTCAATCTTCTCTTTCTGATGATATTCTCTCCATCATTTTGTCTTGTCCTTTCTCCTATGGTTTTATTTGATGTCTTATCACGCCACGAAATCTGCAGAATTCTCCTCAGTCATCTGTGATGTGCTGCCTCAAGTCTTTTCTTGTTTGCCACCGTCATTGGCCAAGTTTCGGATCCATCTAATAGCGTACTTAATATAATGGCCTCATACAAACTACATGTAATCTTTGTCCTCAACTGCACCCGTTGTTCTTCTATATCTTTTCAGGTTACCCAAAAGCAGCATTTGCCTTTCCTATGCGTATCCTTACCACCCTGTCACAACTGCTGTCTGCTGTTATTAAGCTACTGAGGAGCAGAAATCAGCCACAAACTCAATCTCCTTGTCATCGATTATGATCTTGTCCACTTCATTTCATTTTCCTATCTTGATGATTTTGGTCTTTTCGGGATTGATAGTGAGTCCCACCTTCGCTGGCTCCTCCTGGGCTTTAGACGTCAGTTCGTTCGTGCCTTTCTAAGTACTGTCGAACAGAGCGAAGTCCAGGTGTTTCAACATATCGCCGTTTGTCCATTTCAGTCCAGTGTCACTGCTTTCACTCACTCTCGACATCACGCAATCCACAACCGGCAAAAACCGGTATGCAGAATTATTAAAATAAAAAATAAAGTATCTCATATTCCACAAGTGAGACGTAGGGACGGAGCTCATTTCCTTTCCTTTAGACCATGGACGAATCCGAAGGTCCTGGACACGGGGTCAGTGAATTGTAGGACTTGTCGTTTACTTCTCAGCTAAACTCTACTGCTTGGTGACAGAGGCACAGTGTGCGCAAACAACTTGCCTAGAGTCGTTACGCGGAGTCGAACCCGCAACCGCATTATCACTAACCAATCGCGTTACCGATAGACTACCGTGATGCACAGGATTATTATTAAGTAAGTAAGTAATTAGCCTTTATGAGCATATGGAAAGGGCACAAGTATTGCAATGCATAGATCAGTTGCATACATATTTAAACTAGATTAACCTATGTCCATAAGAAAATTTCTATATGGCCAATAATGTCCTTGTTCTCTTTCTTCTCCATGTCTGTGTGCCCGTGTGTCCGTCTGTCTGTCTGTCTCTCTATGTTACTTTCTCCTCTCTCGGTCTATCTTTGTGTGTGTATATATATATATATATACTGCCTGTCTACGTCACTCACGTACACATCACCCTTCCTCCTATCCTCCCTTTTCTTTCTATGCGATGAAGAATATCTAATGGGTTCGGAGTGATGAAACCGGTCGCCCCAATTCCTGCCTTCAGGCCAAGGAATTTCTTAGGCCATTCCGAGGAAGGCCCTCAGGGAATTCGTTTCAATCGAGGAGTGGCACAGTCCAGGTGGAGATACCACGAAATGGGTGGAACTGTGCGCTTATCATAAGGAACAAATGTTCCATGGTTCCACGCAATCTGGGTCGGCACCAGTTATCACTATGCGAAGATGCAGCGACCCAGAATTCCACTTTGTTTTTAGGTTTCTGATCTTGTTGTTCTCGTTGTTGTGTTGTTTGCGTATGCAATCATGAGCAACGAAGCAACATGACTGCTGTTCGTTGTTTAATGTTGTCCCTCTCATTTCTGAGGAAAGGCTTAAATTCTGGCGGATCAACCGACTTAGAGAGGCGTTATACAAAAACACGATTCTTGTAAACATCCAAATGAAGGATGTCTATTTCGGTTCTAAAAAAGCAGGAAATAAGTCAAGAAATTTTACGATGGAGTTTAAGCTTCTGCGCGAATAATCCTATAATCCTTGGATGGATGGATGGATGGATGGATGGGTGGATGCTTGGATGCATGGATGCATGGATGCATGGATGCATGGGTGCATGGGTGCATGGGTGCATGGAGGCATGGGTGCCATGGGTGCATGGATGCATGGATGCATGGATGCATGGATGCATGGGTGCATGGGTGCATGGATGCATGGATGCATGGATGCATAGATGCATGGATGCATGGATGCATGGATGCATGGGTGCATGGATGCATGGATGCATGGATGCATGGATGCATGGACACAGATGCCGTGAGATAGCTGCCGGTAAATCAGTTCACTTCTGGAGATGACGTGAGCTGAAATATTGACTGGATGTCGTGGAGTCCGTGATGGTCTGAAGAAGACGAGTACATGTGAGTCTGTGTAAGACTCTGTTGCCTTTAGTCAGCCGTTTACCAACCGTTGTTGTCCAATGTTGCCCATACAGACAGACGGACGGACGGACAGAAGAAGAGACAGACAGACAAGCACAGATAAATTGAGAGACAGACAGACAAACACAGATAAACTGAGAGACAGACAGACACACGGACAGAAGATTAAACAGACAGACAGAGAGACAGACAGACAGATAGACAGAAAGATAGACAGACAGACAGATAGACGCCGATCCATGGCTCTGAAGTAATCGTTTTATTGAGAGATCGAAGAGCAGAAAGCGAGTGAAATGTCCGGAAGGAGATGACTTTTTACTCATTAGAGGAAGTGCCTTCGATCGAATTTCTTTTAATCGAATGGTTTTATCAGGTTCTCTGCGAGAGTTGTAAAAAGCAATGGAACAGAGGAGCAGTCATCAGGGTCATTCAATTCTCACTCAGCAATAGAATATTTACAACAGACAACCAATAACAGACAATCGACAACGACAACAGCGCGAAAAACAACAGAGAGACAAGAGACAACGGATTACAGACAACGGACAACAGGCGATAGACAACACATAGCAAACAGACAACCGATAATAGGCAACGGACAACAACAAGACATACAACAGAGGAACAACAAACAACGGACAACAGATAATAACGGACAACAGGCGACATACAACACATAATAAACAGACAACCGACAATGCATAATCGACAACAGATGTTAGACAACCGACAACAGCAGACAAAATACAACCAAAATCGGATAACAGATCGACCGCTGAAAGTGATCTTCATGCAAAACAAATTACGGAAACGTCTTCTTAGTTTTTCGTATTCCCTGGACTCAATTAGAGGGAATGAAATGCGTCAGTCAGCGACGCTTCGCTTCATCCAACCAGCCGTATTAGAGTGTCGCAGCTTTGCCAGCAGGTGCCCTCGAGCGCCCCTCAAATAGACACCCAGCGAGGACAGACAGCCGCCTGGCCTCGAGGGATGAGAGCTTTTGCCACGCCGTTTCACGAAGTGATGTCAGTGTCGCCAGGAAACTTCGAGCGAAAGCAGTGATACGTTTTTGAATAATCATTTTATAAAACCAAAAGGCAATTAAGCTGATTAATCGTACTAGCTTGCTCCAGACAACAACATTCGTTTCTGGAAACCTCACTGGCAACGATCAATAAGCAGAGCTTCCTATCTTTTCTGTCATTTCTTTCTTCCTTTTTTCTTCCTTTCCTTTCTTTCTTTCCTTTCTTCCTTTTTCTTCCTTTCCTTTCTTCTTTTTTTCTTCCTTTCCTTTCTTCCGTTTTCTTCCTTTCCTTTCTTTTTTTCTTTTCTTTCCTTTCTTCCTTTCCTTTCTTCTTTTCCTTTCCTCCTTTCTTTTCTTCTTTTTCTTTCTTCTTTTCCTTTCTTTCCTTTCCTTTCTTCTTTTCCTTTCTTCCTTTTTCTTCCTTTCCTTTCCTCCTTTCCTTTCTTCCTTTCCTTTCTTTTTTTTCTTTTCTTTCCTTTCTTCCTTTCCTTTCTTCTTTTCCTTTCCTCCTTTCCTTTCTTCTTTTCCTTTCTTCTTTTCCTTTCTTCCTTTTCTTTCTTCTTTTCCTTTCTTCCTTTCCTTTCCTCCTTTCCTTTCTTTCTTTCCTTTCCTCCTTTCCTTTCTTCCTTTCCCTTCTTCCATTCCTTTCTTCCTTTCTTGTCTTCCTTTCTTTTCTTCTTTTCCTTTCCTTTCTTTCTTTCTAACTTCTTTTTCTTCCTTACTTCCCTATTTTTTTCTTCTTAATTTTCATTCCTTTCTTACTTTCTTTCCTCATTTTTTTCCATTTTTCATTTATCTTTCCTTCACTCTTTCTATAGAGAAGAAAATAACATATAATTATTGTTAAAATATGGTATATAATGCTACAAATTCTATATTTATGTTATAATGTTAGAATCGGTTTAGATTAGAACAGATTTGATCAGATTAGAACAGATTTGATTAGATTAGAACATATTTGATTAGATTAGAACAGATTTGATTAGATTAGACTCGATTGCATCATTGAAACAATGTTATTTAGACTGTTGTTGTTGTTGCTGTAAGAGTAGTTGGTTGTCGTTGTACAGATGATGACATAGGCGGTGACATGATAACCTGGAGCTGGTGGTTGCTGCAGCTGGGAACTCCAGTCATCGTCATCATCGGCATCACAGGCAACATCCTCTCGTTGCTCGTCCTAAAGACTCGTCGCTTCCGCAACAAGTCCTACTCGCACTATCTGTGCAGCCTCGCCGTCTTCGACAGCCTCGTTCTTCTCGGCAAACTGGTCCACCGCATCGACAACCTTCTGACTGTCACCGCACACCACGGAATCTTCGAGTCGTTCGGGGACGCCCTGTGCAAGATCCAGAACTTCGCCGAGCACGTCTGCTACCTGATGTCCAGCTGGCTCGTCCTCTGCATGACCTTGGAACGCTTCATAGCCGTCAAGTTCCCCTTCAAGAAGGACACGCTGTGTCGGTCGCGCAATGCGATCACCATCATCCTGATCGTCTTTGCAGCCATGTCGTACTCGCAGATATTTCGACTGATTGTCATCGAGAGTGTCCAAGGCAACTGCGGCGCCCCTGACAGATATGGGTTCGTCTACGTCGCTCTGCACATCTACCTGTACCAGATCGTTCTGCAGTTCATGCTGCCAGCCGTTCTTATCCTCATCTGCAACCTTAGCATCCTCCGTAAGATACGTCAGCTCAAGTCGACCTTGTATCGGCAGAACACCTGCACAGCTGCCGGAGTTCGAGGTTCCCCGAGACAGCTGCATAAGACGACCTTTATGCTTCTGCTCGTGTCCTTCACCTACCTGATCTGCCTCTTTCCAAATGTCTTTCTCTCGCTCCTCATCCACATCTCGATCCTCACGAATCCGTCGATCGCCGACTTCCTCTTCCTCAAGCTCAACGACTTCCGGCGCATCCTCGAGTTCTTCTCGGAGCTCAACTACGCCGCCAACTTCTACATCTACGTTCTGTCTGGTCTCCAGTTCCGCTACGCTCTGCGCCACATCTGCTCCGCTCGCCACTTCTTCATCTCCAGCAATCATCAGACGGAAAAGGTTTTCCACTTCCGCAAATTCGCCAGCAGCAGCTGACGGTTGGGATTAAAGGGAGTCTTCGAATCGAAGAGGTGGCTAAGACGCAGCTTCTGCGGCAGAGGAAGAAGGCCTGAGGTACAACCGACCCCTGAAGGATCCAGAGTCATCGGAGTCTAGGAGGAGGAAGAGGAGGAAGAGGAGGAAGAGGAGGAAGAGGAGGAAGAGGAGGAAGAGGAGGAAGAGGAGGAAGAGGAGGAAGAGGAGGAAGAGGAGGAAGAGGAGGAAGAGGAGGAAGAGGAGGAAGAGGAGGACAGAAAATGAACTTGGTGACAGAATGAACGAAAGAGGAACGGGAGGAGTAACATGTGATGAAGTAGGAGGAAGGATGGAGGACGAAACCGAAGATGATAAAGATAAGGAGGAGGAATGGCTAAGAGGAAGAACAGTGAGGAAGAAACGCCAGAAGAAATGTGAAAACAATAAGTGAAATCTAAAAACAAAACCTAACGAAGAGTCGACTGAATGAGAGAAACAGTCAGACGGAGAGAAAGACATCGAAGGAAGAAAGACGTGGAACAGATCAGAAGACGACCAGAAATGACAGTAAGCAGCGAAGCAGAAAGAAAACAGGAAAGACGAAGAAGGATTATCAGAAGACTGTCTTCTTAAGGCGTCGATCGGTTGCCATAGCAACTGCATGGTTAAAAGGTTCGAACTAATTTATAGTGTTTACAGAAAGATTCTTTGACCAAAATGACATCGCAGAGAAAGAAAAGGCGGACAATGACCGATTCAGCCAGATACAGAGAGACTAAGAGAAAGACAGAGAGAGAGTCAGAGAGACAGGGACAGAGAAAGAAGTGCAACATACAGATTGAAATGATAGGTTAATGTTAGCCTGACGATGGATGGATGGATGGATGGATGGGATGGGATGGATGGATGGATGAATGGATTGATGGATGGATGGATGAATGGATGGATGGATGAATGGATGGATGGATGGATGAATGTATGGATGGATGGATGGATGGATGGATGTGTTGGTTTGGGCGGATGGATGAAAGACTGGCAAAAAAATGAAGGAAACGAAATGAGGCTTTTTATGAATGAACGAACGAATGAGCGCCAGCAGAAACAAACGGATCTGCTCGCACATCCACTTATATACACCCAGACCGACAGACGGATAGAAAGACAGACAAAGAAACAGACAGACACATGGATAGACAGACAGACAAGAAGACAAACAGAAGGGAAAGCAGAGAGACAGCTACAGACTCTCTGGAGCGTCGGATGAGAGCGTAACTATCAGCTGACGAACATCCGACACTCCGAAATGAGTAACAATGATGAATCGTGGACTTCAGCTGCAAGCGGCAGAGGACAGAATAGTATGAGGACAAGGAGGACAAGGAGGACAAGCAGGAGACAGAGGAGGACAGATATGAAGGGCGAGGAGGAGGAAGAGGAGGAGGAGGAAGAGGAGGATTTACATGAGGAGCAACAGCGCGAGAAATTGGAGAAGCGTGTTGGAGTTGACTGACGTAGGAAGAGAAACTAAGAGAGGATTAGATGAACTGATGAACGGATGAATGGAAAGATGGATGGAGGAACGAAGGACGGCTGCAGAAGCGAAAGCGGAGGAGAACACCAGAAAGCGGCGCGTGATAAGTTGGTCCGTTCCAACTTCCGGCTCCAAGCGAAATGAAAACATTGCTACGAGGACACGCATCGCTCGCTCATCAACCACGCCAGATGGAGTTACATCACATCCATCTATCCATCGATTTCAATCTACATCAATCTATCCACTCATCGATTATCCATCCATCCATCGATTTCAATCTACATCCATCTCTCCAGTCATCGATTATCCATCAGTTCATTGATTTCAATCTACATCCATCTATCCACTCATCGATTATCCATCCATCCGTCCATTGATTTCAATCTACATCCATCTATCCACTCATTGATTTATCCATCCATCCAGTGACAGCAATTGGCTCATCCGCTGAACACGTAAACAAACCGCTAACCCTGCATGATGTCCTGATTTTCGACCGTGATCAATTTGTCAAAGTCAAACGCCGAGTGAATTACAAGCACCACGCGCCACTTCCTCAAATCTCAACACTTGATAAGAGAGTCTGAATTAAGATTCGGAAAAGCAGTCTCTGGCATCTTGGCCAAAAGTCAACTAATAAACATTCGGAAGACGTCCACTTCAAAGTAGTCGAATTCTTCGAATATTCGGTCGGGTATTTGGTCGAGTACTGGCTTTCATCTGTACACAAATTATTCGACTGGTTTTGCAGTGTGCTTGTACTTTCACCTGATTGCATATCTAAGTCTGAACAGTCATCTGTAGCAACGCCATGAGCCAGCCATCATATTAACCTTAAGGGGACAAATCTCCCCATGAACCGTTTCGAACCCACGGCTGCTATTGGCGTTGCAGAGTGTTAAAAAATACGAAAAAACAATGATTGGTCTTTTACTGGCTCTGATTATACAACTTCAAATATTTCACTCAGCCCCACAAGTCTACTAAAACACGATTACCAACGAGACCGCTAAAACTGAAATGTAATTGTAATTGTAATTTTGTAAGTTTCTAAAATGTAAATTTATACAGCGAAGTTAGTCTAATTGAAGCCTGAGTTCAACAGCAACAAAGTTGATCAGTGAGCAAACAACAGATACTAGAAAAATCATCAGTGGCGGATCCCGCATACACGTAGAGCCCAACAAAAGGATTCGCAAACCAGAGTTGACATCATTTTCAGAGTTCTAGGAAAACCGCACGGAGTCGAGGACGAGAGATGACAGCAGAAGTCGGTCTAATAGTACGAAGCCCCTTCATTTACTGGTCACATCCATTCAGATACAGTCATAAAGTATATATAATCTAGTGTCTGCAGTGAAGTGCAGTGTAAATTCAGTGACCTGCAAACCGAGTTCCATACGCTGACAACCTCGAACCTTGAACTCAAGTGCAGCTTCAGCCACAGTTGGAGACCAATTACCACTTCCTTCTTCCTCATATCTCCCTTTTCCCATCATCCTCATTTTTCCGTGGGAAATACCCGAAACAGTCAAGCAGCGATGAGTCAGCGATTTCGAGGGATGAGTGTCTTACGACTCCGACGTCAGATGTACTCAAATGTACGCGCAATTTTGTCGGCAATTGTTCATCAGAGGAGGCTTTCTCGAGCTGACCTGTTGTACCCGTGAATCAGCTCGTCTCCTAGACCTAATTTTTTGGGTCTTGAAGAAATGCGGAAGGTGTGGTTTTTGTGAATAATGAGACAGATGATTGCCATGCAAAATCCAGTCCTCGTACGCATCAGCTGCTCTGCCTCTGGAACAGGGTCGCTCCATCTAGCGAATGCAACTTCTAACACAATACAAGCGAGTGTTTCGTTAAAATCTATGCGAACCGCCTAGCGAGTGCATTGAACAATCACAGCCCTCTGAACATCGAAATATCGAAATTGGCTTTTCACTCGCTTTCGCTAGAGGACGCCTCCGTCTATCATGCTAATACGACTGTGCACATTGTTACATGTGACCTCCTGCCACATTGTTCAGAGACAAAGGTGTGGTCACTTTATATGTACACACATATAATATATGTATATATATATCTACTACATAGTTCAGAGGCAGAAATGTGGTCACTTTAAATAGATATATTTCTTAAAGATCATTGGATGAACTGGTATCGTACTAAATATACCAAAGACCAATACATTTACTTGAATTCTTCCGTAATTTTAACCACCCCTTTTAGTTGCTCTTCTTTCACACAAAAGCCTTCGTGGATTAATAAATGTAATACGGTTTGACCTAACACTTCGATATTCCCTATGTAAACAGATTCACCATTCTGTAGTGGTAAAGCAACGTTATAATTTTTGCATAGTTATCATGATTCTTGTATTCAAATTTTAACTGGTGACTCTAAGGCGAATGAAGTAGATTTTGCTGCATTCAGTATTCATGGTCTAAAGATATAAGAGAAAATCAGATTTGTAACCGCTCTACAGCGTATGCGGCTGAAACGATTCCCAATCGGGAGTCAGTTAGCTGGATAGCCCAAAAGAAAACCGAATAGCACTGTACTTTTGCAATATTTTCTGATTCAGTACGTGTTCTCCCTTTTATTAAAACCTCCTATTCCCCATCTAGACCTACAATCTTTAGTGAAACATTACATATTTTTATTAATTATGCACTGTTATTTTGCACAGGTTTTTATGATAAATGACGAATATCGCATAAGTTTATAGTTCAATGGTTTGTTTAATTGTGACTTTAGGTATTGTTAGTTAAGCCAAACTATTTAACACAGCGCTGTTTTTCAACTAGAACATTGGTCAACGGCCGAATCTGCATACATACATACATACATACATACATACATCCATAGATACATAAAAACATACAATCACACATACAACCACATACACATACATACATACATACATACATATATACATACATACATGCATACATACATACATACATGCATATATACATGCAAAAAGGACGAAGGCAGAGTTAGAGGGACAGAGAGAAGGAGAAGGACGAAGGCAGAGTTAGGGGAACAGACAGAGTGAGAGAAGGTCAGACTGAAATGCAGGTTCGGTCGCAAATCGAACTGAGCCACAGGGAAATCAATCATGCAATGAAAGAGACACATACATAGAGAGAGAGACAGACAGATACAGACACAGACAGATACAGACACAGACAGACACAGACAGAGACAGACAGAGACAGACAGAGACAGACAGAGACAGACAGAGACAGAGTGGCAAGAAAGAGATGAAGAGAGAGAAAGGCAGAGTGAGAGAGAGACAGAGAGAGTGATAGAGAGTGTGAGAGAGAGAGAGAGACAGATACGGACACAGACAGACACATACAGACAGGGACAGACAGAGACAGAGACAGACAGAGACAGACAGAGACAGACAGAGACAGACAGAGACAGACAGAGACAGAGTGGCAAGAAAGAGATGAAGAGAGAGAAAGGCAGAGTGAGAGAGAGACAGAGAGAGTGAGAGAGAGAGAGAGAGAGAGAGAGAGAGAGAGATAGAGGGCCACCAACACCGTCCGAGAATCATACTGTTTACGTACGGCCCTGGGCCAGGTGACGGATCAGGGCCAGGGTCGTATTTAGGGTCAACGCTAGGGCCATAGTGAAGACTATCCCATCAGTCGTGATTGGCGCTTTGAGTTATGCTGTGCCATGAAGTCAATCAGAATGCCTCGTTCTCCACACCCCACCCAATGTCATATCTGCAAAGATCATGTATGTAATAGATTTCCAGACATTTCTGTAACCAGGACATCTCTGCTATCAGAGCACAATTATGTGGCCTACAGTCAGACACTATTTTGGCCTTTCGTAGTAATTAGATAAGCTTGTCTTTCGGCAATTTGACACTAGACAATATAATGTCTGCGAGCATCCCATCTTCATTAGTGCCTGCTCTTGGCAGACATTACTTATTGGAGTGGCCACATTAGCGTCAGATCTGTAAAGAATGAGGTGAGTGCTTCCGTCCGTTCGTCCGCCTGTCACGTGTTCGTGCTGCGTTGGATGATTGGATGATATCCTTCGGGGAAATTCTGTCGTATCAGTTGAATCTCAGCGCAGACGATAGACTCACGGAGCGGCGCACGAGAAAAACAGATAGAGTGGCGGCCCCTAGCGACGGCTGTTGGCCTTCGCTGTTGGCTGGACGAGAGGAGCAACGAATGGACGGCGGTTGTCGTAAAATGGGCAACGATAAACGAGGCACGGCTGAGACAACGGATGCGTTTATCTGTCACGGCAGAGGCCGAAGGTTGAAGGTCGAAGGTTACGCTTTGTAGACGATCGCTGGTGCGATAAACCACTTTCGTCTGTCGCTGGTCGATTACTAGATGGCGCAGGCAGCGTCTCTTATCATCCGAGTGGCGTGTCTCTAGGAAATAACTTATGATCTTCGATTCACGCGTTAACACATTATGAGAATTAGATTTCTCTCATCTTCTTTCATTCATTCATTCCTTCTTTCCTTCATTCTTTCTGAATTCATTTCGTTCTGTCTTTCTTTTTTCCTTTCCTCCTTCTCTTGTTTTCTTTCTTGTTTCTTTCTTCCCTGCTTTCCTTCATTCTTTCTGATTTCATGTCGTTCTTTCTCTTTTTCCTTTCTTCCTTCTCTTGTTTTCATTCTTGTTTTTTTCTTCCCTGCTTTCATTTCTTTCTTTCCTTCTTTCCTTTTTCATTTCTTCTTTTCGTTCCTTCTTTCTTCTAATCTACTCGATCGTTCTTTCCGCTGCTGTTGCTTCAGATCAGGGGCATGAAACATTGGGGCTCCGGAGCCCTGCATTGTTTCGAGATGGACCCCAAACACAGGTCCGACCCCGGCAGTAAATCAGCGGCAGAATCGGTGAAGACAGGTGGGCGTCTGTGTGCATCGCCAAAAGTTAACATTCTGCACTTACTTACTTATCTTTTTACTGCATTTTCCTCTTCTGTTGGATCCATTTTCGAGTTTACGATTACGATTCTACTGACGTAACATCGTAAATGCTATGCACGCTGGCATTACACGCTGTGAAAATGTAACACTGATATAGTGGCCTTTTTTGGCGTAGGGCTGTGTGTCTGCCTGCATAAGGCCTCCTGCATGAATGAAGTATGACTGGTCTCTGCAACCTTTAAGTTTCAAAGGGAGCGAATCTTCAGAGGAAGAGGAAGAGAAACAAGGAAGAGGAAGATAAGGACGAGGAGGAGGAAGAAGGAGAAGGAGAAGAGATTAGTATGCTAGGCGTCAAACTTTATTCACAGACTGAAAATGCCCGGCATCATTCCATTTTCCCAAACACCCACCCACCCATCCACCCACCCATCCACCCACCAACCCATCCACCCATCCACCCACCCACCCATCCACCCACCCATCCACCCACCCATCCACCCACCCATCCACCAACCCATCCACCCACCCATCCACCCACCCATCCACCCACCCATCCACCCACCCATCCACCCACCCATCCACCCACCCATCCACCCACCCATCCACCCACCCATCCACCAACCCATCCACCCACCCATCCACCCACCCACCCATCCACCCACCCATCCACCAACCCATCCACCCACCCATCCACCCACCCACCCACCCACCCATCCACCCACCCATCCACCCACCCATCCACCAACCCATCCACCCACCCATCCACCCACCCATCCACCCACCCATCCACCCACCCATCCACCAACCCATCCACCCACCCATCCACCCACCCATCCACCCACCCATCCACCCACCCATCCAACGGACCCCTGGACGCCCTCTGACACCCGTCACTTTCGCCCTCTGCACCCATTCTTCGACGAATGTGATCAGTCACGCTTTAGTGCCTTCGGTGTCTTCTCATCTCGAGTCATCTCGTGTGACGACGTCACGCATCACTGCCGCATCTTCTAGGATAAGCCTGCCATCAGAGCTGTCGGCTGCTGCATCTGCTGCTGCTAGTGCCGATGAGAATGCCTGTGACCAAGAACCGAGACGAAGGAATCTTGCCGGGTCGTCAACGGTTCTTCGCTTTCCCATCGCTTCTCATGGTTGCCAGTCGCTGCAACTCAGACTCCGATATCAGTCACTGATCGAAGCCAGTTAGGATCATCCACTCAAATCACAAATATAAGCAGAATGACAGACAGACAGGCAGACAACAGACGGACAGACACACACACAGATACAGACACACAGACACAAAGACTGACGGACAGACATAGGCAGACAGACACAGACACACACAGACACACACACACACACACACATAGACACACCGGCAAAATAATGCAATGAAAAGACAAAACTCTCTTTTCTTCTTGCTTTCGTTTTTCTTTTTTTCTTTTTTTCTTCCTTCCTTCTAATCCAATTCCTTTCTTACTTCTTACTTTTCTACATTCTTTCAAAATTTGTTAGTTTTTAATTCTTCATTATTTTTTATGATTGTTGTTTTTTAGGCGAGGAAGAAATGATTCCTTAGGAACTAAAAAATTGGTTCGTACTATAAAATGATTGATCGGGGATGATCGAAGTGGATGAAGGTCAACGGTACGACCTTTGACCCTGGTGACCTTGAACTATTTGCGCCCAGCGGAAGCGAGATTTCGTGAGCTGGAAATTGTTGGTCGATTGGTCAGATGCGAAGGTTAAGAGTTCAAAGCTCTGGTTTGAATTCGAAAGATTGGAAATCTCCTTCCATTATAGTCTGTCGCTTTGTTTGTCTCTGTCTCTCTGTCTGTCTGTTTCTCTGTCTCATCTCTCATCTCTATCTCTCTCTCTCTCTCTCTCTCTCTCTATATATATATATATATACATATATATATATATATCGATCTATCTATCTATCTATCTATCTATCTCTATCACTCTCTTTATCTGTCTTTATCTGTCTGTCTCTGTCTGTCTATCTATCTATCTATCTATCTATCTATCTATCTATCTATCTATCTATCTATCTATCTATCTATCTATATATATATATATTATATATATATATATATATATATATCGCCGTCTCTTCGACTCACCGCCTTCAAGTGATTATCGTTAATTTGGAGACGAACAGAGGTACACAGAGGCACAAGAAGGCAGACAAACCGAAACAATCACACATACATAGTCACAGACAGACGGACACAGGCAGACAAATAGGAACACACACAGACAAACAGACGGACAAACACACATAAATACAATTATACAAAGACATAAACCCTCAGATGGACAGACAGACAAACACGAGGGCTCAGACACATTCACAGAAGCATAGAAAGACATACAGACACACACAAACAAGCCTACAGAAAGAAAGACCAACAAGCGGAAACTGGGAAGACGTAAGAATGAAATGAAGCCGTAGCCACCTAGCGACCGATTTGATAGTCTGTTGCTGAATCGGCCCTGGAACAATAAGCATCTTTCTTTCTTAGCAGCATCATCATCACCATCATCATCATCATCATCATCATCATCATCATCATCATCATCATCATCATCATCATCATCATCATCATCATCATCATCATCGTCATCAACATCATCATCATCAACAACATCATCATCATCATCATCGGCAGCAGAAGTTCACGCAAATTGTTGGTCAAGTAGATGATTATGATAGGCGGGAATGTATGTCGATGACACAGTGAATTCACAGATGAAGAAGATGACGAGGAGGAGGAGGAAGAGAAGGAAGAGAAGAAGAAGGAAGAACAGAAAAAGAGGAGAAGAAGAAAGAGAAGAAAAAGGAAGAAAAGAAAAAGAGGAGAAGAAAGAAGAGAAGGGGAAGAGGCGGCGGAAGAGTAGAATGAGGAAGATGTGAAGGAGAAGGAGGAGAAGAAGGAAGAAGAAGAGGAGGAGAAGGAGTAAGAGGAGGAGGAGGCTGAATGATGGTAAATTGGCGATGGTTATGCGGTGGCGTCCAATTGGCGCCTGGCCAACTGAGATTAAGGATATCAACTTGCAGATGTATGCAGATTGTGCGTCTACTCACCATCCCTTCCACTCCCACCAGGGCCACCCCTCCCATGCCCCTATCACCATCACCACCACCACCACCATCTCACCACCATTGCCAATCCATGTCTCCTCAAAGACCGAACCTCACCAACACTTCGTCAACTTGTTCATCACTTACCATCATTTTCCCCTCCCTCATCCCTACCTACCTCCCTACCTCCCTTATTCTGTCTCTCTCCCTCTCTCTCTTTGTCTCCCTCCCTGCCTCTCTCTGTCTCCCTCCCTTTTTGCCTACCTCTCTGCCTCCCTGCCTCCCGCTGTCTCTTTCCTTACTTCCCCTCCCTCTCTCTCTCTCTTCCTACCACTCTCCCTACCTCCTTGTCTCCCTCCCTGCCTCTCTCCGTGCCCCTCCCTCCATCCGTGTCTCCATCGTTCCCAGAATCCCTTAGCTTGTCTTCTTCCTCCAATCCTCGTGGCACGAGATATGACACATCGGACGCCCAAATACGATAAATTCATAGACGATGGGAAAATGCAAAACGAATGGCGCTATATGAATCAATATCGTTCCGTGAGATCGGGTCGTCTCGTCTCGCGGGAGGGATACAAAATCCATGCTTTGATGGATCCCAGCAGCAGCAGCAGCAGCAGCAGCAGAAACCGACACACACACATAACAGACACACGCGCGCCCTCGCTCCCCCCTCAGCTCATCGCGGTTTCTGCGTCGGTGATACACAGTCGCATCAAATCAACAGGGACGCATAATCTTCTTAACATCAATCTCTGTCTCTCTGTCCCGTCCCCGATCCACCTCCCCAGCTTCTCACCCCTCACCCGCATTCTCATCCTCTCATCCACCTTCCCCACTCTTTTACCCACCTTCTCAGCCGCATCCATAACTTCTCATTCACCGTCTCACTTTCGCACATTACCACCCACTACCCTAACATCTCACCACCTCCCCTACATCTCACCCACCATCCCACAATATAACCCGCCTTACAACCAAAGTTCCCATCCTCTCACCTACTTTGCCCTTTCCTATTCTCTAGCATACCCTCAAGCCCTCTGCTATAGTCTGTGCCTCGTAACAGGAGGGTCGCGGGTTCGAATCTGCCTCAAGTCACTGAATAGCGATCTTGAACAAGTTGCTCACCCACAATTGTCTGTGAGGAAGGCAACGGGAAACCACGTCACTCATCTCATTCCCCGCTGGCATAAGAAGCCAATGGACCTGACTTAGGGCAGAGAATCGTAATCGTAATCGTAATCCCGAGATGTCTACAGCGCCCAACGAAAGCCATGTCACGGGGACCAGCTTATTCACAGGCGCTCAGTCAAAACAAAATCGATAGGCGGAAAGGGTTCGGTTCCAGATCAAGTTCCAAAATCTCAGGCAGAGAGACAGCATGGCAGCTACGGTGGGTGGTGTTTGGGATTGGAGCTGAAAGAGGGATAAGAGGAAGAAGGGGAAGAAGGAGAACTCATCATCACCCCCTAGCACAAACCCCCTCAATCTCACCCACCTTCCCACCTTTTCACCCATCTACTCAACGTCAGCTCTGAATGAGTGAAGCTTCAAGACGCCGTCGTTTGAGACCAAATGAGTCGAATTCTGTCACTTTAGAAGTCAATAATTCATAGGAAGATTCCACGCGTGAGTAAATGAATCATCGAAAGATCTTCTTCTGAGAGGAAATCCTTTCCAATTGAATGCGAAACCATCAATGACCGACGAGCCATTCAGGAGAACCATGTCCCGAATCGGCGCTCTATAAATCTCTGATGCATTCTGTTACGTGAAGGGTCTATTAACTACTATTTTCTTCAATGGCAACTTCTTTTCCTTATCTCTTCAAATATGCAACAAAAGGTTCCAATCAACATTGAGTTCAATGCGACGATTGCAACGGGGCACAGATGAAAGAAACCTTCGGGACTTTCCTTCTTCTTTCAGTGTATGTCTTATTGTCTGTTTGAATGTCTGCCTTCTTGTACGTTTGCTTCTCCTGCTCCAACCATCGGAAGATGGCGACACATCGTAATCGTAATGGCACATTTATATAGCGCCTTTTGAAGAAATCTACTTGGAGGTGTTCCCGACCGGATAGCGCAAGATCCCGATTGAATAGAATGGTCTTCAATCGCTGGCGAAGTAGAAGCAGAGAAGAAAGAGCAAGAAGCTCGTGTCGCATGTAAACGTGCGAGAGGTTTAAAAGGCGCAGCATAAATGCGACGTTACATGGAGAAATCTATGAAACACGATCGAATCATAAGAACGAAAGAAAGCTCTTTATCCTCCTCACAGTTGACCCTTGACCTCCTCTTCTGCTTCCTTCACTTCATCCGTACTTTCCTTTATCCGTCCTTCTGTCTGTTCCTGTTTGTCTTTCCGATGCTATGTCCTTCTGTCTTTTCCTTCCTTCTGTCTTCTCCCTTTTCAGTGTCTCCGTCCTTGTGTTCCTATGTCCTTTCCAATGCTCCTTCCTCCTTCCGTCTATCTTTGTCTTCGGCTCAATCTAACACTAGCGGAATCTCTCTCTCTCTCTCTCCCTCTGTCTCACTCTCTCTGTCTCTGTCTCTCTCTGTCTCTCTCCGTCTCTCTCTGTCTCTGTCCCCGTTCTCTGTCTCTGTCTCTGTCTGTCTCTGTCTATCTTTCTCTCTCTTTCTCTCTCTCAATCTCTCTGTCTCTCTGTCTCTGTCTCTCTCTCTGTCCCTGTTCTCTGTCTCTGTCTCTCTTTCTTTCTCTCTCTCCCTCCCTCCCTCTCTCCCTCCCTACCTCTCTCTATTCCCCCCTCTCTCTTTCTCTGTCTCTCTGTCTCTCTCTCATTCTGCCGTCTTATCGTTCTCTTCGAACGGCCGACGTCTTTTGGGCGACAGACAAAGAGGCCGATTGGAGCCGTGGCCTGGGGACATTTTGTCCCTCAACATTTTGGTAGCGTGACTGTTTCCAGGGGGTAATGGCGATGCGAGCAATACAATCTACGATCTATTCCTCTATCTCCCTCGGCCTATCTCTCCCTCTCTCCCTTCTTCCATCTTCCATCTTTCCACCCCTCCCCTTTTCCAGTTCCCGGCTGAGCTGTCGGATATAGCTTTTTCCGTATCTGCTCCCTCGCGAATTACGAGATCTTCGACTCAACCTCGTATCTGGATTTTTATATAGCTGCTTTAAAACCCTCCCAAGGGCGACGTCAGCACAGACTGCAAACGACAGCCCCCCTCCCACGGGGATCGACCGATAACGGTTCCCTCTTGTTGTCATTCATTTCTTCGTTCGTTCTTTCATTCATTCATACGTTTGTCGTGCGCTATGATACCGGCGCTATAGAAGTCATTGCATTAGTTTAGAATAGATTGGATTAGATTAAATTATTTTGTTCATTTATTCGTTCATTTTCTAATTTCATTGGTTGTTCTTTAGATGTCTACTCAGAAGTGGAACTGATCGCCAGATGGCCATCAAAACGCATCACATCCCGATTGTAATTCGACCCGGCTTCTCCAACGGATTCTGATTTTCAATTGCAATTTTGACTTGAAACGACCACAACTGATGCGTTGGCATTATGATAACGGCGCTATAGAAGTCTTTAGATTAGATTAGATTGGATTGGATTAGATTAGATTAAATCAAGCGCAGGCGACAGCTCTTAAGTTTAACGATCATTCATCCATTCCTAGTTGAATGATCGGAAACTCACGTCTGCCTTTGCACAGTCCAATGATTCATTGTTTTCTGTCTGTCTGTGTCTGTCTGTGTGACTGTCTGTGTGTCTGTCTGTGTGTCTGTCTGTGTATCTATCTGTGTGTCTGTGTGTGTATGTGTGTCTTTCTATATATCTATCTGTTTGTGTGTCTGTGTATGTCTGTGTGACTGTGTGTCAATGTGTGTGTGTCTGTCTGTCTGTCGCACTTTGTCCCTCTATCAAACGATCGGTTGTGGTTCTTCAGTTGTGAACTTGGCATCAGCTTCACGTTCGCCTCTTCAGTTGCTGACAGACGACGTGCCATCGATGACGCAAATACTATTGACATCTTTTCCGATTCGTCCATTCATCGCCCGTCAGCGTCGCTTTCCTCCCCTCGGCCCCGTCGGCTGCTCACGTCGCCCGTTTTAATAACTGCGCCTTGTCAACCGACCACGAACAAATCTCACCGTAGGATATCGCTCAAAATCAGCCCCGTCACATATTTCCCTTCAGCGCCGACCGACAGAGAATGAGAGAGAGACAGAAACAGAGAGACAGAGAGACAGAGACAGACAGACACAGAAACAGAGACAGACACAGAAACAGAGACAGACACAGAAACAGAGACAGAGACATAAAGAGAGAGACAGAGACAGAGAAAAGAAGAGAGAGAGGCAGACAGAGAGAGTGATAAGGTCCTGAGTGGAGGCTCCCATTCGTTCTCTGTGGCCAATGTGCCAATGCATACTAATGGCAGACGAGGGCGACACCACAGATGAGAAATATGATGACGTTCGGCTGTCATTGTTCCTATAGAGGAGCACTGAGACCAACAGCAGCAGCAGCAGAAGAAGAAGAAGAGGAAGAAGAAGAAGAAGAAGAAGAAGAAGAAGAGGAAGAAGAGACCTATCGATGCTCGAAGATGACCAACGGACATTCGCATGAGATCATATCTCCATCATGACTATGACGACGACGACGATGATGATGATGGTTGCGATGATGATGATGATGATGATGATGATGACGAGGATGACTATGACTATGGTGGTGGTGGTGGTGATGGCGGTGGGGGCGGTGGCGGTGGTGGTGGCGGCGGCGGCGGCGGCGGTGGTGGTGGTGGTGGTCATGGTGGTGGTGGTGGTGGTCATGGTCGTGGTCGTGGAAGACTTTAATGTCGGCGTTGAATTCTTTGTCGTCTGTTCGTCCTTTGAATGATACGGCGCCTCGTTGACTGTCCAGGCGGAAGCAGAGGCTGTTTGGTGTCTCGCAGTTGATGGGAACCTTCTCAGCTGCTGCTGCTGCTGTTTCAGTCTCTTTAACAGATGCTCCGTTCTTGTGGTTCCATTATGGAACGTGGAACCCGATTTCTGCGCATTATGATTGGTTCCAGAGCAGCAGCTGCTGACGGAACAAAGCAACTTGGGAAGACAGCAGCCGATTCGAATGACTGCAAAGTCCAAGAACAACGACATCCAATAGACTCTCTCTTAATGTCAGTTTATTATGACACATCAGACAGACGGTCTGCTCCCAGCTGTCTGTCTGTCTGTCTGTCTGTCTGTCTGTCTATCTGTCTCTATCTCTCCTGTTCTCTTGCTTTCCCTGTGTTTGTGTCTCTATCCCTGTCTCTTCTGTCTGTTGACTGGCTTACTGTTTTCGGTCTATCTGTGGCGCTATAGAAGTTCTTGGATTATCATCATCATTACAACGCACATACATACATACACACATACATGCGTTCATACGTACATCTAAGTGATCAGCATCGTTGTTTCAGTTTAGCGACAAGCATTCGAACCCTGATGTGTCAATGCATCTCTGACTTTATACATGTATCTCAGCAACAGTCGCCTGTTAAGGATTTCATGCAGAATCCCCGGAAGACCCTGCTTCACGCATGTCTGCATGAATCTATTGGGGAACTTTTATAGCGCATATAAGGGGCGTATCGCTGAAGTAGAAAGTCGAAAAGAAGTCTCTGCGCAAACATTCTGTTCGCAATCGACTGTCGAGTGTTATTTTGGAAGAGATTTCTTCTCTGGCCTTTCATTATTATATCCCCGTTTCTCAAGAGTGACATTCATCAGCACCCGCAGCCAAAACAACCACGTCAGTGGCTCAGTAGTATGCAACAGTAGCATCAGACACTCTTTGCTTGTCTGCCGATCTGTCTCTCTGTCTCTCTGTCTCTATTTATCTATCTATCTATCTATCTATCTATCTATCTATCTATCTATCTATCTATCTATCTATCTATCTATCTATCTATCTATCTATCGACCTATCTATCGATCTATCTATCTATCGATCTATCTATCTATCTATCTATCGATCTATCTATCTATCTATCTATCTATCTATCTATCTATCTATCTATCTATCTATCTATCTATCTATCTATCTATCTATCTATCTATCTATCTATCTATCTATCTATCTATCTATCTATCTATCTATCTATCTATCTATCTATCTATCTATCTATCTATCTATCTATCTATCTATCTATCTATCTATCTATCTATCTATCTATCTATCTATCTATCTATCTATCTATCTATCTATCTATCTATCTATCTATCTATCTATCTATCTATCGACCTATCTATCTATCTATCTATCGATCTATCTATCTATCTATCTATCTATCTATCTATCTATCTATCTATCTATCTATCTATCTATCTATCTATCTATCTATCTATCTATCTATCTATCTATCTATCTATCTATCTATCTATCTATCTATCTATCTATCTATCTATCTATCTATCTATCTATCTATCTATCTATCTATCTATCTATCTATCTATCTATCTACCTATCTATCTATCTATCTATCTATCGATCGACCTATCTATCTATCTATCTATCGATCTATCTATCTATCGATCTATCTATCGTTCTATCTATCTATCTATCTATCTATCTATCTATCTACTTCTCTCTCTCTCCTTTTCTCTCTCTCTCCCTCTGTATTTCTCTCTCCTCTCTCGGATTGATTAAGGTATCATATAATCTGATGAAGAACAAAAACATACTACGCCACAATCAAGTAATGTCCGTATCAAAGAGCTGTCTGTCTGTCCGTCTGTCTATGTGTCTGTCCATTCGTCTATGTGTACATTATGTCTGTGTCGGTGTCTGTTTGTTTCGTCGTGACTATGTGTAGTTCCTTTGTTCGTGTTTCATTCTTTATCGAAATCCATTCTACGTCCGTCCGTAAGAAATTCCATCGAGTCGCCGTCGCAAATATCTGTAACGCAATTAGACGACTACGGTCGTCACTGCGTCGCAGGGACCGACAGTTACGCTGCGCCGACGAGGGTCCGTCCGTCGGTCAAAATGCTTTCTCTTGTTCAATTCTCTCAGCGGAGAATTCAATTGTGCCCGGCGCTCTGTTGCTGCTGCTGCTGCTTCTGTTGGTGGTGGTGGTGGTGGTGGTGGTGGTGGTGGGACCGTCGGTCGGTCGGTCGGTCGGTCGGTCGTTGGGACGTCTCTAATCGTATCGCGCTGACTGTATTCAGGTGATGCAATTTCATGAATAACTCAATACCATTAAACGACTCGTGGGTTGACTGCCTACCACGACCTCTGTCTATCTCGCTAATTGTATTTCTCGCGCTTTCTCGTTCTCTATCAATCTCTGTCTGTCTGTCTGTCTATGTTTCTCTGTGTTTCTCTCTTTCCTTTCTCTTATACTTGTGTCAACTCCAAAAGAATCGCAACTAGGATATTACTCCTTCGAAATGTGCACCCATCCATTCATCTGTTCATCTATCCACTCATCCATCCTTCCGTAGCCCAATCAACAGTAGGTAGACAGATCCATCCAGTTGCTTCCAGCATCAGGCTGACAGTAACTGGATAAATCTACAAACTATTCTATCTGGATTCCGCTAATGTCTCATCCAACAACCACCGTTGCCGTCACAGTCGCTTTCCACCTTAGCTGTCTCGGTTGCTTTATCGCACTGGATGGGTCAGCAGCGGAATCCAGATAAAATAGTTTGTTTATCTATCCAGGAAGTGTCGTCTTGGCGCTGGAAACGACTGGATGGATCTGTCTATCAACTCTTGATATGATGATGGACAGATGACTGGGTCTTTTGTGGAGCCGAGAAATCTATGAGATTAACATTTATAAGTTGGGAGGATTCCAGTGATAATCAGTTCTTTGTGTGACTATTTTCAGCGCTGCTTCTAAAGTCGTGGCTCTACGCAATCGATGTTCTTTGGTGTGGATGCTGAACTATGTTGAGTCTATTGTTAGTATGTAAGTAGGTTTTTACCGAGAAGTCTTTGTAGGTGAACAATCGCAGTTTACATAGATGAACACACCTTAGTGAATTTAATGAAATGATGCTAAGATCCGTTGAGCATCGTAGTTAGTTTTCAAGTTGTCTCGAGAGAAATTATGGAGAAAAACTCCTCTAAGTCTTCGTCCGTTTAAGAATAAGTCTCCTGTCGTTGGATTGGGCTGTGGTCCTGTTTAAGCCGCTGCAAAACGATGCTTCGACTTCAGCTCCGACGAGTTTTCATAAAAGCCTGTAAACAATTTTGGACTACATTTACCTTTACGCTTTTGAGGAGTTCCTACAGAGGCGTGTGAAAAGCTGTGCACTTTTTACTTTCTACTTGCGAACAGTCACTGTTGGAACCAAACGCCAGTGGATAGGAAAAGATGGAACCAAATGCCAGTGGATAGGACAAGATGGAACCAAATGCCAGTGGATAGGACAAGATGGAACCAAATGCCAGTGGATAGGACAAGATGGAACCAAATCCCAGTGGATAGGACAAGATGGAACCAAATCCCAGTGGATAGGACAAGATGGAACCAAATGCCAGTGGATAGGACAAGATGGAACCAAATGCCAGTGGATAGGACAAGATGGAACCAAATGCCAGTGGATAGGACAAGATGGAACCAAATCCCAGTGGATAGGACAAGATGGAACCAAATGCCAGTGGACAGGACAAGATGGAACCAAATCCCAGTGGATAGGACAAGATGGAACCAAATGCCAGTGGATAGGACAAGATGGAACTAAATGCCAGTGGATAGGACAAGATGGAACCAAATGCCAGTGGATAGGACAAGATGGAAGCGTACGAGTGTCAGTTACGAGAACCTTTTCTCAACGTCAATTCGCGTTTGCCCGAAACACTAGAAGCAAAGCAAATATGGAAGCCAATATTTATTGTACGTGTATCAATAGCGAGAGTCTTTTCTCAATGGCCCGAACATTAGTAGCCCAATGCAAAGGTTTCCGCTGCGTTAGAATGAGCCCAATGGTTCGTGTGTCGAATCTCTGTGCAGACGGTGGTGGTTTAGTGACGCATGTGTGGTCCAGATGTTCAACTGGCGTTCTGCTTAAACGGATGCTAATAGATTTCAATGCGTTCGGTAATGGCGGCTGCCGACGCTCTGCTCTGATTTCGCCTCCTCGCCCTCCTCTCGGTTCGTTAAGAGGCAGCCACGGTCATTCAGTGTCCAGTTACTCCGGTCATTTACTGACCATTGCATGCGTCGCCGGGAGATTACTCTGTCTCTCTCCCTCTATCTCTCTGTCTGTGCCTCTGTCTGTCTCTCTGTTGCCCTGTGTCCGTGCCCTGCATTTAACTGGGCAGCCACTTGTGTCCGTGGATGGCACTAATTTTCCCGCTGGTGCCCTCACCAATTCCGCCCTCTTTCCTTTCCACCAATTTTCCTAATCCACCCATTTTCCTCCACTTGCCCTTCCCTGCTCTCCTCTTAGGCCGCTGGGACCCTCTTCAATTCTCCACCGCTTCTGCTTCTCCACATTCTCTTTTCTGACAATCATTTCTCCTCCCCATCTTGTATCTCTCCTCGACCTCCTGCCTTTCCTTGTGCGTCCTTTTCTCGTCTTCTTCCTTCTGCTGTTTGTCCCATTCTCTCTGCCTCTGCTCCTGCTCCTGATTCCCGGGAATTCCAACAACAGCTTTCTTCCATTCGCAGATTTCTAGTTGGACTGATGACACTCTTAACCGTTCCATCGACACAAGACGTCATTACTAGCGAACAAGGCTTCGGTCTCTGATTCTGAATGCTTCCTAATGTCCCCTGCAATGCACATTAGCACGACAAAGTGCTCGTTTGCACGCATTCTGTCTGTCTGTCTGTCTGTCTGTCTGTCTGTCTGTCTGTCTGTCTGTCTGTCTGTCTGTCTGTCTGTCTGTCTGTCTGTCTGTCTGTCTGTCTCTGGGTTTAACCTGAGATCTCACGAGAGCCTGAAAAGAGTGAAAGGAAAGAAAACAAAAAGAGAAAAGTAAAGGAAAAAAGGAAAAGAGAAAGAAAAGAGAAAAAGAAAAAAGAAAAAAAAGAACGGAAAAAGAACGACAAAGATTGAAAATAAAGAAAAACAGAATGAAGACAGAAAAGAAAAAACTAAAAAAGTGGAGGCGAGAAAGACGTAATAGCGAAAGACTTTTTAGAAGAAGATGAGATTGGTCAGTCAGTCGACCAATCAACGGTCAGCCATTTAGTTCCCTTCAGACGATGAACCGAACCCAACGACACTAAACTCCTCTTCACTGCGTTCATTCTACAGAGCAAAACTTAACGAGATCGCTATGTTTTGTTAGAATGCATCGTCCAATCAGATTCTCGCCTCCTTAAAGGCAATCATATCTAATCTAATGACTTCTATAGCGCCGTTATCATAATGCCCAAGGCATCAATTGATATTCGCTTTAAAGGCAATCTCACGTTTTCGAATATTTAACTAAACTGCCATAACTCTCCGTTTGCAGCAGTTTGAGTGGTTTTGTCGATACGACGTTGAAAGGTGCAGTGAAGTTAAGCTGCATCAAGCAGGGTTAATACGTGGTTGGATGACAGTCCCTGGAATGTCAGATCAGCTGGCGCTCACTCATACCTCCATCCTATCGGATCGATGAACGAATATTAAAGAGAGGTAAGTAAGGGAGTTGTGTTGTTTGAATGTTGTGGTTGTGTTTGAGCTTCAGTCGACTGATCTTTCAACCTCAGGACCATCTCTCTGGGCGGCAGTTTCGATAAAGACGTGTAAAAAGAATACTGCCTTTGTGTCAGATTGTATGGCTGTGAGTGGCACAGGATGCAGTTGCTGAAGCAGGAGATGATTGGCGCGGATTCAAACCCGGAGAACAATCGATTGATCGATTCGCATTTTCTGTTCGACGTCGTTCGTTACTTCATCGATTGACTTAAAGTGCAAGTCATTCAGACCGATTTCTAATATTTTGACTCCAACTGGGACAACATCGACCTCCGAGAGATGGAGGACGGATGGAGGGAGACATAACAGAGACACACAGAGAGACAGAAAGTGCGAAAGGCATACAGAGAAGCAGAAAGAGAGACACTGAGATAGTGAGAAACACTGTGACAGAGGGACATAGAAATACAGTCAGATGGAAAGGCAGACAGAGAGAGAGACAAAGAGAGACAGAGAGGCATAAACAAAGACAAAGGAGTAGCAGAGGAGACAGACATAGACGGGCGGAGCGACGTTGGAGCGTTGACGCAAATCTCCATGGCACCCATCCAACTGTCGTCCTCTCTGCAAATCGATTCCTTAAAATATCCGACAGTAATCAATACCATCTCCACCCACCCACCAATTCTCATCCACAGCTCCCGCTTTCCACATTTTCCCACCGTCTGCCCATCTCCTTGTTTTCCTGTTTTCCACTGTCTTCTCGGAATAGGACATCCTCTGCCCTTCCTCTTTTTCTCACTCACTTCCTCTTCTGCTTTTTTATCCTTTCGTCTTCTGTCCCACTTTCCTCTTCACTCTGTCTCTCCCTTTCTGATCTTTTTGTCCTCTTCCTCCTCCTATCTCTACTCCTCTTCCTCCTCTCTCTTCTCATCCTCCCTTTCTTCTGCACTGCCTTTCCTTCGTCACTCCTTCTTTCCCTACCTATCCCTACCATCCTTGCCTCAATCTCTTCCTCTTTCTCACCTCCCTTGCTTACCATTCTCTCTCCTGCTTCCATCTCAAGCCCTTCCATCGTTCCTCTTGCCTTTCCCATCCTTTCCCCATCCTTTCCCCATCCTTTCCCCATCCTTTCCACATTCTTTCCCCATCCTTTCCCCATCCTTTCCCCATCCTTTCCCGATCCTTTCCCCATCCTTTCCCCATCCTTTCTCCATCCTATTCTCGTGCCTTATCCATCCTTCGCCGTGCCTAGCCTCCTCCTTCGCCGTCCCTTGTGAATCCGCAAATAAACTGCTTCATGCAGTTCACACCATGCGTTGCCATCAATCTTCCTCGTCCGGCGCTTGGACGATTTGCACGGAATGCCCGTTGGCCGCCGCATCCCGATATAGAGCAGCAGGACGCACCCGTTGGTCACTTAGCCGTTGGTCAGTTGTCTGGCCGCCTGGTCAGTAATTGAACGGACTTAATGTGACTCATAACACATTCACGTCTGGCTCAGCAGCCGATGCGGAATAGTGATGAGCTGGAGCCGCTATTAGAGATGCAGCCAAGTGTTCGTCGTCTTCCTAAAACATGAAACCAATTATGTGTAGTCGAAGGAGTTGAATCCCAGGCTTTAGGACTCGGGTTGCGTTGATTGCCGGCCATTAGAGGCGACGATTAGATCGATACGGCGCAAATGAGACCGGATCAAGGCGCCTCCGTTCCAGTGCATTATGGGCATTTAATAGGGATCTTCTGCGTGTCATCCCCTAATCGCAACAGCTTTGCATTCAAAAGACTACTCAGCCAATCAATCATCTCTCCCCACCCGCAACTTCAAATATACTACAAAGTTTGCTCGATTCATGCTACGCAGTGGATTATATATGTATGTATTCATGTGTGTATGTATGTATTATGTTTGTATGTATGTATCGGCATGAATGTATGTATGTACGTATGGCCATCAGTCAACTCGGGATGAAAGCCAGCTGGTTGGGTTCAGCGAGTGTGCGCGAGTCCGCTACTGGTGACATTTCTAGTTATCTGAACACTGCTTGCTAAATGACGGACTTTTTGTTCTTAATGACACTTAACACCATTTAAGTTAGCGCAGGAAGCGCCTTTGTGAGGCACTTAAAAGGCGCTATATAAAGTTTTAACATACATACGTATGACTGTAAGTAAATATTATGTATATAGATATGTATCTATATAAGAATGTATGTATCTATATATGTACTGTATGCGTGTATGTATCTAAGTAAGTAAGTATGTATGTATGTGTGTATGTATGTATGTACGTATGTATGCATAGCAAACTTTGTAGCATATTTGAAGTTCGGAGGAGACAATGAATGTATGTATGTACGTTTGACTGCAAGTAAATACTATGTATGTATGTATCTATGTATGTACTGTATGCAGGTATTATATAAGTAAGGAAGTAAGTAAGTATGTATGTATGTATATATGTATGTGTGTATGTATTCGTATTAAGACACTTATTATATGGTCTTTAAGTACCTGGCAAAGTGCTGCAGACATGGCCATCTAACTTATTGAAATATTAAAAGTTTAGTTAGTTTGAGAAATGTCTGCTGAGCAGTCAATTGTAACAGTAGAACTACTTAAAGCAAAATGCCGGCTGTTCGAGAAGAGGATCCAATATACAAGAAACTGCGATGGGCTCGAGTTGTTGTGCGAAAACGCGACACCTGCATTTCCCTCGCGGGCAGCAAAGCGCAACGATCGCCCATCCTTTTGACTCGAGACTGGAACTCACGTTGTCTCCCTGTCTGTCTCTCCGTCTCTTTCTCTCTGTCTCTATCTGTCCGTCTATCTCTCTGTATCTGTCATTCTATGTCCCGAATTATTCCGATGAAAATCGATACATTTTTGTCGGTCCACAAATCGGTTGGTTTGACGCCTCATTGCCAAGACTCTCCACACAATCGCCATATTACATATATATATACATACATATATATAACTATGAACGATATGCATATGGTTGATAAATGTTCATATATATGTATGAACCATACATGTGTAGGGATATGAATTTATATATAAGGCTATTTAGCAATTATTTGCATGATTGGTCTTTTTCGTTTTCTGAAGCATTGAATCGATTCCTGTCTGAGTGCCTCATCCCCTTGTGTGTGCGTCAGTCCGTCTGATTGTCTTTGCCTAAGTATGTGTATGTCTGCGTAACTACTTTGTAGGTGCTGCTGTATGCGTGAATGTATGGCTGTGTGACTGTGTGCGTATTTGCTGTGTGAATCAATGTGCCTTGGCATTGCTATAAGTCGAAAGCGACGGTTGACTTGATAGCTGTCTGCCTGTCTGCCTGTCTGTCTGTCTGTCTGAGCTTTAGACGTCACTGGTTGTCCACCCGGTCGAAATCCGATGCTTGAGGAACCAGAAGCGATGGTGGGTGAGAAAGTTGACAAGGGAGAAGAAGAAGTTCTCTGTGGTTGTATCCCAGTTAATTTCCAGTCCATAGGTGCTTTCCTCCCCCCGTGAAGGGCCAGCGCAGAATGTTTGCCATTAGAGAGACTACAGAGACTTCTGCCAGTTGGGCCACTTCAGCTTTCGCTGAATAACTGTATTTGTAAACATTTAGAAATCTTATATAGTGTTTCATTTTTATATTTTATTTTTTCTTTTTATTTAGTTTTTGTTTTCTTACTATTTTATTTTTTAATTTTGTTTGTTTTTTATTCTTTTTTATTTCAGTTTATTTTTATTTTTTCATTTTTCAATTTTATTTTTCATTTTTATTTATTTTTTCCTTTTCAATATATTTTTATTATTTTAAATTTCATTGTTTTTTTACTCTGGGTAGGATTGATATTTCAGGAATGACAATCAAGTTATGAGTAGGCCTATGTTGGAAGCATATCTTTGAAAATCAGTCGACAACAATTTTGCTTTCATTTTTACTCGTCTGTGTTTCAAAGATTTGTACTCTTAGTTTTGTGGTATTTTTGCTTATGTTTGTGATAATTATTTATATTTTAAATGACAATTGTCCGTAGAAACATCACAAGGCCTTCATTGCAAAGTTTGGGGTTGATTTGTGGTCGTCTCGATCTATTTGCTCGTCATGTTAGTCGTCGCTTGCGCAGCAGAGGGCTTTTCCAGTTGTTGGCCCACCTCTATGCAGTGGACTTCCGCTTTCGTTTCGTGCAAGGGTCACTACTAATGAAAGAGCTCAGTCAGTTCGTTGTTTAAGGACGCTCCTATTTCCCCGGGGTTCTCATGCTGGAAGCGAAGAAGCGCTATATAAATTATCAAATACAATACAATACAGTTACTGGGCACCGGTATACAAACATAGAAATTGAATGAAGACCCACTGCCCGTTATAGAGCGTTTCTTCCTTTTGAGTTGAGCGACTAACACCAGGAATCGTTGTTATCGACTGTGATATGCACTCGGGGTCTGATGTACAAAAATATCTACGTGAAGCTAATTAAAGAAATGCTTGTATATCACCAGGTCGAGCAGTTCGTCCTTCGTTCTCCTGCTAACACTGTGTAAAGTAGTTGGAATCTAACACATACTTTGCATATTCTATTGTGTAACTAGTCGGTACAGTTCAAGATAATTAACAGCCTAATAAGATAAGATTAGAGTTGAGTAGAATGGAGTTGAGTAGCGTAGATTGGATTGGATTAGATTGGATTGGATTGGATAGAAACTGTGCACGGAGTTGATTAACTGATAATCCAAGCTAAGTGGAATGGGTTAAGACGAGGGTAATCCTATGAATGCAATCAATTTAAGACATGATTTCGTCTTGTGTTCTGCATTCGCCCGACTCCAAGTGGCCACACATCGTCCCGCATCGATTCCTCTCTTCAGCCGTTTCACATCTCGTCCGACGATCATTCGGTATTAGCCTAAGGCGCCCCCTGTCGAGACGACCCTTATAGGATGACCTCAACTGACCCCGTTGGCCTCTGACCCCCGATTCATCATTTCCGCCGCCAGGAATTGCCGCATGATAAATGACGAGATGCATTTGGAAGACAACGGCGCTTCAGAGGGATTGGCTCGGCTGAACGATACACGCGCCATGGGGAATGTGTCACATAAACTGCTACGTGTCCCTGTCATCACATAGACAGGCATGTGTCTCTGTCACATCTGACTCTCCGCGGAGTGTAACATTCAGTCGAATTCTTAGATTGCGTTAAGGGATGGCGATATCACGATGCATAAGGCATCAATCGATAGTAATTGTAATCGTAAGCTGGAGATTTCTACAGCTCCCGACTAAAGTAATTGGCGCGGGAACCAGCTAATTCACAGGTGCTCAGTCAAAACAAAATCTATAGGCAGGAAGGGTTCGGTTCAAGGTCAAGATCCAAGCCTAAGGCAGGCAGACAGTCAGACATTTACGATGGATGGTGTTTGGAATTGGAGTGGTAAGATAGGTAAAGGGAAGAGGAAGAATCAGGATAGGATTTGTGGAAGAGGAGTATTTTCAGTTTTGAGTGAAAGAGTTGCGCAGAAATTGCAAGAGGTGAAGGTTTGGTGAGTTCTGTGATGGGTCAGATAATCGATGGTCGCTTCCAGTGAAACCGTGGCCAAATATCGTCTTCAGTTGGAGAAGCCCAGTCTAAATCCGATGCTTAGGAAACCAGAAACCGTGGGCTACGGTAGGTAAGAAAGTTGAAAGAGCTATTTAGCTCTTCTGCCGTGCCTCTCTTCTCTCCTGGGTCATGAGAAGCAGGAGGCAAAACAGGACCTAGGAACTTTTGCTGTGTCCAGGGCTCATGACACTTTGATCTCGGGACCATTCTGTTAGGAGTTTCTAAAGATCCGTGTTAAGAACTGGGTCCAACCTTTTTACCTTTATGCTTCTAAAGATCTTCTGCTGAGCTGTGTAAACAACAATAGTTTTGCTTCGTTTAGGGAATCTGATACTCGTTTTAAACACTAAGAAAATAAGTGAGTGAACCCAATCAAACCAATTCATTTCATCAGACTGGATGGTTTAAAAATCTCTTGAATTCTCTTCGAAAATCTCTTGGAAATCTGTTCAGAATCTCTTAGAAATCTTTTCAAAATCTTCGATGTCTGATTATGCAAATCCTGAGAATAGAGTTACAACAATGATTCCGTCGTTAACTTCCGAAATATTTTGAGGAATCCCGAACGTTCTCTGCTCTGTTAGTCGTCAGTGCAACCAAGTCATATCTATCGCAAACTCAAGATTTCTACAGCGCCCACACAAAGCTAAGTCGCGGGAACCAGCTTATTCACAGGCGCTTAGTCAAAACTAAATCAATAGTCAGGTAAGGTCAGATTCGGTTCTAGGTCAAGATCTGAGGGTCAGGCAGGCAGACAGTCAGACGGTTACGGTGGTTGGTGTTTAAAACTGAAACGACCACAGAGGTAACTAGAAGAGGAGGAATCAGGATAGGATTTGTGGACGAGGAGTTTTTCAGTTTTGAGTGAAAGACCTGCGCAGAGATTGCAAAAGATGAATGGAAATGTAAATGTACACGTTTTTCCACAGCGACCGTATGGCGTCGAATCTGTTCATTTGTCAATGAGAGCAGATTTGTCATTTTGTAATCGGGTGAGATCCTTCACTACCGCTGCCCATTTGAATGGGCGCCACGCCATTTAAGGTTCTCGTCCGAGGTTCAAATCACTGAAATAAGCCACTATCTGTATACGAAGCGGCATCTTCACGCTAAGGGGCGCCTTGACGTACGCTTTAACCAATTTAGCTAACCAGGCCAGTGCAGTGTCTCCTCTGATTACGACTTAGTTAGGACTGTTCAACTTCATCTAGCGCATTTTTCTAAGTGTGGCTCTGAACACCAGAGCTTGCAGTATTAGGTCGCTGAGTGCGTTAAAGAAAAGAGGCCCAACATCCGCGACGAGTTATTTTCATTTACCAGAAGAATCGCATTCGTCAGAACACAGACGAGGAGGAGGAGAAAGAAGAGAAAGAGCAGGGGAGAAGGTGCAGGAGGATGAACAAGAGAAGGACAAGGAAGAGAAAAAGGAGGATGAGGAGGAATGGGAAGAAGAGCAAGAGGAGGAAGGTTCGTTCTGCCAGACAGGCAGAGAGCATAGATTGATTTTCAGTCTATCAATAAGACCGAGTTCTCAATGGCCCTTCTTCCAGACTATACATACATCTTTTCTTTCACCACGACGCCTATGAGGCCGCTGCTCCGTCCCTCTCTCCCTCTCCCTCAATCCCATCCTCCCTCTCTCCCTCCTCCCCTTCCTCCCACACTCATCTCCCTCCCTCCCTCCCTTGTGGTCTGTCATCGTCAGAGAACTGGTTCCGGTGGCGCCAAATCTTTCGACGGTCGACAAACAGTATTGTGCGTTTATTGAACACCTCTCCGCCTCTCACTGCGTCGCACTCTGTCTGTCTCTTCGTCCGCCCGTTTGTCTGTCTGTCTCTGTCTGTATGCCTGTCTGTGTGTCTGTCTGTGTGTCTGTTTTGACTGTGTCGTCTGGAAGTATAATAATAAGAGGCATCTTCAGTCATCGGCAAATATCCGCCATCTATCGACATTTGGCGAAGACCGACAGACAGACAGAAGTCTCTGCTTCAACTTCGTCTCCAGATTTATTGAGATTTATGGCCAACAATTCACCTACACACAACTCGCTTATTTATGTTACGCATTTAGCTGCACCATGGCCGATAGATGTATATATACTTATGTATGAACCAACATGTATGTATGTGCGTATATATGTATGTATGCATGTTATATTTATGTGTATATGTATCGGCATGTATGTATGTATGTATGTACGTATTTATATGCTTGAATGTATGTATCTATGTAATACATATGTATGGATGCATGTATATATCCATGCATTATGTATGTATGTAAGTATGTATTATAATATTGAACAAGACATTTAATATAGCTCCTTTATATATCTCACAAAAAGCGCTGTGTGTATTGAATATGTAATTATATGTAAATATGCCTGTAAATATAGCGAAATGTATGTATGTATAATTATGCATATGCAATTATTAAGATACATAAAGAAGTTCTTCCGATTGCAATTGAACTTTGCTGCCTTTATTGTGATCAGAAAGAGGTCTGTAAAATTCGAGAACCTGAGAATTTTAAAATTTTTAATCTGAATATATTGCCATTTTCATTGCCTTTCAAGCGTTGAAGCAGTGGCTGCGCTTTTTGAGACACCTCGAAAATCGAAGATTGTTAATTAAGAAGAAAAGGTAAACACAACACAGATGTTTACACCTCTCTATACAAAATTCTCAGAAGCATAAAGTTAAAAGCGACACACTTGTTCACACCCTTCTGTAGAGACCCCCCAGAAACGTCTTCTCTTCAGGTCGAAGGTCAATCGGCTGAGGCGCTCAAACAACATCAGTAATCCAACGACAGGACACCTTGAAAAACCTCTCAACTTGCATTAGTACTCATTCACCGACCACTGAAGAATGAGGGGTTGAGTTGTAGCTTGGTTTTCCACAGACGGTAATCCATCCGAGTACTAACCCCGCTCGATGTTGCTTAACATCAATGCGCCTGCCATCTGGTGTCAATGAAAGCAATCGTCCGCTTTTTCTCACGGTATCCGGTTACAGTCTTAGCTATCGCAGGTAAATGTATCGAACGGCGCTACACAAATCCAATGCTTACTTTACGCTACGATCCACTAGTCCGAAATCTGGAGAAAATGTCTGAAGTTGGTGACGATGTTGCTGAAACAGCGGCCGAGATGATGAGTTCCAAGGACAGCAGCATCAGCAGCTGATGGACGAACATCAAAGTCAATTGTCAGAGGAGTTAAGCGAGAGAGAACAAAGCATTGCCACTGTGCAGTGCATCTGCAGAAACCATAGCAACCGTTGCAGAAGCAGTCGTCGAAAACAGAGCTAAGGATGAGACTCCACGGGCTTTGCTTACAGTTACAACCTCAGCGAAATATCATTGACTGAAACATTAGTAATAACGCATTAATTAATTAATTAATAGTTGACGATGATGATGGTGATGATGATGATGATGATGATGATGATGATAATGATGATGATGATGATAATAATAATAATAATAATAATAATAATAATAATAATAATAATAATAATAATCATAATAGCATAAATAAATAAAGATTAGTCATTCCTGCGAATGTTCCTAGTGCAATAGGGCTAAACATCGTCGGGTGACTGGTTTATTGCATTGGGCGGAAGACGTTTACTGTTTCGTTGCATCTAGAAACAAACTGGAACCGCGCGACAATCGAAAGCCGCATTCCTTCCGTTTATCCAAGCGCAACGTCAGAAGAGTCATCAGAAGAGATCGTAGAGATGGAATGACTCGAAGTAAGAGGACCTTGATCAGTTGAGTCTTGACTCCAGTTGTTAGCCTCGGCTGATCATCGTGTTAGAGAGTCGGGCATTTCGACGTAGGATTTCAGCGGATGCTGTCTGACGCCATTCAAGTAGAGGGACTCGAGCCCTTCGCTTGTCGTTCCTGCTCCCCCGGGAGTCGTCGAGGTGTAGGAGGAGGACAGAGGACCACAATGGTCGAGCGACTGATCGTAGTGGGACCTGGACGGTGAAGGGCATTTCCTCCAGTGCGTCCGGTAGTAGAGAAGGACCGCGGCCAAGCAGAGGACGAGCGTCGAGAGATGGGTCCCGACGACAGCGCAGGCCAACTCCGACGAACTGAAGAGTCTGTCACCTTCGCGGCCCCCGGAAACACGATGTCGTGCCAGTTCGATTGAGGTGTAGTTCTGTCCCGCCAGCCAGTCTTCGACGGACCGCGACGGAGGAGTCGAAGGGCTCGACCGCTGCAGCATTAGGCTGTCTCCGAGCAGACGATACTGGATGTTGCTGGCCGCCGGGATGTCTGGCACGACGTGCGGTTTCGAAGGACGGAAGGACGGTGGCGTGGCCAGCGGAGGCCAGGTGAGGACGACGTCGTTGGCCTCGTGTCCGTCGGAGGACGGTGTTCTCTGTCGCTGAGGCCAAGGGACATTGACGGTTAGAGTGACGTTGCCGGCCTCATTGTTTGCGATGCAAATGTACATTCCCGATGGATTGGCATTGTCTTCTTCGTCCCAGTTGAGGTGCAGGACGGCCTCGGTCTCCTCGGCCTCTTCCTCCGACGAGGGACTGAACTTGGTCGTCTTCCCAGACGGCTGGATCCAGTAGAGTGCCGGTGCTGGTTCCCCGACGGCCGAGCACTTGATGCGGCCCTCACGGTTGGCGAAGTGAGCCTCTATCTTGCTGAACATCGGCGTTTGGCAGCGGAAATCGTACAGAGACAGTTCGTTGAAGAATCGGCCGCGGAGTTTGAGCGGCGCCAGGCAGGATGGAGGCATCGCACCTTTGAAGATGTCTCCGTTCTTGTCGTAGAACTCCTTCAACCAGACTGTCTCGCAGTTGCAGTGCAGAGGATTGAAACCGAGGCGCAGGTGGAGGAACCCAGCGAACAGCGTCTGGAATTTCGCGTCGATCTTTTCCAACCCGTTTCCGTTAAGCCAGAGGTATCGGAGGGTCGAATTGAGCGGAAGCAGTTCCTCGAGGTGAATCTCGGACAGCGAGCAGTCGTGCAGATAGAGTCCGGTGGTGCTAAGACCTTCGAAGGAATCTGCCAGCAACCGGATGTTGCGATTTCCGTTCAGGAAGAGATGCTGCAGCGAGAGACCGCGGAAGGTGAACTCCTCGATGACCTTGAGCCGGTTGTTGCTTAGGTCAAGCCAGCGAAGGTTCACGAGGTCAGCGAACGACCCGACCTCAATCGACTCCAGTTCACACTCGCTCATGTAAAGATGTTCCAGTCCAACGAAGCGTGAAATATTCGACCTGCGGATGACCCCCGACTCAAAGGCGTTTCCGTTGAGGTTGAGCTGAAGAGCGTTCGTTGGTATTCCATCTGGAATCGACGTTAGGCCCCGACGCGAACAGTAGACGATCTTACTCGGCATGTTGCAGAAGCAGACCTTGGGGCAGACGACACTCGATGCCCCACCGGAAGAGGAGGAGGACGAGGAGGAGGAGACTAAGGACCGTCTGAGTGACGCCACGAGGACGACGACCACTGAGGCCAACATCGAGGTCCGGGATGGAATTCCGTTCCGCAGTGGACGGAAGGACATCGTTATGGGAACTGAAACAGTCAGTGGCTGAGAGAATGTCTCATCTCATTCTCAGTGTAGTTGACTTCTCGTTTGCGCTTTTGTCCTATTCTTTGGCTCCCTCTCTCTGTCTCTCTCTCTCTCTCTATGTCTCTCTATGTCTATCTATCTATCTATCTATCTGTATGTCTGTCTGTCTGTCTGTCTGTATGTCTGTCTGTCTGTCTGTCTGTCTGTCTATCTATCTATCTATCTATCTATCTATCTATCGATGTCTCTCTCTTCCTCTTCCTCTGTTCGTTCTTACGCCTCTGTCGGTTCGTTTCTTCCGCTGTCTTTCTGTCACTCTTTGTATCCGTGTGTGTATCCCTGAGCGCTAGTCTCCGTCCATTGGTTGCTTCGCTGACGTCGTGTAGCTCCTTGAAGTCAGCGAGATCCGCGACGTTCGTCTTCGTCACGCTCCGAATCTCCGGTTCCTCTGATCTCCGTCCGACGATGCCTCACCACCAGCAGCAGCAGCAGCCGAAGACGGCATCCTCTGTCCATCCGTTCGTCTAAAACGCCTCCTCATCAGAACAAACCGACGCAATCGATAAACACTCTGCGCTCATGTAGCGCCAACACAATAATCGTCCGACGGACCGACCGATGGACCGAAGGAGGGACAGAGGGACGGAGAGACGGAGGGACAGAGGGCGGAGGGACGGAGGGACGGAGGGACAGAGGGACGGAGGGACGGAGGGACAGAGGGACAGAGGGACGGAGGGACGAAGGGACGGGTGTCGTCGACGCAACTGAGGCCGTCTCATCCACTTCTCTTCCTCCTCACTCTACTCCTTCTTCTCGAGTCCAGCGATGGACGGACGCAGTCGTCCTCCACCGGACGATTCCTCCTCCTTTTCCTTCTGCTCCTTTCTTCCTCCTCATCCTCTTCCTCTTCACCGTTTTCCTTGTTTTCATCTTCTTCCTCTTTCTTCTCTTTCTTTCCTCTCCCTCCTTCACCTATTCGTCTTCCTTCTTTTCCTCCTCCTCTTCTCCTTCCTCTTACCTCTTCACCTAATCCTCTTCCTTCTTTTCTTACTCCTCATCCTCTTCCTCTTACCTCATTCACCTATTCCTCTTCCTTCTTTTCTTCCTCCTTATCCTCTTCCTCTCACTCCTTTATATATTCCTCCTCTTCCTTCTTTTTCTCCTCCTCCTCCTCCTCCTCCTATTCCTATTCCTCTTTCTGCTCCCTCTCCTCCTTCCGCACCTCCTCCTGTTTCGTCGGCGGGAAAGCACAGTGACCGAGAGCAAGTGCCCGTCGGAGCGCGACGCCTTCTATTGATTCTGTCAGTCAATCTGAGCGCCACCTAGAGCGGATATCTTGTGCAGCGCCGCCAAGCGTCGACCAGCGGAATGCGGCGCCGGCTGCTAATAATCCGTGAAAATGGTGGATGGCCGGTCGTTTGAATATATTGAGCAATTGCATCGATGTATAGACGAGGCAAGATGAGGCGAGAGGGGGAGAAGGAGGGGCAATTCCCAAGTTAGGTTGCCTTTGTTGCCTTTGCCTATGACATGACATGACACAACGTTGCAAAATCGGTCAACAGAACCCAGCAAAATGCAACGGACAACAGATTCCTGTCTTTGCCACTGAATGGTATAATCGCATGTGGTGCTGAGCCGCCTCTGTCCCTTGGAGTCCTGTGTTCCACAAATCCTACTTATTCCAGTCTTCGCCTGGACAGAATGAGTGTCAAGGAACCTGGTTCTTTTTCAAGGTTCGTCTGTACATACTCCTTGAAGTTCATTTGAAATCACAGGTGCAGAAACAAACCTACTTCCTGAAAAGACAAATAAATTTAAGACATAGAACCTAAACGACAAAACCATATTTCTTGCATCCTTAGCTGAAAGGCAAGACCGAACATTTCAAGAGGTTTTCTTCAGCTTCTGCTTCTGCTGCCAGCTTCATCACCCCATCCGTCCATTTTCACGGTCCGCACTGGTCGATACCAGCAACTGACAAAATGCTACGTCGTAATAGTAATCGTAAACTCCAACTTTTTAAAGCGCTACTTAAAAGCTAAACGCAGGGCACCAGCTTATTCACGAGTGCTACGTCAAGTCAGTGAGGTTGTCCAAAGATGCCGTGTCAAGAACCAAGTCCGGTTGCCAGAAGACCAGAGAGACAGAAGGGGAAGAGGAACTGTTAGAGTGGGTTGTCTTTAATTGTGTCGATTCATTGTCAATGAATACAATGGATAGAATTACACACTTCCAAAGCAATTTCGCGTTTGCCTACTTCTGTGATGACACGATGACGTCGTCTAAAGGAATTCAGTATTAAAGGATTTCTTTTGCCATCGAAAATCGTTCGCTCATATTGAAACATCGGATTTGTATCGCAGCGAGTTTTTGTTAGTTTTCTAGATTAAATATACAAACAGCGCATCGTGAACTGTGTTCTGGAGCAGCCTAAAGAAATCCAGTCACCCTTGCGGCTTTTTACAATGTAGAGCAATGTAGTGTTGTTAGTGTAGTGTGTTTTTATGTGGTGTAGTCTGTGGTTTAATACAGTCCAGTGCAGTGTAGTATAGTAGTGTAGTGTAGTGCAGTGTATCATAGTATAGTAGTGTAGTGTAGTATAGTAGTGCTGTGTAGTAGTGTAGTATAGTAGTGTAGTGGCTTTTAGTGTAGTGTAGTTTATGGTGTATTGCTGTGCAGTGCAGTGAAGTGTAGCCTCGTGTAATTTCTCAATGCACATCAATCACTTCGAAGTTTCTGCGTGAATTTCTAGCTTCGATTTCCTAATGGTGAAGATGGCGTTTATTCAGGTTTACAGTTGATAGTTGCTTTTTCTTGTGCGTAATACTCGTAGTTCGTAATGGTACACGGATCGAAATTGTGACGGTATTTGAAGAATGTCTTTAATATGATAGCGGCGTCTGAAGGAAAAACAAATCAACCTACACTGTTTGAAATGGATTTGCGCGGTTTTGTCGCTATAGTTTCAGGTCGTTCGCTAGATGTCGACTGCAAAGAGTAACTGCAGCTTACTAACTGCAGAGTTCATACTTAGATGCTTTCCTGCCGTTTTGTTCCATTGTTGCTCATTTATCTTAATAGAAATTAATTGGCTTCTGGTCGTTCTGTCCGCTGATTTCGTGCAAGTCACTCGAGTCTGATTAGAAACACTGAAATTTGCTTCATTTGGTTGAACACCTCTAAATTAGAGTATTATAAACTCTAAATCTGTTGCAAACTTCGTAAGACTAACTTCATCTGACGGGATGTTTAAATTAACGTCATCACACACGCGAGGTTACTTTATGTGTAGCCATTGAGCTTAAAATGAAAGTTGATACTGATACTGCTGGTGCAAGGTTTCGTTAGATGCTAATAATTGTAAGGTTAGTCAAGGTGACTCTTTTGCATACAGTGCAAGACTTTGTAGACTCGTGGAATGGTTTGCTGAGTGATACTGTCTCAGTCGACGCTGTCGCAGGTTTTAAGAAGAAGCTGAGAAGGATTGGCTGTTAAGCATTCCTGGTTAATCTGCAGCTGTTCTAACACACAAAACATAGCTTCTGAACCAGTTAAAACCCTTGTTATATTATACAATACAATACAAGAGAAATTTGAAAACACACAAAGTTCAGAAGTGCATGCAAAAGCCGGAAACAGAGGATGTTAAGACCCACAAACAGGAAGTGTTCTGTTTAGAACGAAAGATAGCCCTAGTCTTGATAAGAGAGTCGCAAGCATGAGGCCGTGGAAAGTTCCAGATGGATGGACGAGCAACTGTGAGTGAACGCTGGCCACAGACAAGATGTGTACCAGGAACATCATACCTTACAGAACCACCTGTGGATGAGCTGGTCCCCGTCACGTGGCTTTCGTTGGGCGCTGTAAAAATGTGGGAATTACGAAGATGCCGAACGAAGAGAGAATCAGCCTGTAACGGAGCTACAGTGTGTAACCATGGATGACATTATATTATAGCAGGATTGCAAATGATTTGTACGTGCTATGTCATGCTGCTTTGTTATATTAATCCGCTAGGTGGCGTATGTGACTACTAGCAAATAAACTATTATCATTTCTGCATTTATTAATTGCCACTATGATATGACTAAGCATCAATTGATAACGCTGAGCGGCTGAGTTAAGGACTTGCTCAAGTTCCCTGCATAGGAACCGTCTAAGGGGAGGCTCGAACTCATAGTTTCCGTGTTACAAGCCGAGCGCTCTGTCCAATCGGCTACCATCACCCCCAACTAGTAGGCCCTATATTACTGTAGAAAATTGAAAATGACAAAGGTAAATGAAGACTAGAAAAGAAAATTTAAATGGTTGTCAACGGCTGTTGATGTCACCGGACGACTTTAAACATTGGGAGCTGAGTAATACATGTAATCGCGAGGCTGTTTAATTTTTCGCGTGGTAAATGATAAGGTCGACGTCAACGGTCCTGGCGGTCGTAAGATGGCGTTAAACACTGGAACCAACTGTTTAAACTTACTTAATATGCCAGCTATTTTTGTCTCAAATGTACGAACACGTTTCTGCTTTGCAGAGTGCGTTGTGTTCTTGGGGAAGAGAGACCTCTGGGCAAAAGGATAGTGGTTGGGAAAATGTCCCCCAATGAGTCTGCTGTTCCCTCTCTTCCATCGTTACAATTTGCACACTAGAGGTAGAGAGTCTTCAACAAACAGACTATCTTTCAGCTATCTTTGAAAAAATCTTTCAACAAAATATAATTCATTTGAACAACCGGAATCAATTGTCTTTTCTATACAACGGCGTAGAATAATATATTATTATATTTAAATTTCAGGCGGAAATCCTGTGCAATATAAAATAGATTTTTAAGCGATTGCCTGAGTGGCTTTTATAGTGATGAAGCACCGTTAAAGAGGTGGAGTTGGTGCCTTTTGTAGCTCGTATCCTTGGCTTTCTTGTGTGTTGAACTCTGCAGACAGTGCTATGAAATCTCAAAGGATGAAGGCACCACAAGGATCAGGTCTCGATATTTACATAATTGAACTGGCAACGCAGAGTAATTTTCCATTTGTGGAAGGGCAGTTAGAGGTCAGCAGTTCAAATGTGAATTTCAAACCCAGACCTTTTCATTGTGTAAGAGTGGATTTGATTTTCGACAGTGCTGCACTATTTCCGGATCGACATTGTCCCAGTCCGATTTCACGGGTTCCGCAAAAGCCACTCCCATTTTCGGCTTGGCTTCTCTCGGATTGGAGTCACTGGGTCGCGACCTCTGCCTTGGAAAAACGAAGGCCTCAGGCAGGATGTCTTCGGGAAAGTGATTGTCGGACTCCGATTGGGGATAGGTGGCGGTTGCAACAGGATGAAAGCCGTTGCCAAGCGACAGAGGCAGGTCCTTGAACGTCACAGCGTCCTGAGCAACGGCAACCGCCATCTTGTATCGTCTGCGTTTCTTTTGAAGTGCGTAGCATCGAGTAGCAATCACAACGACGATGACTGCGACAGTCAGTCCGGACACAAGAAGAACAACCAGAAGATGTAACCGACTGTTATCTGCAGCGGAGGCTGCGGAAATATCAGAGTCATTCACGGCGGTTTGGAATTCCCCCAAGTGCCCTGTTGTCGGGACGGGGTCGGCCTCGAGGGATACTGGAGCAGTGACAGCCTTGATCTCGTCTTTACTGTCGAAGGTTCTCGAGAGATTCGGCGACGGTGGGTTCACGATGATGCGCAGTGTGTCTGTGGCCGGTTGGGTGTTTGTCGCTTGGAGGACGTAGGCCACAGAATCTGTCTTCCGCGTTGAGATCGTGTATGGCAGCGTGCGGTACTCGACACGCTTGTTGACGACGTCATCATGCGTGAAGACGAAGACGGCGTTTCGCATGTAGCTCGGTTCTCTGGGAAGACCTCCGGGCATCCGGTTCTTGTTCTTGCGCTTGAATCTCTTCGCTTCCGGTGACACTCTTTCTGTGACATCCAGTGCTCTCAGCTCTCTCCGCCGGCGTCTGGAAGGAGCCGAGTTCAGGATAAGCTGTCCGAAGACAGGCTCACTTAGAACATAGTAGGTGGGATTGCTGCCAGTGGTCAGCGCTAGCTCACTGGCATCCAGATGATCGAGGGTGATCCTGTTAGCCTCTCCGACTCCAGCATTGAACGGCTCCTTTTTCTTCACTCTGGCTTTCACGACCACACTGATCCTCCGCGGCGGAAGAACGTTGTGCGAGTCGTAGGCGACCAGGTCAAGGCTGTCCGAGGAATGACGGATGTCGTTCTGAATGAAGAAGATGTCTCCGCGGTCTACGTTTTCCTGGGTGAAGTTCGTTGTGGGAAGATCGCCGAGGTACAGCTGACCGTAATTGGGAGGCCTTGTTACGTTGTAGCGGACAAGTTTGCGCAATCCGTTTGTAATCAGAGGAATATGCGTCACATTCAGGGTCACGGTTATGTCTCCCTGGACTATGACAACCTCGGAGCCGTTGCCCATTTCCAAGCGGAGTGGATGCACGTAGATGTTGAATGCCTTGTTCAGCGGTAGGAACCCACCGTCGGTCACCTGAAAGAAGAAGATTCCTGATCGCGTGCTTCCGTCTTGGATGAACTGGATGCGATTTTCGTCGATGTCCTCCTGGGTGAAGCTGGTGATGGATCTGGTCGGATCGTGCGATTGCACAATCAGGCCGTTCTCCGGAGGAATCGTAATTTCGTAGCGAATGTCTGTTGAACTGGTATCGGCGTCTACAGTCAGCAACTCCAGTCTGCTGATGTTGTACGTGAATCCCTGGACGAGTTCGATGCTTGGATTTTTTGTCATGAGGTGAAAGATTTGGTCGTTGACCGGAAGAATCGTGACGTTTATGAATCCGTGGAATTTCGACTCCAGTTGGCTCCTCCTCATTTCCTCGAATCCTGCAGTCAGGTCTATTTCCAGGCGGTAGCTGCAGACATCCTGGAAGGACTCGGAATGGTCGTGTATGTAGGTGACGTATCCCTTGTTAATGTCCCGTTGAGTGAATCGGTCGTTTCTCGTGGCGTTCCTACCCCGAACCTCGAGAACCCCGTGTCTTGGTTTTTCCACTACGGCGTAGTAAACATCGACGTTTTTCATTCCGCTGTCAGTCAACACTCTCTTGAGTTTCGTGACATCTAGGTGAGTCCTGGACAGGTGGATCTGACCTCCCTCGTGCACGACAACCAGAGATTCTGTGAGGAGATGATTGCGGTTGTCGGCGTTGATTTGGTCAAATGCTACTTTCACTGACACAGTTTGGTTGTCGACTGCTGCAGCGTATTCGCTCGTTACACTCAGGACGAAGGCATCCATTTCGGTCCAGCTGGACATGGCAGAGGTAAAGTTGTAGAAGATGGTCAGATTGTCGATCTCCGCTTGCGTGAAGGAATCCACTTCTCGAAGTTCAGTCACTGGTCCGAATCCTAGTAGCCGTCCTTTCGTCGGCGGCTTCACCAGAGAGTAGGTGATGGGCCAGGGATAGTCGGGGTCTTGCGTTGAGGCACTGAGTTGGACCTGGGTTATCGGCTGCAGTATGCCTGGGAATGCCTCGATCGTCGCCTCTTTGTTCTTTAATGTTATAGTCAAATGTTGGGCGATTATCGTGAATTTCTGGTCCCTCAAGGCATTCATACCGTCAGTCACGTCGAAATGTATCACGCTTTCCGATTCCCCTGAACATTAAAGAGAAACAAAATAAAAGTATGAATACAATAGAAATTACGTATCAGTTGTTACCAATTAGAACGAATATGTAAGGTTTTAAAGGCATAAGCATAGAAGATTCTTGCGGTGCTATGACTAGATTGGCCTACAAGAAAAGTGCTTATTTGTGCGATACGGTTCACCTCCCGCAGGGAACTTGGCAAATCTTAACGCACAGTTTCTTAGCGCTATGAAATTTTGATGTCGAATAGATATACTAAAGTAATTGAAAAGAAATGAAGTGATGCTTTAAAACGGTATAACTGCAGCAAGAAAGTGTTCACAAACTGCTTTCTTATTTACCAAAAACTTGACAGAATGCTTTAAAAGTTACATCGAAACTTGACAGGATTAACTTTTAAATGATCAAATAATTCGTTTAGCAATTCAACTTTGGTCAGATCATCCTATAGCTTTTCCTTTCACGAGGTTGAACGAACCCAAAAAAGCCCTGAACAATTTTTTAGCCTAGAAATGCCACTGGATGGCGTAATAGTACAAGTTTAAAAATGGCCGAGAAAGAGTAAGATACCCGTATGTACGAAGATTATCAGTTCGTTGTTAATTTGCCACTGCGTGAAGTTGAATATCGAAGCTGAAGGATTGTGCACAGGTGTTAAATATCCATTGTCTGTAAGCGTTGTAACGATGTATGTAATTCCTTCTGGGGTTGTGTCCGCGTCTTCGACCGATAGGTGGTCCTTAGTGATGGCTGTTCTTGATCCCATCCACACATGGAGAGGTCGATTAGTGGAAATTCTTGGCAACTGGTCGTTGCTAGGCAGAACAGTCACGTGAATGGTTCGTGGGTCACTCTGAACGCTAGGGTAACCTCGCAGACGGGCTACCAACGAAAACCTTAAAAAGACCATAGATTCCGACCAGCACGTCACTGCACCGCAAATCGGAGTTTGCAAATAACGCAAAGAGGTAAAGTATGGTAGACGCTCATTTGCATACACACGTAATCTAATCTAATCTAGCGATGGGCCCTGACTACTTTAAAAGTCGTTTGACTACAACTACTTCTAACTACATTTGAAATAGTTTATTTGGTAGTTAGTAATAACTTGTTTTAGAAAATCGTAATCGAGTCAGGCAAAAGAGCCAAGAAATGGTAGTTAAATACTTTTTAAAGTACTTTTGCTTATGACCGTTTGTACGTTCACCATTTACAGCTGTATTATTTGTAGCAATGATAAACTATTAAACTATTATACATTTTCACTTCGATAATTTATAACTGGCCGACTATCCTGTAACCGGAAATACAACTTAAAAGCAGCTTAACTAAGCTTACAAGTTGCTAACTACAGTACTTATCTATTGCCCATCACTGATTTAATATAGAGAGTTACATTGTGCTACAATCGTGAACGAGCTAGACATCAGTCGGTGATAGACTAATTTTTCAATATTCTTCACCAGCGTCGCCTCGGTTGTTACGGATTTTGGCTGAAGTCTAAGCAGGAATCTAACAACCAGATAATATTTATGCGTGAAAAGTGTAATCTGCTCGAAAAGTTAGACTGCTTAGAA
>OZ029913.1:275000-396394 GCA_964023275.1 Norana najaformis | reverse complement strand
CTAATTCCGTTACAGAAAGATAACCCTAGTTAAGGGTTAAGCAGAAAAGAGTTCTGCCGTCATAAAGGTAAACCAGGTGTGCGATAGATATAACCTGTCTTGTAGGTCTTCACTTCCGTCGTGGGTATAGACGACAGCCCAAGCTCGGATCTGCGCGTAGGTGAAGTGAGTTCTTCGCTGTCCTGGATTTGCCTGATACTCGATCCGCCCGTGCATAGGTCCTTTGATGACAACCAGCTCCACATCCTGCGACTGATAGTAATGATTTGGAATCATGATCCTATCCTTCGACAGGTAGACACGATCGCCTTCTTTGACCACGATGTCCGACACTTCCAGAGGAATCTTCGATGGAATGACCTTCAGGTGGAATTTCAGGTTCACGAGACTCTCCGAACCGTCGGTTACGTTGAAGACGATCTCGTCTTCGTACTCCGTTCCCTCCAGGTGTTCATAGCCGATCAGTTCCATGTTGATGTCGTCCTGAGTGAAGCTCTGTGGCGCCATCTGGCTTGTCTTCTTCGACAGACGACCAAATCGTGGCGGAGACGCAACGATGAACCGAATCTCCGAAGGCGGATGGTTGCTGCGACTGACGTTCAGATAATGTCCAGTGAACATGAATGTTTCCATTTCCTCCAGAATGGCTTCTCTGTTGCTAACGACCTCCAGCGACCGCTCGGGGGTATCGGCGGACACTACCCGGATCTGAAGCACGCCTTCCGTGTGACAGGTGACGGCAGAAACCTGGAACCTGAATAAATCCTGCGACGAGTCTTCACTGCCGTCATGACTGTAGCGTACCTGTTCTGTTTCCAGTTCAGCCTGAGTGAAGCGATTTGCTGGTCGTCCTCCGACTATCAGCGTTCCATCGCTTGGAACTTGGCTGACGTGGAAAGTGATGTTTTCTTTGGCTGCATCGACGTTCGTTATAACCCGAAGGTTTTGTTTTGTGATCGGGACGGACTTGCCTGTCTCGACGACCAGACTGCTGTCACTTTCCAGTCTTACAAACGGATCTGAGGCCTGGATTTCAAGGAGAGTGGTCGAGATGTGTTTTCCGTCCGTTACCCAGATCACCGATTTACCGTAGGCTGCATCTTTGTGCTGCAGGTAAACGATTCCGTCGGCGATGTCTCTCTGTGTGAATCTGTACACCAGGACGGAATGATTGGCCGTCAGGACGATGAGGCCGTTCAAGATGGCCTGCCACGTGTACTCCAGTCTCGAACTGTCAAAGTTCACGTCCGCGTCAGCGTAGAAAAGGTCATCCGGTGTGATGGGACGACCCCTACCAGTCACCACGTGAAACACTTTGTCGACAATTCGCTGAGGTGGATTGTCATTCTTGAGGAGAACAGCGACTTCGAAAATTCCCGAATATTCGACGGTTTCCTGTGTGCCTCGCTTTGCCTGATCAGGAACCGATGTGACCGTGAAACCGAATGCGTCTTCTTCGGTCTCGGAGTCGTCGTGGAGATACTGAACGCGGTTGTTAGCGATATCGTCGTTGGAAAAGATACTTGCGTTGGGCGTCAGAAGGACGTTTGTCTTCGGCTCCAAGATCCTAACTACGCCGTGACGAGGGAAGTCGGTGACAACGTACTGAAAATCTCTGAATCCGTTCATCTCGACGAAAAGGTCCTCCGCAGTGATGACTGCACTCTCGCCCTCTCCCACGTCAGTCAGACCGTTATTGGTGAATCGCAGTTTGCCGACTATCGGCTCATACGTCACCTGGAACCGCTGGACAATCGGTGAAGCGCCCGGCGCACTCACCTGGAACTCGAATCCGTCCTGCACGAGGCTGTGAAGAGCCTTGTTCAGCCGATAGACGATCCTTCCCTCGTTTACATCTGCCTGGGTCATGGCGGTTCCGACGCCCAGTCTTTTCTTCCTACTCTTTACGCCGTCGGCAATGCCGGTGTAAGTTCGGTAGAGGAATCCGTGTACCGGAGTTGTCTTCAGCCGGTACGTGATGTCCTGTGGCCCGTGGTAAGGTAGGGTACTCACTGATTTCAACTCGTCCCAAGTGACCGGTCTTTCGCGTGCCCCGCGAAGAATCAGCGGACGGTTGCGGACCAGTTCGACTCTTGTGTCGACGACGGACACGTGGAACTCGAACTCCTGCGTCTCGATGTCCATTGCACTTGCGCGGAAGCGGAAGTAGTCTCCTCTGGCGTCCGAGTCGTTGTAGTGACTGTAGCGGATACGGTTCTTATCTACGTGCTTCTGCGTGAAGGTAGAGACGACGACCCACTCGTTGTCCGTGTACTGCTGCTTCTGTATCTCTCCCTCGTAAGGCGGATCCGTTACCACGTAGCGGATCTCGATGTCCTGATTGGGAGTGTTCGTGCTGAACGTCAGGTTGTTGCGGGTGATTGGAATGGAACAGGCCCTTGGAACTACGGAACCACCGTTCACGACTGGATTCAGAACGAGCGGAACGGCGACGACCTTGAGGACCCTAAAGTCGCTTAAGTCTCTTCCGTCGGACACCTGGATGCGGATGCGTTGGTTGTGGACACCGCGGTGGATGTAGTCCACCCGGCCTTTATTGATGTCCTCCTGAGTGAACTTTGAGATACGTGCCCTGACGCCGTTGCTGTTAAGTATCTCAAAGTAGCCGACATCCGCTCCTGGTTGCTGATAGACGGTGTATTCAAGGGCAGATGGTCTGTCGTCGGCATCGACTGCGTTCAGAATCATCGGCGTCACCTTCAGCTGCGTGTTGACTACCAGGATCAGGTTCTCATTTCCTGGAAGCTCAATTTCTGGTCTGTCGTTGACTGGAAGAACTCTGATGGGAACGGTGAATCCGTGTTTGGAGCGGAAGATGGCGAGTGACGAGGAATAATCGTTAACAGCAAACTGCATCTCGATTCCGAAGCTGTCTTCAGTGGTCTCTGACCCGTCGTGTTCATAAAAGACCTTGGCGTCCTTGACGTCCTTTATGTTGAATCGAAGTTCGTTCTCTTTACGACGATTCGACTGAACAATCACATCTCCGTGAGTTGGAGCGTTAACGATTCGAAACCAGACGTCTTCATCCTGAATCTGGTTCGTGCTGTAGTCTGTGTTCAACCGAATGATCTGTGGAGTGATGGCCGAGCGATCTCCCTCCCTCACGAGAAGCGGTGAGATCCTAACAACGTCCACAACCGTCTCATCAGCGGAGGAGGACGAGACTGAGGTGTCGTCTGCTTTGGGCATGACTAACTCACGCGCGAGACAGATGAAGGAGTCAAGGTCGTCCTCGATACATTTGGTTTCCGGTGGACATGGTTTGTTCTGACACGGGAACTGTCGCTGGCAGTCGGGTAAGAGACTCCGGGACCTGATAGCCTCCTGGAAACCGAGTGAGTTTCCGTCTAGTCTGAGTCCGGCAACGCAACCGATCAGCGATTCTGTTACTCTGAACGGACTGATGATTCTCGTTGGAGTGCTTCGATCGAGGATCTCCTGCCGGGTCCTCGGATCAACGCCGCCTATGAACAGGTGTGTCGTCAGATCAAGGAAGCGGTTGTCTGTGAATAGAGTCTCGTTTTGCGTCCGATATCCGTCTACGCTGAGCCGAGCCGATGCCCGGTCGATGTGCAACTCCAGCTGGTGCCAGGCCCCGTCATTCACCTTCACATCGGACGATGTCATGGAAAACGTCCCGCTTCCCTTGTTGATATGAAGCACCAGTTGACCTTCGATCACACGCAGAGCGAGGTAATCGGAGCGCGGAGAACCACCGGAGCAGAACACGAGAATCGCTTGGCTGGATCGGGTGCGAACGCTGAGCAGCAGCGTCACTTCCTGTCGAGTCCCAAGCGACCGGAAAGCGACGAATGACTCCCCGTTGTCGACGAAACGAATGGGCAGCGAAGACAAGGCGCCGAACTCTGGATTGCAGCTCCAAGTGACGCCGCTGACCACTACGGAGTCGTCTTCGGAGGACGTTGGATGACCACGGTCTTTTGCCACCTGGAAGACGTCGAGGGAATTGAAAGTGACGTCGGAAATGCATCCGCGAAAGTCGAAGACGTTCCCGAAGAAGAAGATCTTGTCGTCGGATGTCAGTCCTCCGCCGACGAAGACGTAGTTATCGATGTTCAGTTCGACGAACTTCCCAGGGATGTTAACTTCGCTGGCGTAGATGCCATCCACGGTCATCTTGAGCGAATTCCTCGAGTGGCTGAGACGAACGTGGTGCCAGCGCAGATCGGAAAAGACAACCCCTGGTGGAGATGAGACGAAGCCAGGGCCTCCACCGAGCTCCATTCGAGTCTGGATCATCCCAGCGCGAAGCTCGACCCGGCAGAAGTCCGTGGTGCCAGCGGCCAACAGCAGAAGACCGTCAGGCTGCGAGGTGTAGAACTTGAGTTCCACTTCGTTGGTTGTACCCGCATGACTGACAGACATCCGCAGAAAACTGTCTCCATAGAAAGAAACTGTGAAAAACAGAGAAGAAGACAACATTAGCAGTTGATTCACTCCAGTAGATTTTGGGTCAGTGGCATAACAATAAGCGGTTCAGCTGGTTCAACTGAACTAGGGACCTCCTGGTCCATTTAGAGCTTCGGCCGGTTGCAGAGAATTATTTTGTAAGTATCTAAGTGCATTAAATAGCAGTCTATGTTATACTTTTAGAGGGAAGGAAACGCAAATAAACTGTAGCTCTCCAAATTCCTTTCTATGCCACTATGACGATATCAGTGAAGTTTCTATTGCATCTTTCCCAACTTCTGATTTAAACCAAATCGCGGCTGTCGTCGTTTTCAGTCGGAATTTGAATTCGGAATGGTTTCTTTCTAAGGTTGCCGAATGTGATCACTACTTTATTAATATCCACGAGAGATTGTAATTTATGATGTTGCCAATGAGCTATGCATGCCTATTTTGAAAAAAACACTTATAGTTCATACAGTGTGTGCAACAGATAAACGAGTAACATACCCTACCCTGCTTTCCCTTGCCTTGCCTTACATGGCGAATCACAAGATTGTCTTAATCTAATCTGATCTAAATTTTGGGAGGGATAGATGGCTTTTTAAGAAGAGGGTAAATTATGGCATGAGCGACAATATCGGGGAAGCAGCCTTCAGAGAGAGAGAGAGAGAGAGAGAGAGAGAGAGAGACAGAGAGAGACAGAGACAGAGACAGAGACAGAGAGATTGACTATGAACGTGATAATTGGACTCATACATCGAAGCATTCGTTTTAAAATGCGGTAGGAATGAGGTCCAAGACAGAGAAAAGCACTCCGGTATACTGAACATGACCGGTTGGATAAGGTAAACGAATGGGGTTCACAAACAATGAAATAAAGGCATTAGTTCCAACGACGACAAGAGGCGATGGCTGGGTAGGTCGATGATTTATGTGCGAAAGTGAACAGAAAAGAGGGATTGTGATAAAGAGAATGGCAGCAACTGAAGTGTATAGTATCGTGTTAGTTCATAATCTGGACGAGGCGAGAAACTTGCAGAGAAACAGGTCACCTGACTGCAAAGCACAGAGGGTCATTTCCCAATAACATAAAATGTACAGCGAGTGTAAAGACGGAGCCTATAGCCTGAAGGAGACAAGTAAAGAATGTGCAGCTTATGGGCCAACTCATCAGCTCAATGTAATTAAAAGGAGCCAGGCCTACATTAGTTGTGGGCCTATGTTAGAATTTTGCTAAGGAAAAGGAGTGGCTCGCTGTAGGCAACGCAGTTTGGAAAGGTAAACAAGTGAATGAACGGACGACAATAGGGGAGGCTGCCAAACTAGTTAAATAAGCACAAGTATAGTTAGTAGACCAAACTGGCTAAGGTAAAATACTTTCTCGATGAAAAACTACATGTAGAGTAACTACTAAATCTACAAATTTATAAGATTTAAGCTACTTTATAAGCGACACGCATGAAAAGTTTCACCAGCAGAATTTAAAACCAAAATAACATGTAGCTTAAGTTCCGGTCTTACAATCTGGTGCCAGTGAAGAGTTTGAAATTTGAAAAATAAAAGTTGCACTCAGCGGGAGCCAAATAAACTCGGTAAGAAGGCTACAAAACCAGGGCAAATAAAGGATATCGTTGCAATACCTACTGAGAGATGGCGTAAAGCAGATTAAATATTTGGAATTGTATTTCGACGATAGATTACGGTCAGCTGTGGTAAGCGTTCATAGCCCATTCATAACAGACGTATTAGAAGTTTACAATTCACATATGTAGCCTGCGGCGGATACAAAACCTTTTGCTGATCATTTCTCTGGATTACGTCTACTCTGTTCGGGACGGCTTAGTAGGCGTTATCTCGAGTCTGTGCTGAACCAACACAAACATTCGTTGGATCTGTGTATCGATCTGTTGACAGAGGCATCCCTCTCTCCCGTGCCCCCTCCCCTATGCGCGTCGATTGTAATCGCTCCTCGGTCCAGCATTCCTGACGGACTGCGGTCCGTATAGGAACCTTGGCGGCCCAGCTGGACGTGCGTGAGGTTCCAGACGAAGTCCAAGATAGACAGCGAGTCCCGACAGACATTCAACACTCCATTATCGTTTATCTTTCTCTATTCGAGACGCAGTATGTCAGCCGGAGCTTGTTTAACACCGTCGACACATCACCGCTTCTCCGGAATGTTTCGAGAGTTCCGACTCCCAGCAAGATTAGCAGTAATCGTTGTTTTCTGTCTGACTGATTTTTGATATTTTGTAAACGACGATTTGCTGCAAACGTCAACAAAGCGGTCAGATCTCGAAGGTTTCCGTTGCTGCTTCGATTAACAAAACAACGGAGGCAAAACAAACAGAACGGCGGCGCAAAGCAGCGATTCACGGACTAAGACAAAACTGACTGAGAAAATCAGGAAACAGAGTTGTTTTCATAACACCTAATTGAGTTCAGGTCTTTTCAAAGGGCTTTAGAAACACTGCATACGGTGCTAAGAGTAGATACATTCAGATACATACATACATACATGCATGAATACATACCTACATACATACACACACATACATACACACACACATACATATATGAATGCATACATTCACGGGTTACGCACAAAGACCTAATATTTAGCAACTGATATCGAGCCACCAATGGATATATATATATCTGCGGAAATTTAAGCAGAAAAATCTAGTAGTTATAATTCTGATAATTTCTCTACTTTTTCCATCTGCTACAACTGGCATGCACTCCGCAACCTCTCCTCTCGAACCCTAAGCGAACCCTATGGCCTTTTTAGGGCTGCCTGATGCCTGCTGGCCATAGAAGGTGGGTAAACACGAATGGAGAGATTAAGGGGGTTGTTTTATAAACAGACAGAGAGAGAGAGAGAGGGTAGCTTTAAATGAAGACCATCATTTGTCATTCACAATAAACACTGGGCACATTAAGAAACTTCTCAGTCTGTTTGTCTGTCTGTCTCACTTTCTCTATCTCTCATGTACCACTTCTGTTTATAGCACTTTGTTTATGTGTACCACAAAAGTCATTTCATCAGCAGCGGTGCCTCTCATGTGTGGCGCAAGCGGTCGCATCAAATGCAAGTTGCATAGATGTATGCAGTCGGCATCAACAGAGACTCTTCGTCTATTTCTTTAGAATTGGAGAGGGAGAGAGCGGGAGAGGAAGAGAGAGAGAGAGAGAGAGAGAGAGAGAGAGAGAGAGAGAGAGAGAGAGAGAGAGAGAGAGAGAGAGAGAGAGAGAGACTGTATGGGAAAGTAGAGACAAAGAAAGAAGAGTTGTACAAAAAATGAAGCAGCCCTGGAAGGAGTTCGACGGGGGCTGGAGACGGTCGGCGGGTGAAGGGGAAGAGGTCGCCGAGTGCAGTTCAGTTGTACCAGCCAGAAAAAGTTGAGAAATTGGGAGAAATACAAATACAAGGTAATCCCACTTAAATTTCCGCCGATCATGCAGGAGAGTCGATTGGTGGCTCAGTATAAATCTGTAGGCAGAGAGGGATTCGTCAGAGAGGGTTGGAGGAAGAGGAGGACGTCAGTCTTTGCCGTCGAGACTCCAACAGGTGTCTGTGCCTTCGATATCTTGCATCTTCATCCTCCTCCTCCTCCGACCTCATCTGTTTACGTCTGTTCGGCTGCTTTACCTCCTCTGCACCACACAGCAGGAGAGTCGATCGAGGCCGAGAAGAGATGGACGGACGGACGGACGGACGGGCGGGCGGATGGATATATGGATAGATATATAGATGGATATATGGATGGATAGATGGATGGGTGGGTGTGGAGGGAAAGCTGACTAGCGGGAGAGGTGCTGACTATGAGCCGAGGCATCAGGTGCAATTGATGCCCCGCTGCTAATAAGATGATTTTGCTTTATTTATGGAAACATCCGTCAAATGAAATCCATTCCATACACGTGAAACACTTATTCAAAGATACTAAGATGCACCACTTTGACTGAGCGCCTGCGAATCAGCTGATTCCCGCCACTTGGCTTTCTTCCGTCGCTCTAGACATCTCGAGTTTACGATTACGAAAGCTAATAATAGAAGCGATAATCTTAGACCAAGTAAAGGATTTCAAAAAGAACTGCTGAGAGTTTAACGTTTCATGAACACTGATAATTCGACGATGTTTAAGCTCCGTTGGTCTGTTAGCTACATTGGTCAAAGCGTACGTTAAGGCACCTCTGTGCGTGAGGATGCCGGTTCGCACATCGACAGTGGCCATACATGCATTTCGGAGATTTGAATCTCGGGCCAGAAAGATCCGTACACTGGAACCTTAAGTGGCGTGGCTCCCATTCAAACGAGCAGCGGTGGTGAAGGATCTCACCCAATCAGTTCATTAAACAATGAGCAGGTGACAGGATTATGGGATGGGCAGGTCCCACTTACTTACGTGTACATTTACATTTTACATTTGTAGTAGGTTTTGTGAGAAGATGGAAAACTCTGGCAACACAGACCTAGCTAAACTACGAAATAAAATAGTTAAGTTAATTTTACTGCAAAACACTACTTTTTTGCTCTGAAAAACGCAATTGTAGTTGTGAATAATTATTCAAACTTGAATTTAAATTGAGTTAAACAGAAAATGCTTTTGAAAAGCATTCTCACACTAAAGTATTTTGCAGGAATTTGCACAGGCCTAGGCCTGGACCTAGTATTTTTAAAATACATGTTTATCCCATATAGTTTCAGTCAACATGTTATCACACCTGTTTCTTAACTGATCAAAACATTTCGGAATAAGAAAGTGGGAAAGATGAGAAGTTGATTGATGTCTGCATTTATGTATGCATGCATCTATGTGTGCATGTATGTATGTATGTATGCACGCATCTATGTATGTAAGTATGTACAGTAAATTTGTATGTATGTACTTATGTATTTGAACATTTATACAACACCTCTTAAGACCTAATCGAATGCGCTATATAATTAACTCGGTCAGAGCTATGCATGTGGCAAAGATGGTCGCATGTTGCTTTAGTGTATCGTTTTTGATCAATTAGTTGGTCGAGTGCGGATTTTGCTCGATAATTTTCCTTTGCTCGATATCTAAAATGACCAGATCTGCGTTTGTTGAAGTTATTTCTCTCTTTCGCAGTCGTTTCTGAGTGTTTTGAACGATCTTCGGACGTTTGTTATCGAAGTCTCGTGCTCCGCCAGTGGACTCGTCCTTCCTGGGGGGTTTCGGGTTACTACATGTAGCTGGAGTGTCAAGCTCCCGTTGGACAGGCTAGGAGAGTCCTTGGATTGGTGCTGACCGTTCTACTGCGTAGACACTACCACCATTTGACCGCCTGCTGAATGATGTCATCATCCATTAAACCTGGTGGCTGCGGGATCCCCCCCCCCCAATTGCGATAGACTGCTTCGTGTTGGGGTTCCTGTGTTTTGTGCCTCGTCGCCGGTCATCGCTTTTCTTCTTCTTCTTCTTCTTCTGTTGTTATGCTCTTTAGTCCAGAACTTCTGAGCACGTGTGGTGTCTGCTTTTAGCTCTGCATGGGATTCCGGTCGGGCTCTGCGTGTCTGCGGGAGCTCGCCAGTGGTAAGTATCCCATATCCCCACAAGTGAGATGTAGGGGAGGCGCTCATTTCCTTTTCTTTAGGCCCTTGAGCCGGCAACGGACGAATCCCAAGGTCATGGACACGGGGCCAGTGCATAGCAGGGCTGACCGTTTAATTCCCAGGTTACGACGGTACCAAATTATACTGCTTGGTCACAGAGGCACGGTGTTCTCAAACAATTTCCCCTGGGTCGTTACACGGAGTCGAACCCGCAACCGCTTGTTTATTGACCAAACGCGTTACTAATAGACCATCGTGGCGTACAGTGGTGCTATTTTAGTTATCTGAGTTAGTTCTTGCTGTTCGCTTACTGATTAATTTTTTGTTCTTAATTACCTTAACATCCGTTAGACTTAGGCAGCGTTTTGCTGTCGCACTTGAGAGGCGCTATAGCAAGTGCCTACATACATACATACATACATACATACATACGTACGTACTTACATACATACTTACATACATAAGTATATACATACACACACACAAACGTACATATGTCCCGATACATGAAGATAGAGCCAACCTTATGGACCCTCTGAGGCGCCTTGATCTTCACGAGGGCACAAGACGCTTGAGGCCCTGAGATGAACTTCGTATTACCCCGACGAACACGCGCCCTATACAATCAGCGCCGGGCAAGCAAGGTCTTTCCCTCCCTGATAAACATGCAAATATCTGTGGCAGGCAGCACACTTCAGCTGAACTTTCCGCCTACGCTGTTCCCCGATCAGATATCACTCAACCTACCTTGATGACACCTGCAGGTTGCAGATAGCAAGACGAGAAGAGTAGGAATAAAGAGCGTGAAGCGGCGACCGATAGATGTCCTTAGCGATCTGTTCATCGTGCTGACCGCCTCATTCCTTTTGCCAGATCCCAGGCAGGCGATTAAACATCGGCAGAGCCTCCACTGTTGGCAACGTCTATAACTGCAGCATCGCCGCGTTATTATACCTGAGGCTTTGCTCTTGTTTTTTCCGGCCGATGCTCAGATGCGGAGGCAGGCGAAGAAGAGCAAGATTAGGAGCAGGAGGAGGCTGCTAGCTCTTTAGTCGTTCGAGGGAGGGAGGAAGGGAGGGAGAGAGGGAAGGGGAAAGGAGCCAGGGTGGAGGGAGGGAGTAACGCGTGGTAATAACGTTCACACAAGTCGGAATATAAGAGGAAGAACGAAGATGATCGGTTCTTTTCGTTCTCTTCATTCGCACTTCGCAAAGTTACAACGAGTTCTTCTCAAAAGCACCCAGTGTTTGTGCTCCTCAGTTCGAGACAAACAGACACAGCCAGAAATACAGGAAGACTGACATACAGGCAGACAGACAGGCAGGCAGGCAGGCAGGCGGATGGACAGGCAGCATGCACCGACGTCAACAGAACACATGAATCAGCCCATGCAAGCAAAGACAACAAACAAAAACACTGTGAAGATACACCGCGGCAGACAGACAGACAGACACACAGACAGACGCGTACAAAGACAGACAGAGACGCAGTTTCCCTTTGCACCAGCCACATACTGGATCAGGTCACGCGCCCTATTTTTCAGATCTGAACCCCACAACAGCAGACCCCCCCCAATAGGGGTGTGTTAGGGCTGCATACATTTCAAACCGTTTCAACAGAATTATTATTGGAGTGCAGTAGAACAGGCGCCATTGACACAGATCGAAAAACAGATAGAAGGATATTAAAGAAGGCGGACAGCCAGCCATACACAACTGCCAGAAATGCAGAGGAAGACAGACAGAGAAGCGCACGCAACCAGCTAGAACGACAGGCAAGAGAGGAGACACGTAGGAAAGGAGAGGCACAGAAACATACAAAGGAAAAGAGATCGAAGGCGGACAGCCAGCCATACACAACTGCCAGAAATGCAGAGGAAGACAGACAGAGAAGCGCACGCAACCAGCTAGAACGACAGGCAGGAGAGGAGACACGTAGGAAAAGAGAGGCACAGAAACATACAAAGGAAAAGAGATCGGCAAAGACAACGAACAGAAGGCGCGACATTAGCTAAGGAAACAATAAACACCAGTTACTAATTCCGATGCAGCATGAAAGAGCGAGATTAGGCCGATTACGAAATCCTTTGTAGTCGTTGCCTGATTCTGATTGGCTCGTCCAGCAACGAGTGCAACGAATGATCCCTCTTCTAATTGGACGAGGGAGGAAGCGATCGACACAGAACGGCAAATCCGAGGGAAAACAAACAGCAAAGCATTCGACCGACTCATGTTCTGTTAATTTCCTTCGCATAATCAGAAACCGTCGACATAAATCAGCAACAGATGGCAGTCTATAATGAATTAGATTAGGGGCCGTCCATTAAGGACGTCCGCGAAGACAGAGGGTGGGAGGGGTCACACGAATGCGGGCAGTGGGTGGGGGTTGTTCCCAATGCGCAACTAAAAATATGGTACATGACTTGCTTCAATACAACAACTCCAGTCCGTACTGCGTTGAACCGAACTACAATCCCTCTGCTGGACGTTGGCAGTTTCAAAGTTTCGTCAATGGGGCAGGCTAATCTCCCTACGTCCGCAAAGGGATTGGGGAGAGTAACTCCAAATGGGGACAACAAGAGGAGGGGTTAAGAGGGTCATTTTATGCGGACGCTGTTTGTGAACGACCCCTTGTTCCATTTGGTTCAATTCAGATGTTAAGAGTAATTTCGATTGGAACGGAACAGAATTTCATCAGCTGAATTAACCCGACGGATCCTTCGGTCGAAATGAATCATACTGAACCGACTTCTCTGATAATTACTGACCTAAGTCAACGAATAGTAATTAGTTCTCAATCACTGTAACTTAGTTATTCAAGCGCGACCATGCTTCACAGCATTACGTTTCAATTAAATTGTTGATTTTTATTCATTGTTTGCAGTATTTGTATCGTATTTCGTAAATTTTGTGCTGCCCGATTGTAGCAAAATGAAGTTTCCGTCTCTGCTACACACAGTCGGAGAAAGCCAGTGTCTAGCGGATGCCAGCTGCAAGAAGGCAGCCAGAGACTGAAAGAGCAACAGCATAGCAAATTAGACGCTGTACAATTCCACGCACCCATCCTCTTCTGCAGCCAATCGCAGGAAACCTTAAATGACGTAGTCACTGTCTCTCTCTTCCTACGCCTGTGTCCGTCTGTCTGTCTCTCCCCTGTCCCTTTGTGCGTCTGTGCCTCGTTGTGCTTGCCATTTGGTTCTGATAATGCCTCCATGCTTTGCTTTAGTGCGTCATTTGTTCGCTCAGCCATCAGGCCAGACCAAACGACTTACGGATCTGCCATTATTTATAATCTCCGACCGACGGACGGACGGTGCCTGGATCGCAGTCTGCCAGCCACGCCGCCTACATCGCCATCACTGCCTGGTCCCAAACCGGTTCCTTCTGCTGTCAGAGTCATCTAAATTAACACTGACGTCATCGCTTGCCAAATACATCTCATAATGCGACTACAAGGAATTTCAGAACAAATCCTCTTATTAAAGGCGAAATTGGTTGAATGTGAGAAGATTGAATCTACTTCGTTTCTTTCTATCAGCTATTTTCATTTCTTGCTTACAGCAGTTCCTTCAAAACTTAAACTCCAATAATTGGCTCTTGTGGTTTCAAGTCTTACACCATTTCCAATCCAGTGCAACTGCACTCAAATGAAGTCTACCCAAGACATGAATTGTTAGCCTCAGCCTCTTAACATCACTGGAATTTCCTCATCACACCACGATGACCTTGCCTTCGTTTGACCCTGCAATAAAAGACTCCTGTCGTCAGTTTTTCGGACTCTTCTGCCGTCATCCCCAAAGGCAGCCGAACGCTACTCTAGACAATGCCACCAGCTCGTTTCGAATTTGCTGTTACAAAAGGACTTGAAACACAGGTTCGTAGGCTTCAATGGGCGCTAAATATCGAATATCTTCACCCTAATTTTAGAACTTTAGCCTCCAGGACTTAACGTCATTTGAATCAGGCCAGTGGTTGTGGTAGATTTTAGTTAGGAAAAAGCATTCATTGGTTATGATGTACAAATGATGTATTAATATCGCATGTGCAACAAAATGATTCCAGAAAACATATGAAAAAGAAAACTGAACATGAATTATCACAACGAATGTTCTCATATTTCTCCAATCCATTTCCACCTACAAAGATTCCAGGCAGTTCACAGATTCCTGCGATGTTCCTTGTGTAACCAACATCAGCCAAACATGCTCGCATAGATGCAGAGTCCACCATCATCAGATTAAGCAAAAACTTTAGCAGGCATAGTCTGAAAATCTGCTTCAGTTGCCAAAAATCACCTCAGTTGTTACTTATCACTGGTTTAAGTAAGTGCAGAAACCAAATTTCGTGAATCAAGTGCCAAGCAAACAACTTCTTAAGCACACAGTTCAGTATTTACAAATTCACCAAATTCAGTCACTTGATCCAAATGCCAGGAAGATGTCATTCGTCTCTTACAACAGCAAGAATAACTACTTCCACCCGTCGTACGAAGCGACCTTTAGACGTCTGGTAGACCCTGCGATTGGAAGCCAAGCCCAACTCCACGATGCGTGTGCGTCGTCATGCGTGCAAATGCGTACTCGCGATCAAGCTGATGGAAGAGTTCTTCCTGGCGCTGGCGCTGTTCCTCCGTCAGTTTGCTCAGATCAACGTTGTCCAACAGAAGCATCTTGTCCTCTTCTTTGATTCCCATCAGTTTACGAAACTTGGCGGCCATCTTGCCATCTTGGTCAGCAGCAAAAGATGTCGACGTCCACTGAGCCTTACTCTCCACCTGAAACCATAGAATGCAAAGTTGTTCAGTTGGCTAAAAACAAAGTTCCTTTTCCTTCCCTGTCTGCTTCGCTTGGCTTACGATCACACTGCTATTCAGAAATTCTTAAAGTTCTGCTCTATTAGCCATACTCGTGTATTATATGTTGTGCATGACCACAGATCACACACAGCAGCCAATTCCACCAACTACTTGCAACTCATTCATGTTTTCAGTTGTCATGCTTCAAAATATGCCTTAGGCATATGGCTTAGCCTTAAGGCTACTGCAAATGGTCACTATCAAATTTCGGGTGTATCGTATCATGCGTGTATCAACGTTTGAATAGCACCTGAAGGGTGACCTTTCAACAGCACCCTATGCATACATGGCATCAACCGACGCAGCAAACCTAAGGACATTTTCCACTGAAACATAGTTAATGATGCACAGCTGAAAGTGACAACATATGTCTGTTCTTACCTCTTTCTCCTTCTCAGTTTCTTTGTTTTTCGACCACAGAAGCTTTCGTTTCTTCAGCTGTTCGGCGTACTTGAGTGGATTAACAGCAGCAGGATTGTAATAGCTTGGAACAGCAACGCCTGTCAACTCCTGAGCCTAATCACACAACAAACCATCACCAGGTCTTACGTTTCGATAATTAGGACCTTCTGCGACTATCCCTTCCCTTAGGCAATATCAGTCTGTATCACAGTCATCTTCTCAGCATAAAACATTTACAACTGATCCAATATGAAAAATTCTCTAACATGGTGTTCATCAGTTAATGGTCACTGCTGAGAAAATTGTATTCCAAAATTGCAATTACAAAATCAGCAAAAAACCACAAGGTCTTTGAAACCAAAAGACTGGTCACCAATTTTGATTTCCTCCCAACAAGCAGAAACAGTTCACACATGAAAGCAAAATTACAACATTTTCCCAAGCTTTCACTTAATAAACATGAACTAACAATTTATTCAAAACTGCTTACAGAAGCTAATACTGGACAAGTGTTGTTACACAGCGCATTGGAAGACTTACCTTGGCATGCATTGCAGCCATCGTCTGCATAAGAGCCTGCTGTGGCGTCACTTTGTCCTTAGAACTGGTCACCATGGCCGCCAGAGGATTCGGATTATTCAGAGGTAAAGTGCTCTTCTTCTCGTTTGCCGTTACTGGACAAAAATCAGACAACACATCTCGATAAAAACCTTTAATAATAGATTGCAATTTACCCCTCCGTTCTACCCCACAACTCATAACCGAGCACAGACCACAAGCAGCAGGTTCAACTCTTGCTACAAAACTAATTACCAGAGATCTCAAATCTTCACGAACATACCTACTTCACACGACCACACTTGGTGAACCTAAAGCCCGACAAGCCCACTGCCAGACAAAGAAACAGCTAAGATCTTAGACAGATACCAGTGCAAACAAAATGCATCAGGCACAGGAATGTTGCTTAGCAGCATTTCATCAAGAACAAAATCCTACTTGCGTTGCTAACCACATGCATAACTCCTTAAAAAACATGGTCCTGGGGCCAAAGAACGTCTCGGCCGAAACACAAACACGAGAACAGCAACTGGTCAGCCATTTCTCTTATCAAGTTGTCAATTTAAAAAACCTAACTGCACTTCAAACCTGAAAAGCAGAAGTCTTCACAACCTTCCACTGCACACCCAAGATAACTATAAGACAGCAAACTGCACAACATTTTGGCAATTTTAAAAACCAAATCTAGCAAATTACAAGCCAAACAGACACATCTGTGCATGGACGAACGTACCTAGTGGCTTATTTTCAATCACAGCAATATCTTGTGTTATATCCTCTGCCGTCTGCTTCTGAACCTGAAGCAGCTGAGCCTTCAACTGTTCCTTGAAGTTCAGCTTAGGACGAGGGGGGCTTCGACTGACACTCCTCTTCCGCCTCTTGTCAGCGTGGTCTCGACTACGACTCCTGTGTGACGGACGTCGGTCGTGTCGGTCATGATAGTGACGTCGGGAGTGACTCCTGCTGCGACTTCTGTGACTGTGTCGTCGTGGCGACCGACTTCTGCTGTGATGACGCCGACCATGGCCATCGCGTGATCTGCTGTGCTTGGGCCTTTCGCGGCTGACTGAGCGCGAGCTACGGTGCTTCTTGTGTTTATCGCTCGACCGATCTTGACCCTAGCAACAAAATACCTGGCCTTAGAAAGCAACCAAAACCATCAGTTAATCATGACCAACAAACGACATTTAGTAAGTGCATTTCAAATGAATGTCCATCTAAAACAGCCTAACCTAATGCACGATTTCCATGATGCCACTGTAATAATGTGCTGCCTATCGTCCGATGGTTGTTCAAGCGCCAACTGCAAGAAGTCCTAAAGTAACTGCTCTAAAGACCAACATGGCTAAATAAATGGTAACCAAGGATCATGCTTTAGCTGAACAGATCCAGCACTGTACAACACAAATGAACCATGAGGACTTTTATGCCCAAAGGTCAACAGAGTGACAGTTACTACAAACTCATTTTAAACCATGTGCTCAACTTTTTCAAATGTTATACTGTCTGAGCTGTAAAAAATCACTAGCAACAATTCTAAATTATTGCCTACAGTTTGATGAGGTTATTATGCACAATGTCTAATGAAGACATCTCGTTATGAGCAATGAAAACATTTAGAATTATTTTTTTATGAATAAATGCTTACCAGAGTTTCATTTCGGTCTATATGGTCAGAGGTGAATTAGATAACAGAGGAGGAGGAGGAGGAGGCCCAGCTTTAAACGAAATAAATAAGAAACTGGTTTAAATGTCTTGACATATAAACTTTCTCAAGCGTATTGAATAAAATTCAAATATTTCTTGAAAAAAACTGTACCCTTAACATACATTATGCACAGAAAACCCATGCGAAAAATAAATCATAAAGAACTGGTCAAAGTAAAACAAAAACCACATACATGACGACGTGAAGGTGAAGGCGAATGTCGACCGTGTCTTTTCGATCGATCACGAGATCCCGAGCGTGAAGTGCGAACTTTCTCTTCTGCCAGTGCTAACAGCTTGCTACGGAGCCTGTCTTGTGATGCTTCTTTTGGCTCTGCCGTCTTTTTGGTTAAGGTCTCGCTGGAGTCGGATGCAGTGACCTTCTTGGCAGAGATATCGGGTGATGCCAACTTTGGTGAGGTACTCTTGTCTGAATCACTCGAGGGTGAATGCTCATGCATCATAGCCTAATTAAACAGAACCACCTCTCAAAAACCACATATAACAGCAGAAATAATTAACTTAGCTAAGATTCAAACTCATCTTCATCTTTATTTTGTTTCTACTCCATTCTATTATTTTCTCCTATGTTTATCACAGGCAAATAATTTCCTAAAAATATCATAAACTAATAACTTACATTATATCATCTGGAAAGCTCGATCTGAAGAAAAATTTTCCGATTAAAGTTTGACAGAACCTGTGAAGAAGGGGTACCACTCGTCCAACACAAACAGACATAACTTTTACTTTGGACCAAATGGACTTAATTTTTACTATATCAAAAACGCTCTGTGAAAGTGACCTTCTGTGAAAGACTTCACTCTTACCGAACTTTCAGCATTGTCATCTTCATCGGTCTGAGAACCACTGTGAGAACTCGATGAACTCCGTCTCACTCGTTTCTCAGGTCGCTTATCTGAAACATTCACCATGTGTCATGTTGCAATAATCACAAGACTTATATATGCAACTCAACCAAAACCCGAACATAAACTCTCATGGTTTTCTCTTATGACCCAAAAGAAGACGAAGTCCTTATAAATGATCTTGATTATTTCAGTACTTATCCGAATATTCCAGTTTCATAGCATTTGAACTCACTTTTCGTAAAGATTTATCATATGCCATGTTAAAACTGAGTAACAGCTAAAAGGCTGATCAAGATAAACTGCAGATGATCTTTGGATCTCAATGAAGCAAATGTGTGTCCTATAATACTTTTTAAGATAAAGACAAGACGATCTCATCTGTATACCTTCACCTGATGCATCAGATTCGGAAAATCTTTTTCTGCTTATTTCATTATTTAACGATCGATTGCTTTTGCCCGACTCAGAGCCAGACTCCAAGTCAGAGTTAACTCCAGCATTAGCTGCTAGAATTGCAGACGAAGAAACCGAACTGGTTGTTGGACGTCGAGACGGTGGCGACCTCTTCATCCATTTCTCCTGACTTGATGAATCTGAGCAGATGTCCATGTCTGAGTCACTGTCACGGGCTGAATTGCTGCTCTTTCTCAGTGCCGGCAACACCTCCGATTTCTCAGCCGTGTAATCGCAGCTGTACAGATTCTGCTGAAAGTGTAAGCTCCTTCCAAACATATCTTCACCGGCCAGGCCGGAATTATTGGCCAAGGGAGGACTGAACGATGTAGGAAATGCAACAGCGGAGGGGCATGGGACCCCGGTGGGTGTCAGAGTGCTTCCACTTGCCGCTACATCTGATCCGCCACTGATGAGCTTCTCAAACGATTCCCATTCGGCCTCTAGGTCACCAGCACCGACTGAAACGCTGCTACCCGACACCAGCACCTGAAAGTCAAACAAACACAAAGCTTACATCAGTTCTCCCTACACAGAATCCCTATCTATGGACAACTATATGAAGCAATTCTGTCTTTAAGCAAATGTCATCCAGCTCCATCATACTCTGCCATTTAACTGCCTCAGCTTGTGCTGTCCAACAAAATGACCCGTTCAAGGGTGTCGGCACTGGGGCCATCTCTGCCCTCGCTTTTTCAATCGAGGGCAGAGGTTGAGAGGAAAAATTAGGGTGTGGAGCAGAAGATGCTCTGAGCCTTGAATACTGCAACAACCAACAAAAATGACCAGAAAGTTGGTGATTTGCAAACAGCCACCCAAGTCTCAATGAGAAAAGGCTGTCAGAATTTTTGGCAACAAAGAACAATCTTCTTGACTTGGCAATCAGTGCTCCCCCCACTCTTAAAGTTGTGCCAACACCCAAGTGAACTGTTAATATGGTGTCTTATCTACACCATTTAGAATTATAATGTTCCACATAACAATCCAAAATATTTCATTTTTATACTTTTGATAATGTATTATTCATCATTTCTATGAACCTTTTACAAATCTTCTCCCATCGAATGTCAGTATTTTGCCATTGGCCTCACAGTGCCACAGCACTTGTGCTATCTACAGGACACTTCAGTTACAGTCAACTGAAAAAGCAGTTATCTGTTTCCTCAGTATAACAATTCCTCCTAGGGCTTTTATCATAGATACCATCTGCAATTCTGCATTTTTTTCAATACAAAGATCTTCTCTATTAGTAGTACACATAAGCAGAATTTTATAATAACTTTTGCATATAAAGCAAATGTTTTTCTCAGAACCACAACTGGTAAGCTGATTTAATAATAATCTGAAAGCATACGTATTCCCACTCTTCGCAGGGAAACAGCTTCAACTAAATTTGAAATGAATTCCGAATTTTGCTGTAAAATGTATTTGACACCAAAAATACTGCAAACCTGACAGCCTTGCTTTGCATAACCCTAATCTGATTGAAATCTGCACCACTGACAGCACAGTTAATCAAAATACCAAACCAAATTCAAACGAGAGCAGCAAGAGGAATGGTCGCCATTTCCTCAACGCAGATGTACTCACGTAACTTGCATCGCCAACGTCGGCTGACAGCACTTGGTTGATCTTGAGAAGTTCTTACAAGTCAAGAATGACTTGTTCATGGTTAACAAGAATTATAAAGCAAAAATTGTTGTAGAAATCATTTAATCAGATAATCTACATCTTCAACAGAATTTATCTGCAGTATCAACAGTTTCCTACTCTAATCTTATGCTTAAACAGTTCTCTTGAAAAATTACACATCTTAAAAATCCAAAATCGTATTGCATCATTAAATACTTACCTTGCATTTTGGTAAATTAACCCAAATCGAGAATGTATTTTATTCTTTTGTAGATTAACACAAACTGAATATCTGCTTTTTCATTTACTGCTGACCAATAGAAATACTTACGGGCTGGGCCGTACACTTAAAAATGCAGTCAGTTTTAATGAAGCCAAATCGAAGCATCCTTTCAAAATCTACACACACGTCGAATTACCGAATGACACAAAAAAAGGACACGAACCGCCTAATAAACTTGTATTCTGCAATATGCTGATGCAAAACCTAAAACTGAAAGCGATCCGATTCTTTGACGTATTCAGCAATTCGACAGATCGATTAGATACCGATAATGCGCCATATTGGTACGAAATACTCAAGATTTTAACGCAGAATTTTGGCATTCAGTCCAACAATTTATACTAAACTTGAAGTCACGTTAATTCTAATTGAACTGATTAATCTATAAAACATAGAACTACCTCGTTTCTTTCGCATTTAGATTGTGAAATGTCTTCATTTTCGCTATCTGCGCTGTCGTAACTCACAAGACTCGCCATCTTGCCGTCCTCTTCGTTTCTTCTTCCGCAAAACGAGACTAGTGAAATCGCAACGAGGCTACTGCAATCAGAACGAGGCTAGTGAATTAAAAACGAGGCTGTCCTAAGACTTGTCCTTTTGTCTTTGCATTCATGTCTAAGCCTCGCTTTCATAATATACGAGATCAACGACTACGAATATACATGTGTGTAGGTATGTATGTGGGCACGGTGGTCTATCGTAATCGTAATCGTAATCCCAAGATTTCTACAGCGCCCAACGAAAGCCGCGTCGCGAGGACCAGCTTATTCACAGGCGCTCAGTCAAAACAAAATCGATAGGCAAAAGGGTTCGGTTCCGGGTCAAGATCCAAGAGTCAGGCAGAGAGACAGCGTGGCAGCTACGGGGGTGATGTTTGGGGCTGGAGAGCAGAGGCAGATAAGAGAAAGAAGGGGTGTCAGGATAAAATCTGTGGAAGAGGAATGTTTTCAGTATTGAGTGAAAGGCCGAAGCAGAAATTGCAAGCGGTGGAGCATCGGTGAGTTTGAATGATGGGTCCGAAAACTGTCGCAGTTCTGGGGGGATTCGGCCGCATCATGCACAATGTTCCTCCAGTGTCCTCTGTCCTCCACCAGCCTGAGCATCTCCTCCATTGTTAGCCCAGTCCATGCCCTGATGTTGCCCAACCAGTTTATTCTCGGTCTTCCTCTTTTCCGTCCTCCCGGTATTGTGCCTTGTATTATCTCCTTCTCGATGCATGTTCCCTCCTTCCTCATGATGTGGCCAAAATAGATCAATTTCCTTTTCCTTACTGTCTTCAAAAGATTCCTCTCTACTCCAGCCGCTTCCAGCACCCATTCATTTGACCGCTTTTCCATCCACGATATTTGCATGATCATTCTTAGACATTTCATCTCGAATGCTTCTATCCTCCTCTCTTCCTCCTTCCTCAAAGTCCAACTCTCACATCCGTATAGTGCCACCGGCCATACTAATGTCATCAAGAGCCTCATCTTTGTTACCAGTGATATGCCATGACTTTTCCATATTTTTTTAAGATTTGCAGCCATTTGCAGTTCTGGGGGGAGTTTATTCCAGAGTGGCGGGGCAGCTATTTTAAGGATGAGGTGACTGGAGGGCGGAGAAGTGTTAGGGCAGAAGAAGAGCGGGTTGAGCGAAGCGGTTGTATTGTAAATAACTGACGAAGATAGGAGGGTTGGGAAGATTGAAGTGTGTTGTATGTACATGTAAGTGATAAGACTTTGTACTCTATTCGTTCAGGTATTTTAAGCCAATGTAGTGATTTAAGAACAGGAGTGATGTGATGGTGTTTTTAAAGTGCAAGTCTATCGGTAATCGTAATCACGAGATTTCTACAGCGCCCAACGAAAGCCGCGTCGCCGGGACCACCTTATTCACAGGCGATAACGCGTTTGGTCATTGATCATACGGTCGCGGATTCGACTCCCTGTAACGATCCCGGGCAAGTTGTTTGCGCACACCATGCCTCTGTCACCAAGCAGTACAATTTGATAGTTGCGTAACCTGGGAAGTAAACGATAAATCCTGCGATGTACTGGCCCCGTGTCTAGGACCTTGGGATTCGTCCACTGCAGGCCTAGAAAAGGAAATGAGCGCCTTTCCGACGTCTCACTTGTGAGATACGGGATTTCTGGAAAAGAAATGTTTTCGGTCTTGAGTGAAAGCCAGCGCAGAAACTGAAAGAGGTGATGTGTTGGTGAGTTCGTATGATGGATTAGATAATAATTTGTCATAATTCTGGCGGGAGTTTATTCCAAAGGGATGGGGAAGCTATGGCCAAGGAGCGATTTCCAAATTTTAAGAATGAGGTGACGGGAGGGCGGAGAAGTGTTAGGACAGACGAGGAGCGGGTTGAACGGGGTGGTTGGATTGTAAATAACTGACGAAGATAGGAAGGTTGAGAGGACTGAAGTGTGTTGTAGGTAGGGACAAGAGTTTGTACTCTATTCGTTCTGGTATTTTAAGCCAGTGAAATGATTTGAGAACAGTGGTGATGTTATGGTGTTTGGGGAGTTTTGGTGACAGCACGAGCAATAGCATTATGGATAGCTTGAAAGCGGTTTATCTGGGTTTTTGTCTATATTGAGGAAAAGTGAATTACAGTAATTAAGTTTTGCATGGACTATGAAGCAGTTTTGGTAGAAGCAGTTTTGAAGTCAAGCATAGGGCGGATTCTCATAGGGCGGATTAGAACTTCACAAATACGATAATGATTTTCGTAATATTATTCGTTATCTCAAGAATTCTTCAATGCCTAAAACCTAAGGCTTGTGAACCAGTTGAAGCATAGGCGCTTAGTCAAAGACAAAATAGGCAGTTGGGGCAGTTGTGGTCAGGTTCGGTTCCGAGTCCATACCCAACTGAAGTTGTCTTTGTGTCTTTGTCTTTTTGTCTTTGTCTTTTTGTCTTTGTCTTTTTGTCTTTGTCTTTTTGTCTTTGTCTTTTTGTCTTTGTCTTTTTGTCTTTGTCTTTTTGTCTTTGTCTTTTTGTCTTTGTCTTTTTGTCTTTGTCTTTTTGTCTTTGTCTTTTTGTCTTTGTCTTTTTGTCTTTGTCTTTTTGTCTTTGCCTTTTTGGCATTTTTGATTTTCTGTCTGATATTGGGCCAGACCTTGGAACTGACCAAATTGTGATTTTGTTTTGAAGCACCGTCGAATGACGCCCTAGTGGATGGGGCCAGTCGGCCGTAACGAGTAAAAACGATTAGGAAGATCAAAATTTCGTTAAGTTTAGGGGACTGGAGTCAATCAATGCTGTCAGCCTATCAATAGTTCGTGCATTATACATGTAGTTTTAAAATTACTTTATGAAAGTCGTTACTTACTTGCTAAAACATCGTAATGCTGCGCAGTGAAAGCTGCCTACTTATTTAATTAATGGAAGTCGCAGAAAAATACAACATGACTACATACAAGATGTTTCTGTGAATCAATTTACTTATGTTTTTTAATATACACGCTTAGTCGGACGCCGAACAGATGATGACTGATAGAAAACATAACATCTTTGTGGGAAGAATAGATTCCAAAGTTTCTAAAGTGAGTGTTAATCGTGGATTACAGTTTGTAAGTGACTTAGCGAGTGATTTGTGTAGCGCCATTTTACAAAACTGCGGTTATAGCTACAAACCCGTTGTGTCGTGTGAAATGGGTAACTGATCTCTTTGTCAACGGATGTTGATGGAACAGAAAATAATTTTCGTTCTTGTTTAAAATAAAGAATTTTAATCCCATTATCGTACATTTTGGAATATATAACATTGATCGGTGTTGATGTTGAATTTATCCAACTTTATCGGCAAGTAAAGCCAGGTTTGCTGAACTTTATTTTTCTCTCGTTATCTGAAACGTTTGCGCCTAAAAAGAGGGGGATAAGCGGCAATGAAGTCGGAAATGACTTTTTACTGGAAAAAAGTAGCATGCACCAACTGAAAAAGAATGTGATTATATATTGATCGTAGATGTCACAGTGAAAACCTGATGATCATATTTTGTTGACAGGGTGAACTAGGAAATCTCTTTCGGCCGTTTGGGAAGATCAACAGTCTATTCATAGCAAGACAACTCCCTAACGCTCCGTTTACATATGGGTAGGTTGCAGCAAAGCTAAGTCAGTCTGCTCATAGTCTGTCAGCAACATTGCTTGTGATAGGGTATTTCCCTGGTGTCAACAGACTGACTACCTGGAAGATGACCTGATTTGTGACTTGAGTTTGCCGTGCCATCAGTTGATGCATTGTGCATTATAATCTGATGCCGTAAAACTACCATTCATTATTATTTTTAACCTTAGCAGCTATTATTTATCATTTGCGTTTCGTTGACTTACATTGGACACTGTTGTCTGCACTAATCTTATTAGCCAAGGATTCTCCTAAAGCATCTTTACTCAAATGTTTATCCATTTTTAATGATAGGACTATTTGATAAATTTTCTTAATTCAATTCTAAACCAAATTCTCAAATACAGCGATCCATTCAAGATAGTAGCCACTTTCGTATGATATTTGATGTAAAACGCACAGTTAAGCCAACTGGTAAGAGCTCATTGGTAGCCCATTGCTACAACACAGTTATAATTTGGAATTTGTCATTTACATGCTCTGCAAAATATGCAGATTTTAGATGGTCAAGACTAAAAATTTGTTCAGTCTGTTAATTAATCACTGAATCGCTTTAGCAATTAACCTGTTTCACCTGAAGCCTTGCCATCAAGTGCGCGATGTCTTTTACGTGTTATCTTTGGTTTTGTTTTAGTTTTGTGTGTTTTGAGAATGAAGATGATGCAGCACTGGCGATTGACAAATTAAATGGCATCTGCTTTCACGGCCAGCGTTTGAAAGTGGAGCAGGGAAGTGAACGCGACGACTCCAACAAAACGCTTTTTCAAAATCACCACTACATAAAAAGGCCTTGGAATTTTAGATCAAGTGAACCAAGTAAAGGTGTTTTGAACACAACTTATCGAGAGTTTCAGTTTATCTGTTATTTGGCCTCGGGGTACTGAAGTTGATAGAGGCATTTCAATGAAAATGAGCACTGATTTTAATTGAATCTGTTGGTTTTCTATGTCTGTGCATGCAAGGAAACTTCTGAGCATTATAACCTTACTTTCTAACTCAACATAGATTTAGTGATTTGTTATTTTATGCGTTGACTAAATAGAAAGTACCAATAAATGTTGATGTAGAGTTTTAGTTGAGTTACCAAATTCTCTTGCAGTTTAGCAGCTGCATCTACTTCATTCTACTCATTTAAACTTGGAGTTGATAGGATTAACTTTTCTTTGACCTTTCCTGTGTCAAGGTTACAGAAAATTTTATGAAACGCAGAGGAAAGTTGAGTAAGATGTTGAGCACAACAGAGATGAAGAGTTTGAATTTAAAGAAGTGCATGCGTCATAAAGTCTGTCGCGTAAACTTGGATAAATACCCATTAAATTTGTTTGTGTAGATGTTTTAGAATACTTATTTGTTGTGTTCCTTTGCTAGGAAATCTGGCTGCTTATCGGTCGAATTATAAGAGTGAACGGGAGGATCAGTCAGTTTGGAGTGCGGACACAAATGATCGAACTGAACATCTTAGTCGTCTGACCAACATCTATGCGGAAGTCGTTCATAGCCCTCTACTGCCAGGTATAATCAAAGGCTTTTCGATGACTCAGAGCAACATTTGGACTGATAGGTTGAGTGATTGTCTTGTAAATCGAAGAGTGCAGGTTCAAACATTGCTTAAGACTCTTCCAAGTCCTCAGTTCTGACCCTCTGATCCACTGCAGTTGCTTAGCAGCATCGATTCTTACCTTGTCATTAATTTTTGGCAATATGTAAATATAACAAATGGAAATAAATAAGAAACTTGGAAAATCTAAAATTCACTCAGTTTGAATTATATATCAAAGAAACATGTGAAGTCTGTGCTATGGATGGGAAACATTTTATGACTTTATTGATATGGCTGTCATTGTCTGAGTGCTCCGTTGAAGAGAAACAGCTTATCTTCTGTTGATGATCGTTTTCCTTCTGGTTTTGAAGCTGCCATCGTCTTGCCTTTGCCTAAAACCCTGACCTTCAGCTTTCGTTTTGTAGGTATGTCTGATCATGAAAATAACAAGCTTTAAAATTTTGTGGTTCATTTGTTGTCGCACCTTCTCAATTTGTTTACACCTACTTTGTCAGCTGCACTGGCTTCCTGTAGAATTCACAGTAAGATTCTGATTGGACAGTTTAACCTACAGAGTCCTTACGATGTATAGTCCTTCCCAGCTTCAGCCACTGGGCATTTGTTGAATCACTTCCCTCTCAGTCTGCACTCTTTAGGTACAGGTCTCATGGCTGAGTCACAGTGATTCAGGTAAGGGTTAGGGTTAGATTCAGCTACTTTAGCCAGCTGACTTACTTATTTGCATTCTTTTATGAATGATTTTTGTTTGTGTTGTGCATGACAGGTGGTGCTGCTACGTTGCCCGAATTATGGCAGTGGCTGATGACAGTTGATCGGCTGCCATTAACTGTTGGTCCAGTCTACAGCCAGAAGAAACCACAATGTTTCCTTGACCTTGATGTTCTCGACGATTTGTCAGAAGAATTGTAAGTTATGTGTAATCTCATTTTTCAGTCTACTTCTGTTCTCAATTTCTTGCAAATATATGCTCAAATTGAATAGAATTTTCACACATTTATTCAGACTTCTGCAACCTAAGATTTCTGTTCTGTTAAGAGAATAGCAGCAACTGAATCCCTCATTTTTGAGTTGGCCGATGCTTGTTGTAAGTTTCTGTGCTTTCCTGGTGGAATGTTATGTATAGGAGTGATGTTGTAATGATATACGTATGTATTAAGAACTTCATTTAGTTCTGCATGAAAGGCTGCCCACATGGCTATCTTTTGACCTCTTCCTTCAGACTTCATTTAGTTTTGTCTTCATTGCAGCTGGAATCAAAGGAAAGAAAAAACGTCTTGCTCAGTTTAACCAATTGACAGCTGTGATGGCTTGGAGATATTTGCTGGCTTGGAAATAACATGCACCCTGCAGCATGTTGCTCCATGCCTTGGCCGTGGTTTCAATGAATTGGAGTTTTTAGCACAGAAATAATATCACAGACTGATCTGTGTGTTGATATTTCGTATCAGTTTTCAGTGTTTTTTATGTTCAGCTGTTTTACGATGATACGAAAGCCTTGCCGCATATGCTGTTGTGTGATTGCTGTGCTGTTAAATGATGTGGCATATTGTTGTGCTGTTTGCAAGGCAGTAAGTAGACGCTTGAACAGGTCCTGCTGTTTTACGACTACTTTTGTGTTATACTTGGGTGTCGTGACCTCTGCAACGGTGGATTCAACTCCAGTAGTCACACCTGGTTTTGTAAATGCTCGTGAATGAGACTGATTTTTCTAGGAAGATTTTTTGGTTAGCGTTTTCTGAAATTTTATGCTGAGCAGAATGCAAGTCGGTCTTCTTAATTATTTATGACGAATTTACAATGAAGAAGGTTGTCCGTTGTCGCAGCTTTTTTAAGCTGTGCCATTTTTTTGTCGTCATTTGTTTCTAGTTGATAAAGTTTTTAGAGAATTCTTTGTGCCCATTCTCAGGAATAGCAGGTTGAGTTGAATTCTTGCCTGATGGACAGCAACAAGTGGATTTGTTAAACGGCGTTTCTTCTTGTGGTTGTGAAGCTGTACTTTGAACTTCACGAGTAACCAATTTTGGATTTCGTTTTGGAACAGAATTTTGACTTTTGTGGATAAAATTTGACTCTTGCTTTTTCTTTGGAAAGAGCTAAATGTGAATTCTTTTCTCGAATTACAGAGATTTTCTGTGACAAACGATGATTGTGTCATCCTCTAGCAAAGATGGTTTCATTACTAACTGGGAACTTCTGAAGAGGGTGCTCATAACAGACCAGCTTTTCTGTCTTGTTCACTTTGCTTAACTTTTAAACGTCCTGGCCAGATTAAATGAATTACATTTGGTTTGGATTTGCTGGTGTTCTAATTCGTTCGTCATGTATGGGGGTTTACTGATTACTGGTCTGTTTTGTACAGAATATCGGCCCACTAGTTTGAGAAAAAAATTGTAATCGTAATCCCGAGATTTCTACAGCGCCCAACGACAGCCACGTCATGGGATCACCTTATTCATAGGTGCTGAGTCAAAACAAAATCGATAGGCATAAAGGTTAGGTTCCAGGTTAAATACCCAAAAGTTGGGCAGAGAGACAGCGTGGCAGCTACGGTGGGGAGTGTTTGGGATTGGAGCGGAGGAGAGATCCGAGGAAGAAGGGGGAAATCCTCTGTTGGTAAGCGTTACTGGCCTTCCCTTCCCTCAAACGCTCCCTCATCATCTGCTCCCAGTCACCGTCCAGCCCTATGTCTTCAGTATTCGATAGATGGCTACAGAAAAGTTCGTTCTCGTTCGCGAGGTGGCGCTACATGTCGCAATCTAGGTATTATAGAGGTTAATATCTATTAATTTGCCATGAGGCGCCACCAATCGCCGATACAAGTGTCTTAGCGAAAATTACACAGATTTATATATATGTAAGTCAGTAAGTCGTCTGTATATGATCGAATGAGAAGCGCTGCCAAACAATTAATTTTGGAAAGCTTAGTTGCCGAACATTCGCCTAAGTACTACTGGCACTGTCAATTATGAAACCTTTTGTCATCTCGTCCACCGTAATTTGATTTCTTGATCGTTTGGTCAATTCTCTAACTTCTATGGCTTGAATTTCATTGGAACTTTATATCTACATATAAACTTTACAGAATTCTACACAAATATTTCAAAATTTTCTTGTCACCTTTCGTCAACTGTCACAACCATGGTTTAAGTAACTTTGTCAATTCGTCTATTAGAATATAATGACGAAAAATTAGGAAAAATTGCCGTTAAATAATTTTTAATGTGCTTAGAAATGCGCTATATAAACCGGAATTCAATTCTTCCCTCGACTATAATAAAACAGACATCCAATTTTTCTGGTACTGCGTGAGATGTACTGACCAATGAAATAGCGAATTAATTTCCTGCCAACCAATAAGAAACGTCCGTAATCGCCAATGATTTATCGTATATGAGTAAAGGCTCTTTCGCAGAAAGTAGACTTTGAAATAAAAAAATCTCGGCTATTTATTGCGTTTTCTATGTTTCATGGGATTTTTAGCCATAAACGAAGTTATAGTTTTGCCTGAAAATATGATAACAGACAGGACGTTAAATTTAATAAATTAATTTACTTCCCCACTTTAAAATGTCTAAATCTGTTGAGAAGGAAGAATATTCGGTTTGTTAACAGAATACCTCACCGTCGGGAATTTAAATAACGAAATTGTGCTAAATGTCTCGAGTAAACTGTACGTCCTATTCATAATATTGGATAAAAATGCAGTAAAATCCATATATTTTGTGTTAGTACAATAAAGGACCACACTTATGCATGTCATATTGTTAATGCTAAACCCTGGAAAGCGCAGCGTTCCAAAACGGAAAAATCGAGGCACCAACATGAAAATCAAGAGAAACTTGGCTAAGAAGATATCGATATTGTTAATTAGATACAAAACAAACAGCAATGCATGCCATACTTTAGCGTTACAAAACAATTGCAAGCATAGTTCAGAACACCATGTCCAGGGTTCATAACTCCCAAGTTTTCTCAGTTTGCAGACACTACTTTTCATTTGCTGGGTCACATATATTCTACTCGTATACACTGACTCTTGCAGAAACCCTGATTGGGGGTACTCGACAACTGTTATTTCTTGTTGGCTCGTCTGAGGTTTTGAAATTGAATCACCATTTGTTTGCTCTGACTTGATTAAGATCTTTCCAACTTACAGATCCTGCCGAAGAGGCCTTTTCGTCTAACTGCTCAGATCTAAACAGGACGTATGTTGCAGTTTGAGTGCAAGCTGTGGCTTTGCTTTGAAACGACAATCAGTTGATTCTGCATTTGTTTTGAAGTTGAGTCGTTTCTTAATTTAAACATTTGTTGTTTTGCTGATTTTCAGAAAGTTTTGGAGGACCTTATGGTGGAACTGATCGATGATGTCGCTTGTGGACTGTGTTTTGAAGTTCATCGGGCTTGTAAACTTGGAACGTTCTTGCTCGATGAAACTGACTATGAGTATGAGATGAAATTACTTTGGTGTTTTTGGTTGTTCTTGTTAGAAACCCATCTACTTTCGTCATACATCTCCACCTTAGCTTAACTTCTAGACTTTACCGAGATTTCTTTTGGTCAGGTTTATCACTGAATGATTTAAGATTCTTTTTTGCTTTTGCAAAATACAGTGCAACAGAAGTTAGAGAATGGCTTCTATAACAGCTAAGAGCTGCATTTTGTAGCTTTTCAAAAGGAAACATTATTAGCATACTGAAAGAAATGTATGTTTCCAGCTTTGAGTAAAGCGTTAGCAGTTTAAGCATTTAAAAACTTTTGTACTACTTAATTCCTTATTCATGGAGCAGAAACTCCCTTGTGGTCAATTAGATTATACTGGTCTTAATTTTAAAATTCTGTGTATTTTGCAACTGTGTCACACTGGTTGAATTTTAACTGTGTAAAATGTGCAGGATGTAATTTGCGCCTCTGCCTGTCAACTGATCTGTTTGAGCTAAGGAACAGAACCTTGATGCATGATTGCGTGGCGCTGTCAACCGGCGCAGTCATTAGACAATGCCTCAGATTCAGATTTACTGACCTTGCATGTGTTATAAGAGCTTCTAAATAATAAATAAATAAATAAGATGCTCTGTCTAATGCAGACGTAAAAGCAGTTTTGACCTTCAGTGGGGCTTGGCACTTTTTCTTGTTTACTCAATCCTTCAATGCATTTCTAGATATAAATGTTTGCAATTATAGTTCTTTTGCGTTTTGTCATATTTTCTGATTATTTTCGTGTTTCTTAATTTCAGATCTCAGAAACAGTTTGGTAAGCAGACATTTGCTGCAATTCAATCAATGAATCAATGGATGAATCAGTCAGCAAGTCAGTCAATCCATACATCTGTTGTTTGCTACTGCCGGTAGTCAGTGAGTTATACATAAAGTGGAGGTGCTATATAACTGCTTAAAAACATAGACAGATACTTTTGCTCAGCATGAAAGTGAATTTTAAATGGACGGAATCGATAGTTGGATGTTTGTTTTCTGTTGGTAGAAATAGTGAACGAGTCAGGTCTGGACGTGTTTGGTCAGTTACCGGCTAAGAAGCAGTATGAGTGCATCTGTCCCAACTGTGATCGGAATCTGGCCGCTTCGAGATTTGCGCCTCATCTCGAAAAATGCATGGGAATGGGTCGCAACAGTTCACGTATTGCATCCAGGAGGTCTGTTTCATGGTTTCATCCCCCTTCGTGGGCTTCGTTTAACAGATGGGAAGAGGTAAGGTCAGGTAAGTCATGATGGGTGAGATACAGGTAGGTCAGGTAGTGACAGGTAAGATAAAGATTGGTATGGTCGATTGGTTAGGTGATTAAAGGTAAGGTAAAGATAGGTTAGATAATGACCTTCTAGACATTGACTCTGATCTGGATAACCTTATTGAGGCTTGATTTTGGTGTGCAATCGGTTGATGCCCTGCGCATTATACAATGGTTCTGCAGAAGTTACTAATTAATAATAATAATGACAGGTAAGGTAATACCTATTGGGCTGGCTTGTGTTAATAATAAAAGTGATAATTAACTCATATAGCGCTGTGATATGCTATGGAAAAGATGCTTTGAGTTATTATTTTCTGTCAACTGAGATGAATCGAATTGTCCTGAGCCGTGGTTTGACAATTCTGTGTGAAGTTTTGTAGGATGAAGAGCTTCGTCTGTCTATGATGAGAGTTTGTTGATTTTGGGTTTTGAAAGGATTGCGACAAACACTGGGAAGAAGACGAGTGACGTTGAAAGTGACGACAACGACGATGAAAATGATCTCAGCTACTGGCCAGATCACAAAGGTAACGACGTTATTATCATCACAAAGGTAACAATATTATCACAGAGGTAATGATATCACAGACATAATATTATCACAGGTAATGGTATTGTCATAAAGCTAAAGATATTATGTCAGCGGTAGTGATCTACTAATGACAAGGAGATTTAGATCACAAGGTTAACAAAATTTGCTGTTAGATGCTGATGAGAACGTGTGAATGGAAATGGCTTAGAGACGCTGTGTTTCTTTACCTTATCCAGAATTGGTGTTTCTGTTTCGTTGTTGGTTTTAGCCCGAAAATTAAGGAAAGACAAAAATTCCGTCCAGTCGAAAAAGAGCTCAAAATTAAAAGCCGGTGAGTGATTGTGGTTTCAGTATAAATGTTGTTTTCAATATGTGTCAAATGTTTATTCTGACTAGAACATCAGCCGTAACTAACAGCTGTAGGTTCAGTAGCAAACTGATGGCTGTCTGTTGTCTTAATAATCCATGAGCAGTTCTCTCTGTTGCTATGTAGATTGTCCTCTTATTGTCTTGTCCTCTTATTGTCTTGTCCTCTTATTATCTTGTCCTCTTATTCTGTTGCCCTGTTCGCAAATCCTAGAGACAGACATTTTTTGTACAGAATGTTTTTTGTGATGATATTTAGATGTGGTGCTGGAGCCTTTGCTCTCTCAATTGTTCTGTTCTGTTGAGAATTGTAGCTCTCCGCTTTGGTTTTATTCAGTTATTTAAAGCACTTGATGTGTGCAAACGGAGCTTGTCTGAATCAGAAGCATGGATCTAATCTAATCTAATCTAATGACTTCTATATCACTGTTATCATAATGCCCAAGGCTTCAGTCGAGTGAAATCTTAATCAGAGATCATAATCCGTTAAGAAGCCGGGTCGAATTCCAGAGGTCAGAGAAGCAGTGGATGAATGTTTGTTTGAGGCCAAGACTATCGGTTATGAGATCACTTGACTTGGAAATATCTGTTCAGTTTCCTCTGCTTTTGAGCTGATCTACGTAAATTCAGTTGCATGAAGGCGTCCCTAACTGCAACTGATATTTTGATGTTTCTGATTCTAGGTGACAAGAGGAAGAAAATGGTGAGTGAGCATTTCCATCGGAAGAAGAATTCTCTTGGCAACTGGGTGTCAATTTATGGACAGCCCATAAAACAATTGCGTGTTTTCAGAAAATTCTTTAAAATACTTTGTTTTGTTTGAACTTGCAGAGTGCAATACCTTCTCAGCTGGGTTTACCCACTATAGACTGTGACTGTCTCAGCTGACCTTCATTCTGGCAACTACTGTGACATTTGGTCTAATTCTGATGTGCTTTTCTTGATGCCTACTGCATTAGACACAGATGCCACACAAGTTATTCATTATCAATATTAGTATTTTTGTTATTAGTTATGAATATGGTGAATAATGACCTCAAAAATTTATGCCCCTTGCGATTTCTTGGTGCTGCATAGCTTATTATGATTTAACAGTTGATTTTGCCATTTGTCATATTTTCTTCTTGCATTCGTAGGTTTCTGAGCAGACAAAGAAAATGTCTGGCAGGTGAGCCCTCGTTATTCTTACAGTGGTCGGCGTCATTTGTCGTCTGAATTGCCCGATCTCGTCCAAATCACTGTCCAAGAGTGCTGCATCTTTGGCTGCACCAGAAACAACCAGAGTTGTGTAGATTTGAATGACAGTTCATGGGGATAGAGAACTGACCTGTTGGCTTGACCTTCACCTGCCTGATGCACGTGAAGGGAGGCGTTTCTTTAGCAACGCTTGACAGAAACTTCTCTGTTGCAGATGTGATCTTATTTCCATGGCTTACCACTCCAAACACACAAAATACGATTGGTGAATGTTGACCCTGGTTTTGGATTTGGATCCATTCAGTTCATGAACTGAATTTGTGTTCAGAGTGCTTTTTAGACTAATCTCATCTGATGACTTCTGTAGCGCTGTTATCGTGTTGCCCAAAGTATCAGTTGATAGTTGCTTCATCTAAACCTTAGTAAAAAATCGTCATCTCTTGGAGAAGGTTGGTCAACATTATTATTACTTTTATTATTTTTATTTTTATTATATTGCATTTGTTACTTGTGCAGGGTCAGTGAACCTGAATCTAAGACATGAAGCAGCTGTGAATGAAGGACTTGCTTGATTTTCCTACATAGGAACCATCACAGGGCAAACTTGAACCTGTACCCTCCATGTTACAGGCCCAATGCTCTAACCAATCAGCTCCCATACCCCAGAGGTGACAGACTGTGCAGAGGTTTTGGAGGCTGAAGGGCAGATGAGACCCAGCTGTACGTTAATTGCTGACTATGAAATTCCTCTGAAGATTTGTAGTGTGTTTCGTCTAGGTCTTCTTCTCGTGGTCTGCCTGGGTCGGACGGACAGAGAACGACGGCAATTAAACAGATTCTGTTCAGCCAACAAAGGTAGAAGAAATCTGTTCGTTGGATTCGTCCAGAGATACTCTGTGCTTAATCTTTGTGTTTATTTGGAAAAGATCTTTACTCAGCGTTGTGCTTTAGAATCTTGCATTGTGATTTGTTATTAAGTGGGTCATTTCTTTTTCAGTCTAATCTACTGACTTCTATAGCGCCTGTTTTAATATCGCGCAAGGCAGCAATCGATGGTCGCTTCATGTGAAACCATAAAACCTAATAAGTCATGGTCTGTTGGAGAAGCCCGGTCGAAATCCAGTGGGTCATTTCTTGTACTTGGCAACATTGTCTGGTTGATGATGGTATATGTAGCTAAATATTTATGTAGAACCTTTTAATAAACTGTCAAAGGCTTTATGTAAGGATGTGCTGGGTACCTCCCCTTGACCGATTTTGTGCTCAGTTCTGTCCTTGCTCGTTTCTGTGGGGCTGTGGTTGTGTTTATTGATTACTGCATAGTGTTTAGAAGTCACTCGCCTTAGAAGGAGGTTAGACCCATTAAACTTGTTAATATTCTTTGTGTCATACAAGACAGACTTTGACAAGTTAACGCTTGATATGCTTATATGGAGCCCTATCTTTCTGGCTCAGCGAAAGACAGTTTCATACTCATTTGTTCATTCAGAGCATTTATATAGCTTCCCTTCAAGTTGTATACCCAGAGGCGCTCCCAGTCCAGCCCTGGCAAAAGAGAACAGTTTTCAACTGTTGGTGAAAGGCTCATCTAGCATCCCTCGCCAGAAAGACACGTGAATGGCCCAACCCAACCACTGAGAAGACGCGATGCTGCATAGTTGCAGTGAAGTGAAAGCAGTTTGTCTTTTGCTTGTTGTATGTGCAGCAGCAGCAGCCGAGAGAACGACGACGGTCGCTTGGTCGACAATGACGCATACGACCTTGACAGTCATCCGTTGAATCTGTGGGATTCGGCATCAAACGCTTCTCCAGCCGACTCCATCTCCACTGGAAACAGTTAGCTTCGTCGTTCGCGCCGTCTGCTTCTGTTGGTCGTGAATAACGTTTTGACGAGATTTTCTTCGTCTCTTTCTCTCGGTCGCTTTCCTTCCTCCGATGCCTTGGAATCAAAAGGCCAGCAGGAAAAACATCAGTTGCATCCAGTCGGTAGATTAACTCAATTGAAAACTCCATTTCATGCAGCACAGTTGTGTTTATATTTGGCTATACTTGTTTTCCGTTGTGTATATATAAACACATATAGAAAGATAAGGGTGACGATAGTATATAATCGTGGTTGAACAGAGTGAACTAGCATTATCATGTCATTTATGCTGAGCTTTTCTGAGAGGCTGGGTAGAGGTGCTACATGGACGCTTTGTTAGATTTTGTTGCTACAGCTGTTTCTGCGGTTTGGTTGAGTTTTGATATTGACTGCCTATGAGTGGCTTTCTAGAGGCGCTATATCAGTGTGCAGTTACATTATGCTGTCATCCAGTGAGAAGATGGTAGTTGTTGTATTTTGATGTAATCTGAAGTTTTATCTTCAGTTCGATATTGATTGAAGGTTAATTAGAGGTGTATTATGATTGGAAATTGCTGGGTAGGAAAATTTTGCTGATCATGACGGTTGATATCCAGAGGGCTTTACAGCATATAATTGTGATAGAGGATTTATTTACATTCAAAATCGGGTTTTAATTGATGTGTATCTTGTCGCTGTTGTATGATTAATTTGACAAAAATGTGAGTTAATAGACGCTGTGTAACGACTTTGGGCTAGTCGTTTGCACGGTATTTGCATCACCAAGTAGTAGAATTTGATAGCGACTTTATGTGCGAATTGGCAAGTCCTGCAATGCAGTTGCACAGGACTTTGACATTCTTGCCTGGACAGCTAAGGGTCTAGACTATAGAGTAGGGGCTGTGTACTTTTTATCAGCCTACGTACTATGAGATGAGGCCGGCTTTCTTTTCTCTTCCTCTTAGAACCAGACAGTTATTGGCTTGTGCTTGATAAGCAGATATTTGCCAATGCATATCATTTTCCGATATTATGAGATGTAAATGTAAATGTTTCTCATGCAAGCGTTGTCTTTTTGGTGAAATGGTTTGCAAATTGTGAGTGTAGTTGAGACAACAATTCCTGTTTATTAGACTCAAATAACGATGATAAAGTATTTGCAAATAATTATACAGTTTACCTTGAGACAGAATTACAACATCTAAAAGTTAACTGCAAATCTGTCATATTTGTTCTGATGATTTTTGAAAATCAAAGTGCAAGAAAATGTTGACAAAACAGTTTAAGAAGATAATGTTAGATGTTGATGATAGGCAGTTGCTGATGATAGGCAGACCGAACAATTGTGGATTACGACTGCAGATGATGTTCTTTGCAGCCAGAAGCCAGGAAACGTCGTTTTACAATAAGAGCCACTGTGATGATCAACTATCAAGTATTCTGTTCGTTTCACTGTTTATGTCAGTCGATTGATGTGTCTTATTTGTTTGGTGATTAGACAAACAGTGTAAATTCTGTGTTAGATGGTTTCAGTGTAATTCTTTCGACTGCTGCAATCATGCATTTAGAATTTTGTTTGGCCTGGATGTCGAGTTGTCAGACTTTGTAGGCTTTGTTCGTATTGTGAGTATCTTTAAAAGGTGCTGTTCTAATAAACTGCTGATGTTCTCTGCTACTCTTTCTCTGTTCGTTTCTGTTGATCGTCTCATTAACTCTGCTTATATGGGAGTGAGTTTTAAGTAAGATGGAGTGTCTTACAGAAGTAGTTTTGGGCTCACATTATCCACTGTGGAGTAACTGTCTGCAATTGAGGAAAACGGGACCCAAAGCTAAAATGGAAGAACCTATTTATAACTATATCAATGTATAAAAAATTTATATATCGTATTTTTATAAGCTCACAAAGGCAAGGGGCATGACTATCTAGCAGTTTCAAAAAGGTGTGTCCTAAGATGGGCTGAGAACTTTCTAGCACCATTAGAGGAGGAAGAATTTGAATTTCCAGAGGAGACTGTTCCTGAAGGACAGTCTGACACACCCCCCCCCCCACTGCTTATGCACTGGAGTCTGACTGCAAAGGACTTGAGATGTGAAGTTGCACTGTTGATGATGAGGGAGCAGATGGTTCTCTGATGGTTCTTGGTATTCCTGGCAGTTTGTTACACTTTGATAACCACTCTGACAACAGTGAAACAACGCCTTACTGATCGGATTTGTGATTGAATTTAAGCAGGCCTTGCCAATGAGTCATCTATTGTCAAGTCGTAAATTTTGACCAGACCAGTGCTTCTGTTTTTTTGGCGACGTTTTCTCCACCTCTTTTAAATCCAGAAGATAACTTTGTACATTCGTGTGATGTGGGGCTGTAGGACACGAGAGGCTGAAATGGGAATATTGTCATGGGCTTTGAATGTCCTACATATGACGTTACTGTTGGAATGTGGATAAAATAATAATACTCTGTAGTATAACTTGGTGTGCCATAGTTGAATCAGCGATATGCCAGAGCAATAAAAGTTACCATTTAATATTTAATTATAACTAAATTCATAAATACATGTAATTGGAATCCTGAGATTTATACCAACAAAACCCACGTGACGGGGACCACATCACGAAGATAGGAGGGTTGGGAGGGTTGAAGTGTGTTGAAGGTAAGTGATAGGACTTTGTACTCGATTTGTTCAGGTGTTTTAAGCCAGTGGAGTGATTTAAGAACAGGAGTTATGTGGTGGTGTTCGGAGTTTTGGTGACAGCACAAGCAAGAGCTGCAATTCGTAAATGCGCAAAATATTTAGGTCTCCTTCCATCACATCACAGCTTTGTTCCAATTGGATTTGAGACTTTGGGACCACTCAATCTGACAGGTCTTGAATTTATTTCCGAATTGGGTCGCCGACTAACTGCTGTTTCTGGTGATCCAAGTGAGACAACCCATCTTTTTCAGCGCCTCTCAAATTGCACACAGCGTATAATGCAGTCGCTTTCAGGGGCACGTTTGCAGATCTCAAAGAAGCTGAGGACTGATGACGAATTATTCACTTTATAAACATTAACTACTTAAAAGTATTTTAATTATTATTTTTAATAATAAAATCAACAGTGATTAATAATAATAACCCGCTTCGGAAGTACCTAGATTGAGCCGATGAAGCGCAGCATTCTAGCAAGTTTTCTCGAATTGTTGACATGTGCAGAATTATGTGGCGCAATGTTTATTTAGGAAGGGAAAGTAAATGTGTGGTTTTCTGTTGCCAAAGCAACGCGTCGTAAATTTGCCAGTTAAACATGGACTCGTTTGAAGGGAATTTTGCCTCTGAGTCGGTGTATGTCGATGCGGAGTCCATGTCCCGTGTAATGGAGCGCTTGTACGAGATGCATCGCAGTCGGACCCTGTGCGACTTGAGCCTCGGCGTAAGTGACGCCGTCAACCACTGGCTTCCCGTCCATCGCTGTGTCTTGGCCGCCAACAGCCCTGCCTTCCACGCCCTACTTAGCCAATTGCCCACCCCAGAAGTTAGACTGACAGTTGGGAGCGTCGCTGTGGTTGAATCGCTCGTCGAATACATGTATTTGGGAAGACTGAGAGTTAGTCTGTCGTCCGCAAGGGATATACTAAGACTCGGAAGGGATTACACAATTGGAAATGTCGTCTGTTTAGTTGAGCAACATCTGTCCAAGTCGCTGAGTTTGTCCACTTGGGTCGAGATATTTCGGATTGCTAGCGAGTTTCAACTGACCTGCATTGAACAGCAGACAGCTGAGTTTATGGCTGCAAATGTTGCTAAAATTCTAGAAGGAGACGCAGTCGAACAGCTGGATTACGAGCTGCTCAGAAGACTTCTGACTGGCAGTAAGTCTGCTGCTGGGTGGCACTGGAAAGTCCAGGTTGTTTTGCGTTGGATCGAGGGTTCGTATGACGAACGGGCCAGCAGAGTGGCCAAACTGTTTGATCTTGTCAACGTCGAAGAGCTTGATGCGGCTTCATTAAAAGTAAAACTAAAGGACGAATCTCTGAAAAATAGCCATGATGCATTTCTTTTTGCGGTTCATGACTGTCTTAGTCATGCAGACAATTCTGCAAAGAAATTGAATTCCACGAACCATAGGACTGACAAAGAACTTGTAAGAGAAAGTGTTGCCAAAGATCTCGGGAAAGTTATAGAAAATGATGGAAATGCAGCTGAACAGTTTGTGAAGTTAAAAGAGAAGGGGAAAATTGCCAATGGAAGAGAAAATACCGAAGATGGTGGCAAGTGCTTTTTGAGATGTTACCGCCATTGCTCGAAGAGGAAAAGTCACTTGAACAAAATCAATGAAGTAAACACTTCTTGCCAGTCAAGAAACACGGAATCAGTTGACTCCTTGTTCTCTCTACAGCCAGATAATCAATGGCAGAATAAAAACGAATCATCTGCAGGGAGATCACTCCAGTGTGCAAAGGAACCGAGTGAATGCGTAACAGGTAAGGGACAAAATCAAAGAACTTTCAAGTCCGGCGTTTCGTCCTCGGAAAATGAAAGGACATCAAAACGAAGGCCAAGTGTAGAATCTCTCAGAAAGCAGCAGTTGTTGTCTCGAAGCCTTAACGCTTTTTCAGTGTCTCGACGTTCTAAGGCCACAACAGTTTCAGAAGACGGCTTCAAGAGGTCAAGCAGAGTTCGTAGGAAGAGAGCAAAGACAGGTATTTCTGTAGATTTGTTACGCCATCTGACAAGAAAAAGTTAGGTATATGCTCCATTTTTAAGAAGCCCCTGTTTATCGACAACGATCTTTGGATCCAGATGGTGAAGGTCTTTTGCAGTGATTGGCCAGTTTAGCTTGATCTGCAAGAATCAAAGTGTGAGGAGTTTCTGCAAAGGCAACAAGTTAACACTTTATCTTTATCTTTACTTATTAGCCTTTCCAGTCTATTCTGTAGCGTGCTGCGTCTGTAATCCAACAGTTATGGGTTCACATCTGCTGAGTGGACTTGGGGTAATAACCCCTTACAAGTTGTATGCTCTTGCTTGTCTTGTGCAACCTGAGATTCAGGTTTACTGACCTTGAATGCATAATGAATGCAGCAAAGAAATAAAGAAATATTTATTTCAAAACTTGGTTGTTGTTATTATTATTATTGTTATTATTATTATTATCATTATTATTATTACTGTTTTATTATTATTTATTAACTTCTATAGTGCTGGTATCTACTTCACAAGGCATCAACCGATGGCACACCAACACCAACCCGCAATCAAGTCAAAATCCAGAAGGTGAGTCCATGAAGACAGAAGCTGCTTGCGGTGGATGAGCAATTTGAAATCTGAGGTAAGGGTGATGTCGGTGCAAAGTCGACCGTAAAATCACTGAAGCGTGTTATAAGAAGACAACTAATTTGGAATGTGGATGTTTGCAGCGGACGAGATGTACAATTGTCCGTTGTGTCCGAAGCGCTTTCTGACGTGTGCCGCCCAACGACAGCACACAAAAGGCCATGGCTGTGAAACGGCTCTGCTCTGTGAAGTCTGTGGTTTCAGCACCAGACATCTGGCCTCAATGAACGTCCACAAACAAAGCCACTACGGTAGGAAATGATCACAGACTAATGGTTACAGATTAATGATTGTAGACACATACAGCATTATTAGCTACATGCTTATAAGGGCTCGTCAATCCACAAGGAGAACACTTCTCAGCTGCAATAAGGGTGCAGAGAAGACTTAAATGTAGGGAAAAGAGCTCCTTGAAAGCAGTTAAGGGCTTATGACAGAGTTGTGGACTGACCTGGATTGCAGCTTGGCTTTGGTGTGCCATGTGGACTGACCTGATTACAACTTGGCATTCCTCTTCCACAATCCTATTCAGATTCTTCCTCTTCCCCTCGCATAAGCAGCACAGCTGCAATTCTAAACACCATCCACCATAGCTATATGATTGTCTGAACCTTGGATCTTGACCTGGAACCAAATCTGACCTTACTTGCCAATCGATTTTGTGTTGACTAAGCACTTGTGAATTACCTGGTTCCATGACTTAGTTTTCTTTGCATGCTGTAGAAATATAGAGTTTAAGATTACAAAATGATGACTTTGCTTTACGAAATGGTGCTGCAGAAGTTTATTGATTGGATAAGATGAGTGACAGCTCATTGTGTTCCACCTCTGTCATCAGGAAAAAGACTCAAGTGTCGCTATGAGGGCTGCACGTACTCTGCCATCCGTAGCACTGACTTGGACGACCATCACAATGCTCACAACGGAATAAAGAGCCACGTCTGTGTCGTCTGTGGAAAGGCCTTCTCTGGTCGTAGGCACCTCATGCGCCACGAGAAAATACACACTGACCCGAGAAAGTTCGCCTGCCCCAAGTGCAACTACCGCACCGGTCGAAGCGACAAGATGCGAGAACACGAGCGAAAACATCACCAACCGAAGCAAAACACAGATGGAAGAAACTCGACAGCTGTTCTGGAAACTGAAACAGGAAATGGAAAACGAAGAAAGAAAACCAAGGAAATTCTTGGGTCTGGAGACTGCTGATCGGACTAAATCGCACATGATGGAAATTGCTTCTCTTGATGGGGATATGTTGGGCCAAACTTATTACAAGGAGTTATTGTCCTCCTTTAATTTGATTGAATTCATTCGAATTCTAAAGCGCTACTTAGGAGATTATCATAATCCTAATCTTAAGATTTCTACAGCGCCAAATGAAAGCCACGTCACGGGGACCAGCTTATTCACAGGCGCTCAGTCAAAACCAAATCGCTAGGCAAAAGGGGTTCAGTTCCAGGTCAAGATCCAAGTCAGGCAGAGAGACGGCGTGGCGGCTACAGTGGGCAATGTTTGGGATTGGAACAGAAAGAGAGATAAGAAGAAGAAAAGCAGTCGGGATAGGATCTGTGAAAGAGGAGTGTTGAAAGAGGAGATAAGTGCACGGACCAGTGTTTCCATGCTTTGCTTCAGAGGGTCTGTCGAGAGATACGGTAAGACGGAGGAGATAAGTTGCCTCTGAAAATGTCTCCTTGGAAGCGTTTGCAGCTTGGCATTGGAGAAAGGGAACAGTGTTCCAGAACAGTTGACAGAGGGCTCTTGTAACGGACTTCTCAGGCACAGACAACGTTCGTATGACTGGGCTAATACAGGGCGTGTCGAGTACGATAGAGGGACACGATGGGCCTTTTGGGCAGAAATTTCAGCAGGCAAGGAAGACCCTTAGCTGCACAAAGACAACATCATTGTCTGGTGGAAGGCAAAAGCAGTTGATCAGTACATAGTAGTCAACCTATGAGTGTCCAGCTCTATTACAAGTACGTAGGACAGGTAAAATGGAAGGCTCGTGATGTAAGAAAAGCCCACAGTCTTTTCGTTTTGCTGTTGGGAAACTATGGGGCGTTGCACTTGTGCTACAGGAAAGCCCCTACGCACGTCCCTACAAAAGTTTTCCATTCATTGCCAGTTCACCTCTGGCAAAATTTTTATATCTTTATGTGGTCATTGCTGTCTGAAAGAGTCCGACAAAAGTGGTTTGATTATTTGTTTTTACTTGAAATTAAACCTATTAACTCACAAATCAATAAAACTTAAACCTATTATGTAACTCACAATCCAGTAAGACCACAGAAACTTCACAGCTCGAGCTACAAGAAAAGCAATACTGCACAATAAAACAAAGACTACCTCACTCTCTGTCTCTGTGAGTGTGTCTGTCTTGCCTTCCTCTTATATGTGTGCCTATTACCCAGGTTCTGTCATCTGTCTCTCTCTGCATTTGCAAGAGAGGTCTGCAAACTGTGATATACTATAAAAACGCCAATGCAGAGGTCCAACACATCACATGGTTTGCAAGCAAAATTTACAAAAGGCATAAACTGGCCTTCTTGAGAAACAATTTTTAAGGATACTTTTGATTACAAAAACAAAAAGAAAGCATTCATTACAACCTAATGAAGTGTACAAGTCAATCAGTTTAAAGTTAATTACATAAAAGTCATTTCCAAACTGTCGTGATCTTTTCATCACCTTGGGGTCGAAGCTGCGGTGATCACTTTACGTGCCTTCTCGTATTTGAAAACAACGTTGAACATCTCTCCTCCGAGCTTTGCAGCCAGCCATTTGTTCTTGAGAACAGCCGCTTTAAGCGTCTCACAGCTAAACGTTGCAAGGAAGTTGGTGTGAATGGCTCTTCCCATTCCCTCGAGAACCACGAGATCAGTTCCATACTCCTTCATCCTCTCCGTCAAATCAAAATCTATGTACCTGAAAGAGAAACAGATCAGATGCACAGATAACTGATCAAAATAAACTGCAAACAAATAATTCTGCAAGTATACAGAAATGCATTTGAACAGAGCTGTTCAAGAACCCTAGAAGCACTGGAACTTGGCTCTGGAACAAGGCTACCCAACAGACCTAAAAAAGTGTATCTTAAGATTAACTGAGAATGCTTCTTGTATATCAGCCAGAATAGTTTGGATTTTCAGTGGAGAATTGTTCGAGAAAGATGGTCCAATGCATGAAAAAGTGTGCTGGGCAGGATGATGGGACAAGAAGGTCCTCTGAGCTGCAGAACACAATGCAAGGGAACCAAAAATAACAAGCAAAAATTAAAAATTAAATCGTAAAAAAAAGAAAAATTGTTGCAAATGTTCTCATCTGCCAAAATTAGCATGAAGTCAGACTGCCAACATTTCATTTCCCAGGAAACGTGGACAACCTGACAGCCAGTCACAAGTCAGGCAATTAGTTTCGAGGTTTCTGGAGTTGCAGGCCCAATTAGAATTAGAATTACCCCACATGTCTGATTGCCACAGATGGGTCGTGTACCTGAGATCGAGACAAGGAGAGCCCTGTCCCGATTCCATGACTAAGAGACGACCATTGGCCAAAGCATCACTGATGTCTTGCGAAATGGCTGCCACTCGCTTCGTCAGAATTGTCAACTCATTGTACGTCACATCGTTGAGCACCGGCCGTGAATTGGCGCACAGAATAACCTTCAACATATAATCTCCGTCTATACAGCAGAAACTAGTCAATCCAGGTACAACTTTAACACATATGTTGGTCGACTGAGGATAACAATATTCTTATATCTGTTGGTCTCATCAAGTATCACTGGTTGCAGCACCTGGTTAGATAAGTTAGACTGCCATTAGTGCTACACAGACCTATTAAGAGTCACAGAGACAATGGGTCGTGTGCAGTATTTGTTCGTATGACGGCTGAGCGTGGAACAGAGATATGTCGTCTGATTTAAATGTAGTACTTTGTCGACTATAAGAGAGATTTTAAACTGGATTCTTTGCTCGATTGGCAACCAGTGTAACGAATGCGATATTGGTGTAATATGCTGACACTTGGGTGATAACTGTAATGACGTAATACAGAACAGTATGATGATAATGAATAGACATTCTGTTTTGTCGTTCGATTGCCGTAGTCAGTTTTGCGCCTCAGTCGAATAATCTTTGGAACTTGGGACCATGCTTCTCAGGAGTTTCTATTTGCAGCTAAGCAACTGAGCCACACATACTTTATCTTTCTGTTTCTAAAAATATCTTTTAAAAGTAGATTGGTTGGTGACAGGATTTCAAGGGTTCTGGCGAAACTCTTACGTGAAAGTGAAGCAGTTGACAGAGAGATGCAGATGTACAGTAAGAGGGTCAGAGGGTCAAGCAAAGTCCACTTACTTTGGTCCCTCTTTTGAGAAGAGCTCGAGCAAATGGAAATACGCCGAGGATGATATCTAAGCCACTGTTGTCAACGAATATGACAGCACATTTGTGCGGTGGACCGCGAAGTCGCTGAAGCCAGGCATGAAAGTCGTCGATCAACCATGGCCGACCTTCACAGAAGACATCAACCAAATTCAACCAAGTTGTGGCACCATGAAAGCCTCAACTATCATCAAAAGATACAAATCTTGTGCATTCCGTTTCCTTATAACTTTTTTAACATTTGCAATTTCTATGCCTATGTTTACACTCAAAATTTCCAAACTGCTAATTCATCAAACAAGTCTGCATTTCACAGATGCGTGTAGTATTTATGTAAGTGTGTGTGTGCAGGTATGTATGAACATAAGTTTATGTATCCATACATGTTTGGCATATATACGTATGCAAACATGTATATACACAGATGTATGTATGCACATACGTATATATGTATATATGCATGTATGTATGTGTTTACGTCTGAAGAACCCTTTGACTGCACTGCACAGAATCAAACTGATCTCAACAGAATCGACCTAAGGTCGGTTGAAAAAGTAGATGAGGCTGTAGTTTACGTTGTAGTTTGTCAAGTGCTTCTCTGAATCCCAGATGAGACGCTTCCATCAGAGCCGCAACTTCCTTCGCTCCCCAGTCGAAGACGTTTCCGGCCAGAAGTCCCTCGATGAGATTCAGCCACCGATCGTCCTCCGTAGATTGCCCATCGATCGTTTCCAACCGACCGGATAACAGCTTCAACGCCTGTTCGTTCTCCTGCTGCTTTTGCTAACAATAAACATCGACGCTTTCCAGCTTCACTTAATCTCAGAACATCTCTTAAAAGCGCTACCTTCGACACATTCTAAATGATGCTGATGTTTATTACGAACGACAAGTTGATGTTATTATTTATTATTATTTCTGCATTTAATAAGCGTCACAAACTTAATTACACAGTAACTGCCTCAAGAGAGGAGGCTCAAACCCATACTCTAAGCTATCGTGTACTGTGCCCCACTGGCTGACTGGCCATAGAATTTGGCTTCTTAGCAGATATGCAAATCAATGTCAATATTACCTGGTTATCAGGCAGAGACCAATTAGAATCATTTATTCAAACTTAATTACTGCAAAGTGGTGAACATTGAATTTTATGTTGAATTCCAGTATGACTTTCTTCGTTGAGAATTATGATTTATTATTATTATTATGATTGTTATTATTATTATTATTAACTTCTATAGCACCAGAAGATCAGTCTGTTGAGACAAAGAGACAGCCTATGGTGGACAAGCAATTCGAAAAAGAACGATGAATATGATGACAATGATGATAACATCATCCTTATCATCAAAAGGGGCAGTGAAGCAAGTGTCATACCTGAGAATAGAGATCAATGAAGTGGAACTCTTCAAGACAATGTTCTCTTGTGTCTAACAGACTTCGGACAGTCAGAGACCCATAAGCACTAAATCGAAAACACACAGACAAACATAGGAAACCAAGACATCACTAGTGGCTGCAACTTTTAAGTCAGTGATAAACGGTTGAGAAGCAACTGAGTTCAATGTTGTTTCACAAAGAACAGATTCTTCAGACAAATTTTCAAGCAAATTAAACATGAAAAATATGCCTTATGTCACCTAATTACTATACCTTAAAATTTAATGAAATGATAATCTAATCTAATGATCTAATGCACAAGGCATCAACTGCTGGTTGCTTCAAGTTAAATTATAGTCTGTGGTGTGTAAAAAGAGACTTGATGTAATTCTATAAAAGGGTATACAAAGAAATTTAGGTTTTCCTCAAAAGAAGACTCTTCAACTTAAAAATCTCTGTTGGTTTTTCATTAATTAATTGTGAATTCTGTAGAAAGAGACGCAACTGACTGACCATGGACTGAGCTTCAAGTCCTTCAGTCGGCCGATGTATTTCTCCGTGAATCGTTTTGCTCTCTGCTCTGCGTCTGCTTTGCTTGGCTGTGAACTGATTGCACGCTCTGCAAACTGTGACAAGATCAGAAAGCGACAGATGAAGCCATTTACCAAACACACCTACTAAAGCCCAAAGAAATTCATACTTACTAACATTGCATTGGTCATGTTTGCAGCTGAGCTGAATGATAATTCAAACCCAGGGACCAGAGTTCTGAGCAGCATCTACGCACGTGGGTAAAACAAGTGGGTTACCTTAGCCATTCGCAGGTAGGCTGCTTTTACAGTCCAAACTGTACCACATCAAAACAGAACAGATAGGCTACTGAAGGATGGACCGATATGCTTGTGCATAGCTTCTTGAGGCTGCTGTAGAAATGTCTTAGCAGAATGACAGCCGTAGTATTCTGGATGGCTTCTGTACAACATGCACCTTCCTGATCAACCTCAGTCAATGTTTGCTTTTACCAACTGTTTGTACATCATTCGCCTGAGGATCAACTCTAACGTCATTTAGATATTCAAAAGAAGCGCTATATAAACTTCTTGCTCCATTAGATACGTCACAGCTAAGCTACGTCGGCGGACCTTTTCCGTGGCCTCCTCGAAGCACTGGAGCCAGTATTCGCGTGCCTCCTTGTTCTGCGTCAGATCCTCTGTGTCCGGAAAGTAACTGGCCGGGTCAAGAAGAAGGGGACAGGTGACCAACGGCTTTGCAAAACGATCCAACTCCAGCATATCAAACTGTCATAAGAAACAAAATTCTGACTATCATTCAAACGTAGCTATGATCTCTTATGATTTCAAAAAGAATTTTCAGGAGATTTAAAAATTACATTTGATGGCAATTGCCCATCAAGATCTTCTTCTTCTTCTTATTCTTCTTCTTCATCTAGTTCTTCTTTGTCTTCTTCTTATTATTAATAATACTATTATTATAATCATTATAATTATTATTATTATTATTCGGCTACTTGAAAAGCACAAGCAGTTGGAAAAAAGATAAATCTGCAATTCTTTGCAAAATAAAAACAGAAAGAGAAGGATCATTGAGAGCAGGTGATAGTATTAGTATAATTAGTACTACTATTACTTGGGCATGAATTACTATAACTAATTAACGGATAGCTAGAGCTTTCTGGTTGACTTATGGCGGCAGAATGGGGGGGGGGTAGTTAGTCAGCCTGAAGTGCTGACAATGGTCAAACTGACGTCAACGGATCTTTGCAATTAATGAATTTTAACTTCAACAGAACATTTCTACAGCACCTCTTGAGAATAAATCTCTCGAGATACAACAGATCTTTATGGCTAAGATCGATCTTCATAGTTAAGAAAGATCTTTATGCCTAAGATTGATCCTCATAGTTCAGACAGATCTTTGCAAACAAGATCTTTCTTTGTGAGTATAATAAGTCATATGATGAGCCGAAAGACACAGACCGTTGCCATTCGTTTGGAGAGGGAACGTTGATTTCCTGACTTGGGAGAAGCGAGACCTGAACTTCCAGCATAGTTTTCACCCCAAGTCGTGTATTCACCCCAACTGTATTTCTCAACATCTGAAAACAAAAACATCTTCACAAACACTCAGCCAGTCGGTCTCAGTACACGGGAACCTTAAATGATGTGGCGCCCATACAAACGGGCAGCGGTGGTGAAGGATCTTACCAAATAAAATCATTGTAAAATGACCCCAGGGTCAAGGCCATATGGTCACTGTGTACAATTACATTTATTTTCTAGCTTCGAGTCAGTCAGTGTAAGGATGAGAGCCCCACAACAGTTTTCTTGAAGATTGGCTGTTTAAGAAATTCTTATTAAACCACATTATTATTATATTATTGTTGTGTAGTAACAGTATCAGCATGAGAAAAATCACTTTATACTTAGGACACAAACTTTCAGCAAAATGAATAACAAGAATATCAAAACTCTTAATGAACAGTGCACACATGGTAATTAATAATTAAATAAATACTAATTAATGAACAATGACAATTAATAATGGATTAATGAAGTCGGCTGAGCTGACCTTCTTCTTCGAGTCCCTTGAGGAACGCACCGATTGCACCCAGGTATCCCTCGTGCCGAAGAAACAATGCTTGCACCTCACCCTTCAAAACCACAAACACTCCTCTGTGTATCTCAACCTCTCAACATTTATACAGCACCTTTTCCATCTCCTTCTATGACACAATCAACTATCGACAGACACTGCACTTTCAGTGCCTTCACCAAATTTACAATTAATTAAATCATTAATTAATCAAACAGAGGCATACTTTGGGCATGTGCTACAAAAGAGTGGAGATTGCTTAGAGAATGAAAACATCCACGGCACAATTCCTGGATCCTGAGGTCAGGGAAGACCCATGACGATATGGATCGACAACTTCAAGTCACACACTGAATTATCGTTCAACCGGTTATTACAGGAGAAAGGGTCCTAAGCAGATGGCACAAAACAGTCCATGGTGCAGCCAATCCTTGGCTTGAGGAAGGTTGAAGCCAAGACAAGACCAAATTTACATTTTGCCAGTGTTATAAAATATTAAATTTGACATCTGAAATGCAGAGCAGTTATTTGTATTAAGCTGACACATTCACTTGTGCAGAGCAAAACGACCAAAAGAGAGTCAGATTGAATGCGGTGACTGAAGGCAGACACTGTTCTTACTTTGGACCAGTAGTTGATGGCATAGCTCATCGTATGCATAGTCATTGGGTGTCCACGAATGAAGTAACCGCCGAAATAAATCTTCCTCAGGTTGTGCAGTTTAGCTGAGAGATAAGCGATCTGTCCGATGTCGTTGCTGATCGTTATCAGGAGACTCTTAGCCACATCAGCATCGCCAAACGAACCCACTGACAAACAAGTAAGCAAGTCAGTCAGTCAGTCAGTCATTCAGTCAGTCCACTGTGTAAAGAAACGAAAGCAGTTGTCATGGAACAAGTTGTCATGGTACAAGATGAGCTAACAAAATCTTTTGCTCAAATTGAAATTGTTCTCTGTCAGAGCAACCCAACCAACATTGCCTCTGAGCAGATCTCTTGAAAAGGCACTAAATAAACTACATATTACAGTACATAACTTTACATAGCATGTCATACAGTAGCCAAAAACGACCAACGGAGAGTAAAGTAAATGAAGATCATAATTCGACGGAACTGACTTTCCTTGTCTCGTGATGACCGAGCCGCTCGGCCAAAGCTGCTGGCGATGAGATCCGGGGGAAGCCCAAGAGCGCTGTAAGCACCACCATAGATATCTCGCACCAGCATATCCACATTTCTATGGTCACCCTTTTCAGCAATTGTGAGAAGCTCGTCAAACCCCTATATGAGACCAGAACAAGTAAATTCAGTCTGGTATATTAATTATATATTAATATATTGATTGATTGATAGATGAACAGAAGAGGTAGAAGAGAGGCAAAGACATGAAGAGAGAGAGAGAGACAGAGACAGAGAGACAGAGAGAGAGAGACAGAGAGAGACAGAGACAGAGAGAGACAGAGAGAGACATAGAAGAGCCTTGCCTTGGCTTTTGTTAAGATCGAGCCAAGGCCCCAGAACGTTCCTCCTCCCATTGAAGTTCCTCCAATTCTCTCAAACTTTGTGTCTGATTCAACCTACACAAAACCAAAACAACAAAATTGACTAGACATTGGCCACACTCTCAGCCAGAGGTCCTTAGAGAGCCACACCAAGCGGTCAAATAGCAATAAGTGATACATTTTAGAATTTCTTTGCAGCCTCAACTCACTTGACTCTGATATAAAAGAGTAAACAAGAAAGACACTGCTGAAAGAAACTTGTAAAATTAAACTATTTCTTGAAATTACTCAAATGACTTCTAAAAGAAACAATTTTAAAACAGGTAATAAGTAAGAACGTAGTGTCTTTCTGAGGCATCCATCATTCGACTGCATCTGTGGGTGTCTCAGCATCTCAGTCGAATGATCCTTTGACCTCATGACCTTATTATTATTTCTGCATTTATTAAGCAGCACTATCTAATGACTGAACATCAATCGACTGCGCTGAGCAACTATTAGTGAAGGGCTTGCTCAAGGTCCCTGCACAGTAACCATCTCATGGGAGGTTCAAGCTCATGCTCTCTGTTTTACAAGCCAAGCGCTCTAACCAATCGACCGCCATGCCCCTTCCCACTTCTCGGCAACTCCTACAGAGGTGTCTAAATAATTGTCTCTTATCGTCTTCATTGTCCTTGCAGGACTTTTTATAGCAAGATGTGTAATCAAGTGTGTTACCTTGTTAACCCTCTAACCCTTACCTTGTTACCTTTTACATAATAAAACTTGGTGTAATTTTCCCTGGCCATAGGTGTTAAGTGTTTCGAGGGAGACGTTGCGAGTGACCTTGATGAGGCTGACACCGGAGCCGATGTTGACCAGAAGATAAGGAAAGACGACGTCAGGATCCGTCATCTGGAACTTGTACTCGGGGTTGCCATGGCGCTGGTAGATGAACGCCTCATCCGGAATATTCTTCAGCAGGAAATTACATCCCTTTATCAGGCACTGCATCTCGTCCTCCTTATCAACCCTTCAATCATCAACACACTGGACATCAATCCATTCAATCACTCATCCAGTCAGTCGTTCACTGGCCAAGCAACAGTCAGTCAGTCAGTCAACCAGTCAGTCAGCCAGCCAGCCAGTCAGTAAGTTGCCTTGTGAAGTTCATTCTAATCCGAGAAAATCAGTTGCTAAAGGCAACAACTGAACACAAAAAAGAACAGCTACGAGTAGCAAACAAAACAGCTGCTTCTAGGGGCAAGTGGATGAGGGGAACCTGTGTACTGCTAGATTTTTGTGCCAATGATTCATGACTTACGCTCGATTCTGTCAACTCACTGAACTCCGAGTTTGCGGGACAGGATGTCTTTGTACTTGTGAGCTCCACCACCCGTCACTTTGATGACCTTGTCCTTCATGAACTCTGGTGACCCAACGAGATTCTGTTGGATGAAGTCAACGCACGTCTCAATGTACTTTGTCTCAAACTTAATGAAGTGCAGCTGATCTCGCAGCTCCTCCTCCTCGGACACGTGGTAGATTGTGTCCACTCCTCCGTTGTTATTCGTCTGGATTTCATCAAAGACACACATCAGCACAGATCACCAATCTCATTCCACAGTCAGTAAATTATGCATTAAGTAAGTTATGCATTTGCTAATACGTCAACATCACTCCTCCTCTATTCCTTTATCTTTTATCCCCTCTTCCTCCCCCATATTCCTCCTTCTCTTAGTTATCCTTCTCTTCCTCGTATTCCTCCTATTTCAACTCCCCATTCCTCCTGCTCTTCCTCCTCCTGCTCTTCCTATTCTTTATTTATCCCCTCCTAATCCTCCTCCTCTATTCCTCCTCCCCTCCTGGTATTCCTCCTCTTAATTTTTCTCTTCTTCCATCCAATTCTTATCCTTATAACCTGCCAGATCGCTCCCTCTCTTCTTCCCTTTAATTCATTCCAGGTCACTCAACGCTTGACTTCATTCAAGTTTTCACTGCTTTTAAACAATGTCTTCATCTGTTGACATACAAAAACTGTTTTCCTCTGAATCAAAATAACTTTGCAAGTTCAAGTCATCAGAAGTTCAATAGAAAGACAGAACATGTAGTTTTTCCCTCTTTGAGGCACCAGGGCCCTGACCCTAGTGTCCCCTCTAACTACTGCCCCATTTCTAACTTGTCCTTTCTTTCCAAGCTCCTTGAAAGGTCCGTCTCTTATCAGCTATCTCACTACCTCGACACTAACTCTCTTATGCCTCCACTTCAGTCTGGGTTCAGGAAATACCATTCCACCGAATCGCTTATGACTCGCCTTCATGCTGATGTATTTGGGGCTATTGATTGCAGGCAGGTCACCCTTCTGGCCATTTTATATACCTCTGATCTAGCTCGGACCCTCCTCCCACTGAGCTTTGCCGTCCTTCAGTATGCAGATGACACCCAGGCTTATGGCAGCCCCTGTCCTTGTCCAGAGGATTCTCGATGCCACCTCTGTCCTTGACCTATGGATTTCTTCCAATCGCCTCCGTTTGAACTGCAACAAGACCCAGTTCATCTGGCTTGGTGGCCGTTTGCAGCTCGCCAAGTTTGATCTTTCCTCCTTACACCAGAGATTTCCGGATATCTCTTTCTCTACTACGGTCCGGGATCTCAGGGTTGTGTTGGATCAGGAGCTTACCCTGTCTGCTCATGTCAACACCGTCTCTCGCTCTTGTTTTTACCATCTTCGTCAGCTCCGCACCATTCGCCGTACTCTTTCCTTCCACGCTATCTCCACTCTGGTCCATGCGCTCATTTGCACCAGGGTCGACTTTGGTAACGCCATCTTTACCGGCCTATCGCTAGCCAACACTGCTAAGCCGCAATCTGTGCTTAACTCTGCTGCTCGTCTCATTGGGGGCATTCCAAAATATGGCCACATCTCGTCTTATATTCGTGACACTCTTCACTGGCTCCCCCGTCAAGCAGCGTGTCCACTTTAAGATCCTCTCCCTCATGCGCAATTGTGTTGTTGGGTCTGCTCCCCTTTACCTCACTGACTTCTGCACTTTGGTCTCCTCGTTGCCGGGCCGTAGCACCCTTCGCTCGGCCACTCAGGATCTCCTGTTTGTCCCTCGAATGCGCACCGCTACCGCCCAGTCCAGAAGCTTCGCCTACGTTGGACCCACTTGCTGGAATCGTCTCCCTCGAGAATTGCGACTTGAGCTCCTTTTGCTATCCTTCTCAGTGTTCCGTAGGGGCCTGAAGACTGTACTGTTTAACAGTGATTTTACTCCTACGGGTCGGAAGCACCTCTGTTGAGTTTATCCTCTAAGAGGCGCTTTGTAAATCTCAAATTACAATTACAACATGAAACGCCTGAAACGGAGTTTCTCAGCCTCTGCAGCCGACGACGATGTCTACCTTGGTTGTTTCAACAACAAGTGATCGTTTCTTTGGCACGGTCGAGTAGTAAGCCAACTTAGCCAGAGATCCACCTAAAAACAGATTTAAAAAACCCATATTAAAGGTCAAGATCTAACTCCATAGGATTCGATCCACTTTTACTCTAACGTAACAATAACACTAACATCATACTCCACTTGTAAGAACAGAACTACATCCTCGCCTGTGATTGCTTAGTGCACACGTCTTTTTTAAACAGGCACTATATAAATTTACCAGTACAATACAACATCCTCTCTGACAGCTATTGTCCAAGTCTGTTGAAGCAGACTTTCTCTTTTCTCCAAACTATCCTTCTCCAATCTCTAGACACTGATTTAGGTATCAATTCAATCACTTGGATTGGTGATAGCTATTGAAACCGATACTAGCAACATGGAAATAACTTTTGGATCTGATTGAGTTAGAAATGCTGATCTGTCGATCAATTAATCGACTTGTCAATCAATCACGTTATCAATCTGTCAATCGATCAGTCAATCAACCAGTCAATCAAGCAGGCAAAATCAATCACTAAAATCAAACGTAGGTACAGTACTAAGCACTCTTTGCATACTGTTGATGCGAAAAGGCATTGAAGCTGTTACCAATGTCAAGGCAGAAGAACTTGGCAAAGACGGAAATGTCACTCTTGAAATAGAGTGCCATGTCTAAACTGGCGCCATCGCGAATTGATCCAGTTGCATCGTCAACATACGACGAAGTCGATCGAGATCTTCCATCACATGATTTACAGTCCTGGGCAGAAGATGCCAAACTGCCTGCCTCTGAAGTCAAACTCTCAGTCACACAGTCGGACGATGAGGATGGGCTGCTTGCCTCCTCCTTGCAATTCATCCTTTTCCAACTGGCTGATAACTGTAACCGTAATCGTAACCTAGAATTTCTAAAGCGCCACTGCGAGCACCGGCTTCTTATAAGAAGTGTGTCAGGTGAAAGATACGTTTCGTCTCTTTTGTCAGTCACGAGGGATCTTTGCTCCAAAGACTCAGCATCAAGTGCAGGTCATTAATTGGTCCGAGCCAAATGAAAGGTCTCGAGAGCCATAGACCTCTGGACAATCATATTCACAGCCACTCTCCTCCACACAGACGTGAAGTGCCCACATAACAGCAAGGACTACGAACTCTGAGTACCGTCAAACCAAAATGTCAACCAATTGGATTCATATCTGTCAATTCCGGTGACCCAATGGCTTCACATTGTGTGATTGGCTCCTCCTCCAATTGGCTACTCATCGTATAACTAACTCCACCTCCCCTGTGTGCAGTCCCAGTAAGCTATTTCCTCCCCACCACCTGAGTCAGTCTACAACCCTCAGACGGAGGACTGCCCCTACCCCCCACTCCCTAAGACCAGTCGTGCGTCTATGGCCGAACCCAGCCGCATCACCGGCCAAGCAGCACCAGGGGCCTGTAACCTATAATAGTAACCTATTACCAGCGTTCCCAATGCAGGCAGTGGACACCTACGGCTCATGGCCCATGGATCATGATGACGATGATGATTACCAGCGTTCACAGCCTACAGGGACCAAATGTGGACCAAATAACTTAGTCAGAGCCCGGTGACTCTAATGACTGGAGATTAGTCACAACTCCATGACATTACAGCCGAAGCCATGAAAGAAAGATTGCTGTTTAGGTAGAATAGCCCTAGAGTTCTTGTTGCCTCGGATAGAATAGCCCTAGGGTTTTTGTTGCCTACCTTCACTCTGGCAAGGCCAATTTAGCTCGTGATATACTACCAAGTGAATTTAGATCAGGTCAAAAACCGACCCTGGATCATTTATATGTAAAATTTCATGTGGAATTAGGTCAGGCCAACAGGTAGGCCAACAATATTCTGTTAATATGCCGATATTCATGCAATTTAAATGTTGGCCGTGTTTTGATCGTAATCGTAATCGTAATCCCAAGATTTCTACAGCGCCCAACGAAAGCCGCGCCGCGGGGACCAGCTTATTCACAGGCGCTCAGTCAAAACAAAATCGGTAGGCAAAAGGGTTCGGTTCCGGGTCAAGATCTAAGAGTCAGGCAGAGAGAGACACCGTGGCAGCTACAGTGGGTGATGTTTGGGGCTTGTCTGAACACATCACAGTAGCTGATTCACTTGCAAACCCGGCTGCCTCTGCTAGGCTAACAGTACTCGGCAACACACAAGTATATCAGCCCTTCACAGCAGAAAATGACCTTTGTTCCAGGTTAAAGCTTTCATCAAGTGCATAATAAATTAATATGGAATCATTAGAGTCGAGCTAAGGAAGACAGATGCAGCCAGCAATCAGAGACAGTAGACGAGTCTCATCGAACTGATGCTTCTTCTTCTTCTTCTGTCTTCTCTTCCGCCACTCATGGCGATGAGGCCTTTATGAAACTTCTCCAAACTTCTCTATTCCTGATTGTTTCTCTAACTCCAATCAAGCTTGTGCCTCTTTCTCTCAGATCTTCCTTGATATTATCTATCCAGGTCTTTCGTTGTCTTCCTCTGCTTCTCTTTCCTTCTATGTGTCCGTGTAATGCAGCGTTTGGTAGTCTTCGCTGCGTCATTCTGATTACGTGCCCAAACCATCTGAGTCTTCTCTTTGCGATTTTTTCTACTATTGTTTCATCAGCTCCTAGTTCTTCTCGTGTTTTTTCATTTCTGATCTTTTCTCTTCTGCTTCTGCCTATTATTCTTCTTAGCCAGCCCATCTCTGCCACCAATAGTCTCCGTTCGTCTTCTTTTCTCAAGCACCAGCATTCTGATCCGTATAGTAATATTGGTTCTACTAAGGTATGATAGAGCTTCATCTTTGTTCTGATGGAGATGTTTCTTGTCTTCCACATTTTTCCCAGTTTTCCGAATGCTGTGCACGCCAGTCCAATTCTTCGTTTGATGTCTTCTTCACATTTTCCGTCTTCTGTTATTAGTCCTCCAAGATAGACGAATCTGGTAACTTGCTCTAATATTCTTTTTTCTATTCTTATCTGTAGATCCTCGTGGTGCTTTCCAATTACCATTGTTTTTGTTTTTTCCACATTGATTTTAAGGCCCATTCTCTTGCTGTTGTTATCTACCCTGTCTGTTATATCTTGTAGTTTCTCTTGTGTGTCAGCTATTAGGTCTATGTCATCTGCAAAGCGAAGGTTACTTAGTGGTCGTCCATTTAGGTTTATCCCGTGTTCTTCTTCTTTCTTGGCAAGTCTCATCACTATTTCCAGTAACATATTGAACAGATCCGATGACATTCCACATCCTTGTCTTACCCCTACTTTTATCGTGAACCATTCCGTTAGTTCTCCCTCCACTCTTACTGCGCTTTTCGATTTGCTGTATATATCTTCTATTAACATCACCAACTCCTCTGGTACTCCACAGTGTCTCAGTACTTTCGAACTGATGCAATCTGCCACAAATGACACCGTTTGATGCAGCATTTAGACTCTGGCAGGTGGTTAGGTCAAAGGTCAACGACAGATACATCCGCAATGCTGCAGTGCTCATCCACTGAGGTGGTGTTTGCAAAGTTCTGGGTTGGCACCGTAGAGGCCGATGTGTGTACACACAGATACCTAGATAATTAGCCTCAGCCTTAATTATCTATGAGTCTAGGGTGTTGAGCACTTCAATAACCTCGGCCAGGTCGCTCATCCTCTTTCACGGCTGTCGATCTGCACATTCCCCCTCCCCTTGCCCTCTCTCCTGCAGCTGTCCACTTAAGACTGAAAGAAAGTATTCAAGCTATCCTATCCTGCTTCTTTTCCTGAACCATCACCAACGAATTCCACCACAGCAACATACTGGCTTTCCGGCTTGACCACACCGGATTCCGATCCGGCACCGAAACTGACCAACTTGTGGATTTGAATTGATGTAGCACCAGTGTTTAAGCTGGTCTCTCTGACACAGCTTTTGTGTGGTGCTGAGGAACTTTAGAGATTTAGTATCTCAGTCAATTTCATGGATATAACACTGAGACAAGAAACGTGTATTTCAGCTGCCATATGATTTTCCTAAGAGGGAAGTCTTCAGAAGACCATACGAAGTGAAGAAGAGATACACTAGTGCTCCAGAAGAATTCAAAATGGTTGAGATGAGGCTTTGTCGAACATTCACAGTCTTTTCTTGGTCATCTATTACATGAAATCTTTCACTCAAAACTGAAAACACTCCTCTTCCATAGATCCTATCCTGATCCCTCTTCCTCTCCTTATCTATCCTGCCACTCCAATTCCAAGCACCATCTGACTGTCTGCCTGACTCTTGGATCTTAACTTGGAACTAATTCTGACCCTCCTGCCAGCAACTGTGTTTGACTGAGCACCTGTGAATAAGCTATTTTCTGCGACTTAGCTTTCACTAACATTGATGCTGAACTCAAAGTTCTCAACATCACACAGAGAACAATCAACTGCAATCATAAATACCATTTAAATCCAACGACTGTTACTACTGATCTTTTGCTAATCAACAGCAACGACCTTAGTCACCTGACAACCTTCATCTAAGTCCAACCAGCTCATCATCATTTCTCGGTTGGAAAACTGACAGTTGGATCAGCTTCTAAATCAAAAGCATGTACAAAAAACATTCTTATTGCTTCTGGTTTTTCTCGACTGCGTCCCAAATGCATTGGGTATCAGCTGACACAGATCTCTTGTGTTACTCGATTATGCAGTTCAGTTCAAAGCTCACACAAGTAAAAGTGACAAGATAAGCTAACTCAAGATAAATGTTTATTATGCTCCTCTATATGCAGTATAGCATACTTGACAGGTCCATCACTCGGAAATAGACTGTAAATAAGTTGTTTGGTCAGATGCTACGAAAGCGACGCAATCTTTGCTGGATTTTGTTTCCTCTGCCAGTAAAAGCAAATCTGTTCGATTGTCCGTTTGCTGTAAGGTTCAGGTGGTGCTACATAAATGCCCGTTACATTACAGCACACACTGAATATAGCGCATAAAATCGTCAACTGCAGTTGCTACGACTGCTTAGAAAAGTGTCCCTGCGAAACAGCAGGCAACTGAGATTGGATCTCACTTTACCCCTCCCACCAACTCGATCACTTTGAACAGACGCCTTGCGGTAGAAATTTAAATTTCGTGCGCTTTTTGTCACATTGTTTCATTTGCTTTTATACCCGAGAACCTAACGTCTACTTCTCAATACGTCTTTAAGGAACGGGATACTATTTTAAAACATAAAAATGGACGATAAAGCAAGTTTTGGCGAATATTTACCGATGTCAAGAGTAAATCGTTTTGCGTTCTTCAGATGCCTGAATATCTGGTCAGTTGGGAGTTCAATGCTTTCGGCATAAGCTCTGTCGGCCATTGTGTCCTTAATCTTTCCACTGTTAATTGATTTTAAATTAACTTTTAACATCCGTGTAGAGATTTTCAGCTTCTGTTTACATTTTCTATTGACCCGCAGATGAGCGTTTAGAGGTTGCACGAAACTTTTGTAGCGCATTTCAAGGTGATGTCTACTGACTCCCGGTTGTCACTTTCTGCACCTTCATAGGATCTCAAGGGGTGTTTCCAGTAGTGTTTCCAAATTGTGTAGTAAAATTTTGCAATATTATTCCATACCTAGGCATAAGTTCATGCATTATGTAATGCATATAATGATAAACGAATTTCGTGCAAGTTTTTTATGTGCATTCTGTGCATTGCAAAGAACTTTGTGTCGCATCTAAACGTTCGTCATTGCTCTGGTTTAGGATGCTCCTGGAAGCCGAAGACGAAATGCTTCTCTTTTGTGCAAGGCCTGTTCTTCAGTCAGCTGTGCAGTCCAGTCCAGCTTTTTGAAGCACCCATCATCTGCTTACTAGGCAGAGCCAAGAATTCAATGTCAAAGCTTCTTCTCTGCTTTCTCAGTATCCCAACACAACTTCTCTGTCCATTATCATCATTTTAGCATAATCTTTATTCTAGTATTCTACAGTATAGTATTTGCAATAGTAATAGCAGTAGTAAAAGCAGTGGCTTCAGCTGAGGTGGTGAAGGATCTCACCTGATAAATTCATTGAAAAATGAGCAAGGTCAAGGCCATACAGTCGCTACAGATAAACATGCACTTACATTTTATGTTCAGTGAGCAAGTGTCAACACTCCTACAAGTAGGCCGTGTTAGGCGTGGTCTATAGCGACCAATAGCGTTCATGTTTTCTGCTGTAGCCCATGGCTCCACACTTTCATCAATTTCAACTGTTGCTTTCGCTTGGCTCTGGTGCAGCTAAGGAAATGCAAAGTCCTTCTGTAACTTGTATTTAGAATTGCAGCGACTTTTAATCCAACAGGTCAGACTTGTTTGCCAGGGCAGAAAATCCATTTAAAAGATAATCTGCATAGCATCTCTACATGTTTGAGTTTATCAATTTGTTGGTTTCCTAGAGCAGCTTATAAAGCTTTAACCCTCAAAGAACCCGATCAAGAAATCTCAGCCTCACCAACCCTTCATATGAACACAACCTTTATTATAAAGATACTACTAATATCTTTTATCTACGGTATATACACAAGTTTTCACTGAAGGCAGTTAATTCTGAAGAATGTGAAAGTCCATCACGTCCACATCTGGTTCACACTTTTCAGTTGTCCATCTACAGTTACCCGCATGTTTTTCATATATTCATCTGTTTGTAATCCAAGAGTTAGTTTATTTATTCTTTGATAAAGAATGTTGGTCAACGGCTGTTCGCAGAAGCGCAATGTCCTTTGCCGTCACCTGACAACATCCTCCAATCCAAGACACTCCTCGATTGATCCACTGATCGACATAATCTCTCAAATGACGACTGCGATCCAAATCAACATCAGACCACCTAAAACAGAGTAACAGAAAACATTACTTCAAATATGCTGCATTTTGCTATCATTGCCTGTTAGCCTTCTACCTTAATATAGGATAATAGCAGTTTGAAACCTGGCTGAAGCTGTACTCCAGCTGTCTTGGCTGCAAAACTGGTGTATTAGGTTCATGAGAGATCAAGGCCAAGGCCAAGGCCAAGGAAATCATGTTGCAAAAGAAAAGGCTGAAATGTGAAGAAGTCAGTCTTACTTCTTGTCGTTGGTCCACGTCTGTCCGCTGTTTGGATAAGCGACAATCGTCTTAGTTTCTTTGATCGGCCGAGGAATTTCACCAAGAAGCGACTCCAGAAACCATGGTGCTGTGCAGTTGACTCCACAAGCGACGACCTGAGAAGATGATGCCAGCGCTGCCACTGCCTCACCAAACAACTCACCATGACGTGTGCGCTTACCATCCTAAGCAAATACACAAACGTTCACTGAACCTTTACTATACATCCCAGCCTCTGTCTATGCGTACAACTCAGCAACAGCAGTAGTGGCATCATCATCCAGACACATACATACTTCTGCCATTACAATACTCTCCGTACAGACACACTGCAACCAAATGCTGCAAATGATAAAGAAGTATTGTAAATTATAAACTGTTAACTAAAAATTCCAAGGCACCACAAAATAGCCAAGAGCAGGGTAACATCTTATTCACACATGCTATGTCAAATCAGAGAGTTTATCCAGAGATATGGTATCAAGAACAAGATCTGGTTGCCAGGAGACAAGAAGACTGAGGAACTGCTAAAGAAGTAGACAGAGGAGGTATGCATATTCGTTTAAGAAGACAGTCGAGTAATGCACCTGACAAGAGAAGGAGATCCAAGCCTTGGCATCAGGAATCTCCCTGAGGAGAAGAACGATGGCTTCAGCTTCCTTCTGCGACGGAATCGTCTCAAAGGCCAACAGATCCACTCCGTTTCGCCAGATGGCTTCCACTTGTGGCCTGTGCCACTCGACAAGAGCCTGATCAAGCAAATGCAACACACTTATCAGTCATTTAGTATTATTATTATTATTATTACTACTACTACTACTACAGTGCTACGATACTAATTGTACTACTACTGATGACCTCCACATAACTGAGGTGAATTCAGAGTTGTTTCCTCAACAGCTCCTGAAGTCTAAAGAGCGCCTCCATCTGAAAAACGGGTTCAAGTGAGTTTCAATTGCTCTGTGTGATGATTAACCAAACATCCATGTAGTTGAGACAAAAAGCCAAAAAGAAATGCCATTCTTAAGGGTCTCCACTCAACAACCTCTAACACTACGCTGCTTTTTATGGTAGGTGGAAATAAATCAGTAACCTTCTTCGTATTGTATAATATGTTGCCACAGAGTAAAGTACGAATCATCGAAGATTCATTTTCTGATGTTTCTTTATTTTGACTAGAAAAGGTAAATTGTTTCAAATGAGCCCTGATCAAAAAACACATACCATGATATTATAGGTGTTGCTTTGTGAACCACTTATCTCTTGTAAATTTTACCACTGAGGGTACATGCATATATTACCACTTGGTGTCCATTTTATCCTCAGTGGTGTTACTTGCACTTAACCTGTGCTGATAGAGAGTCAACATAGTGCCCATTGTATTCTGATCCATCAGCCAAATGAGCGCCATATGGTCCAATCGAACCAGCAACGAGAGGCTTCAACCGACCTAAAGGTGGACAACAGACAACCAAAATCACATTCGGAAAAACAATAATTTAAAATTACTTATAGTTTACCGTAGCAAAATTATCAACTGACGTCACTCCAAATTCATTGATCAGAAGCGATTGCCCACAGCTTGGCAAAGTCTGCTTCAATAAAATGCAAGATGTCACTGGCCAGCACCGAACTCGAACCAAGCTTTTGAGAGGTTCTAAACCAACATTCCCTCTAAGCTGTGAGCATGCACATGACTTTTGAGGATAACACACACAAAAATTTACTACCAGTGCACAATTTTGCAAGCATTCAAGTTACTTAAAAGTTAAATTTAGTTTACTGTTACAGCTTCTGGTATATTTAGCTCAGAAGGTGAAAGTTTCTACACTCTAAATTGTGAAACTGTATCATCCAGTGACTGCAGTCTCCTTAGAATTTTCTACTTTCAAAAAGTTCACCAACTCTCAATGGTCAGATGCACTTTTATTATTTTTATTAATATTAAGCTGCACAATTTACCCGTATTCTTCATCTCCTGCCAGAATTCATCCCTCACTTGCAAACAGATCTGAACTCCTTGGCTGATGATGTCAAGAGCTTTGCTGAAGTCAACAAGCATATCCGAAGTAGACAGATATCTCTGAAGGCCAACTACACTGGCCTGGTAAGTGGCCGTCTCAACTATATCGCATCCGGCCTCCAAGTAACTGAAAACATCAGTCAAATATAAGTTTGGCAGTTCATCTGACTGGTTATGTAGATGTTTTTCTGGCTGAAAGGAGAAATTAGACCTGATTACAGAAGCCCAAAGGGTGAAATAATTAAGTAAATCCAACGAGAGAAATGATCCAGTTACCCCTTGGAAGCAAGACGATGAATGATTAAGTAGAGGACCATAAAATGTGCATCTACCTTCGATGTGCTAAAGCAATGTCTTTGGGATGTGTAGTTATGAGTCTGGCACTCCACAGCGGGTCGCCCTGCGGTTAGCAACATCATCTAGTATCGTTTATTAGCACCACTTCTAAACAGAACACCTTCAGTTCATTCAGTTAAATGCAGAAATCGGAAGATGGTAGAATTCCAGAACTTGTCAAAAGCAGGAAGCTCCAAACTGCTGGGAACCATGTCCTCTAAGGTCTAATCTAATCTAATCTCAGGACTTCCATAGGCCCACAATCAAAACACACAAGGCATGATCAACTGGTCATTGCTTCAAAGTGAAATCATAGTCCAAGTTAATTAAATTATACATTGGACAGGTCAGATTAAAATCCTACAACCAAGTGCATAACTTTGATTTGGGACAGCAAGGATATCAGTGATTTGGTTATGATCAGCAGATCATGTGACACCTTGTAGACTATTCTGTTCACAAATATCACTATCTAGGCCAATCTATGCAAATCAGACGCTAATTTCTGCTAAAGCTAATTTTCAGGTTTTAGGTTTTCTTAATGCGGACAGATGACAAAGAGAACTGTGGCCGAGTTCAGTATCACACTGTATGCTGTGTGTAGGGTGTTCATGCTGTGTACTGCGTGTATGCTGTGTGCTGTATATGCCAGCATAGTACAGTCTGCTTAAACACTGCCATCATTGAGATGCTAATTAATTACAATTTCTTTTCTAACCAGAATATATAAAAACAAAAAATCAGATTTTCTTTTTTCACTTTTATGAAAATACAAAAAACTTAAGAACCTAATTTGGGACTTTCATGCATTTTTAGTTTTTTACAAAAAACATAAATACCAAAACCTTAACAACCTACTACTTGCACTGTTGGTCTTTAATGTCTTGGGCCGTTGGCAGCCATTAACTCTCTGAAAAATCTTCTTCACAAATGGCACGATTTCTGTGGCTGCCTTCTTCTGCACTATGAACTGCCATTCAAGTTATTGGAATAAAAAATCTAATCAAAATTCACATAATAATCTGTGATGGTGCTTACGTGAATGTTTTCGTGTCCATAGGTCGTTGCCAATTCTGTTGCCAGTCCTCCGTCAATCAGACGAAACTTTGCTTCTGCAAATGCCATCGGCTGTCATGGTAACAACAAACCATTCTAAGCCAAGTCAAAAGGCCACAGTAGTTAAAACGAGCAAATGAATATCAAAGTCTGCACTTTATCATAAAACGTCTACCTTCTGAGTTCACATACTGCTGCTTCTTATTAATAGTAATCTTAATCGTAAACTCAAGATTCCTACAGCACCTGAAGAAAGCTAAGTCGTGGGAACGTCACAGACGACCAGTCAAAATAGAATGGATAGGCAGGTAGGGTCACATTCGTTCCCAGGTCACGATCCAAAGGTCAGGCAAGGACAGTCAGACGGGTACTGTGGATAGTGTTTAGAAATGGAGCGGCGAGATAGATATGGGAAAGAGGAGAAATCAGGATCGGATTTCTGGAAGCTGAGTGTTTTCTGTTTTAACAATTAACGATACTGGTCAGATCGGGCGAACTTTATAGAAGTTTCGTTACTTGATCTGGTGACTGACTCCACAACTTTCTTCGGCCTCGGCTGTGCTACGGCGCTATATAAATTGTCTTATTATTATTATTAACTAATATGTTAATTAACAGATTCATAACTTACTGATTGTTTATTCATATAGATGCGATAAACAATCTCTTTAAAAGCTAAGTAAGCTCCAATATTCCAACTCAGACTCTTAAAACTCTGCAGATAATTACCAATTATTATCCTAAAATGCCTTTTAAGTTAAATAATCGTATTGCGCGTTGATCTTGTTTTCAGTTCTTTTTCAGAATTTAGATAGTTCTATTTTTGGAATCTTTCGATGCCATGCGAGCTTTCAGTGGCAGCCCAGTGTCGTCACGAGGCCGTGAGTCAACAGGTGCCCTTGGTGCCCCGAGCTCTTGGTCCCGATTCATAAAAGGTTTGCTCTTGATAATAACGCAGCCTATGCAGCTGTGGACGTAGGCAGCAGCGTATGATTTGGTCGGTTCCGTTTGCTGGCAAACTAAGAACTACGGCCGAGTTACAAAGCTACGAATATGCCTATCGAAAAGCAATCAACAAAGAATCTGGTATTTACTCAGGAACGTCAGTAGTACTCAAAATAGTATAGAGTGCTTTTTGGATACTGTGACATACTTGGTTCTAACAAAGAACAATTAACTAAAATTACGATTTTCTCCAAATTCAAGGTCGGTATAGTAGTAAGAGAATTGCACTGTGGAAAGATTGATGGAGAGGTGCAACTTAGTCTTGGTAAAGGTTTACAAATTTACATGAAAATCTTAAAGTAGCTAGAATCACCCTTATACGACTAATTTTTTGGTAACTGAATCTCAGTCATATTTCTCCTGAAATGGTCAAATATTTCTTGTTTTCGATTGCAGCAGATCGCATTTCCCGTCCCATCCACTCGAACTCCACGAAATACTTCTAATACACCTCAACCTCAAGTGCTAAGCAAATCGAGGAAAACGCTGATTGTTGCTACACTGCGTATTTGTGAGTATCAGTTACCTCTATTATCGCCCACGGATGACCGTTTTACAGTATTGCTAGTAAATTGCTGATATTGTTACTGGTTTATCATAAATAGTATAATAATGCGAATAGACACATTACTTAATTAATCGATCGAAGAATTGATTGTTTATTAATTAATTAACTTATCTATTAACTGGCTCTCACGAATTTCAAATACTACGTTTAGATTTCAATTACCAATCATAAACGCACTTTTTTATTGACGCATTGTATTCACACCTAATCACGGTTCTCATGGGCTGGCTGTGAGCTATGGGTAGCCAAAGGATGTTTTAAACGTTAACAGCCTCATTGAATAAGTAAGCAGATGGCCCTAGTTTGAAAGCATGCAACACACAAAAGATGGATATGAATTTCCTGTGAGTGTTATCTGTTAGTGGTTTTTCGAATGTTGTGGATTTCTCAGTTCAGCAAAACCAATGTTTTGGTGCAGCTATCTTGAGTAAAGAGCTAAGAAGAATAGCCAGCTGTTTGACTTGTACTTTCTCAAGACAATACAGATTAAGTAAAACTACGGGCCATTGTGTGTGTCAATGTGGGTCCAGGGAAAATTTGAGGTCAGTTATGTTGATCAAGAACTTTAAATCTGTAATTGACTAAGAAAAAGTTTTCTCTCCAAGTTTCTCAAATGATGCATAGCATGTTGTGATTTGCTGCTGATAATTGGCTTTTGAAGTATCACTGCTCAAGAACAGTCCTTTATTCTGTGATGTCCTTGACTATGAATATTCATATTCGAGACTATTTAAGTGTATTTTAGTTTAAAACATATTTTAAATAATTATCAGAATCTCCACTTTTCTTCAGAGACAGAAAAGAGCTAAGTGAAAAGAACTGACTTATCAGCAGTCAAGACAAAGTGGTTGAAGCAAAGCTTTCGTTGGGTTTAGTTCTGTCTGGAAGTGGATGAGGCAAAGCTTTGGTTGGGTTTAGTTCTGTCAGGAAGTGGATGAGGGATATGGAGTTGCAGAAACAAGGAAGATATGGAAACAGTTTTGAATTAAAGGTTTACATAGAGTATATGGCAACTGCTATCTGTGCTGATGGCCTTAGGTATATTGCATGGCTGAGGTTAACTGCATTACGAGTGAGAAACTATTGCTCTCAGATATGTTTCAGTTTCTCTGTTTTGTTTTAGTATTGTTTCTGTGGCAAGCTGGAAAGATAGTCTTCTGGAAAAAGTCGAAGAAGTCAGTTAATCATGGCACAGCAGAGGAATGCAGCAAGAGCCTGCAAGGTTCAAGGCTTCGCTTCCAGTTTAAGTCAACATGGAAGTCGCTGTGGAGAAAGATTCCTCTTGGAAAAGTGGAGAAACGAGATTGGAAGGTGATGATGAAACTGAAGCAAGCTTACAGAAAAATGTCAGATCAGTTCCTTATCAGCTCTAAGGTTACAAGCCATTTGGGCAAAATGAGTGCTTGGAAACGGCTTCTGAAAAACCTGCTAGGTAAGAAATCCGAGTCTTTGGCGCTTGAATTGAGACAGAGGAGGGAATGCAAAGGAAGCTGGAAGATGAATGGAAGGGGTTTTCCTTTTGTGCGTAGCTGTCTGCAGAAACTGAAGATGTTGAAGATTTCACGCAGGAGTGTCACGTGGGGCGAAATTGTGCATTCACGAGACGATCGCCATCGAACCGTTCTCAAGCAGTACAATACGAGGGTGAGTGAGAAGAAGGGTCATTATTTAATTCTTGAATAAATCAGTCATTTAATCAGTTCATGCATATGAAGCCTGTTGGTGGTTAAACAGAGATGAGACCAGTATGTAAATATACCGGGTATGTGAAAGCCCTGCTTTCATCTTTTGTTCCTTCTTGTCTAAAGAAAACTTGAGGCACAAAATCAAATAGAAATACTGCATAAAACTGAAAGACAGTACTTACTTACTTTCTCATTGCAGAAACCCAGTTAACTGTCAACAGAGGAAAGAGGCAAAGAGAATGTAGCAGATATAAACACGTTACAATTTTCAGTGTAATGAAACATGAATGCAGAAGGATTTGCTGAAGGAAACCCTGGCAAAGATTACCATTTAATGTTTGTTTTTCAGGGATGAGTGTAATAAAGTTGACATTTTTTTGGTTAAACGAACAGCTTCAGCTGTATCGCAAGATGCCACTGAGGCAGCTGTCACGCCTCTGGGGTCAGTTCAACCAGCTGGAGCTTCCGACGTGGCTGCGCAGCCCTGCCATTCGTCTGTACATCTGGCTTTTCAACTGCTGCCTTGAGGAAGCAGCTGTTCAGGATCTCAGACTTTATCCAAATGTTGGTGAATTCTTTAAGCGACGCTTGCGACCTGGTGTCCGGCCGATCGACAGTCACCCTGTGGTCAGTTCAACTCACCATTAAGGAGATCCTGTAGAAGTGCTATATAAATCCATGGACACCTCCATGATATTTGTAAACTTTATTAGCACATGTTCATTAGCTGTATGTTGAAGCTTTGTGTTTTGAAAAGCTGGCACAGTAATTTTTATGACTTCGTTATTTGAGGCATTTCATGCTTTTCTTAAAAGGCAGGATGTGAAAGAATCCAGATTCAGTCACTTTTTTGATGCTCATTGGAGAATGTGAGCAGCTGAGAAAAAGATCTATGGTTAGATGGAGAACAGATGATTTCCTGTCGAATGTTTGTCTTTTGCTATGATTTCACCAAAAGATGATAAAATCTGAACCCGTGATTCTGTGCCCGCATTCCAAGACTCTCTCCTCTGAGACTGTAAAGCTCAGCGCTGAAACATTTTGTCCTGCTGCTAATTTTTGCATTAGTTAAATACTTGCATTTCTGTGACCATTTGTGTAGCTCCTTGTTTTTATCGTGGATGTATTTATGCTGTCTTTGTTGAAGACGAGTCCCTCGGACGGAACAATCTTGCACTGCGGCCTAGTAAGAAGCAACGTTCTGGAGCAGGTGAAGGGAGTGACGTATTCACTCAAAGGCTTCCTAGGACCAGCAGAGAAAGACCTTTCCACCAGCAGCTCCAAGGACCAAACAATTGTCGGATGCAGAAAGACGGATGAGGAACTCGACTACAGTCGCCATCTGTTGATGAACTTTGCCAGCAATCGTCTCTATCAGTGTATCATATATTTGGCACCAGGTGACTATCATCGCTTCCACTCTCCAGCCAGCTGGAATGTCTGTGCCAGAAGGCATTTTCCAGGTAAGCAGTCGACAGAATGTGCATTTAACCAGTCGACCTATTTCATTTTCATTTTCAACAGCCAGCTGTTCATAGTCTCCAGAGAATCACAGTTTTAACTGCTTGTACTGGCTCTACAGCCAGTCTTCAGTATTTTTTTGTATATCTATGTGCTTAATTCTATTAACATATTTTGTATCATAATGCAGTAGACATACAACTGTAGTAAATGATAAAGCAGGTTTCCATTGCACAAGGCAGCTTTACGACATCAAAATGAGTTCGGGAACCAGGTCCAGTTGCCAGAGTTCTGGTCTGTGAGACAGACAGAGACGTGGTGGGTTGAACTGATGCGTAAAAATAGCATTTGGTGTGATGCGATTATAGATGAAGAGAGATTAAGGGTTTGTCAGATCTAAGCCTGTTTTGTGCGTCATGTGCGTCACTGATTGTGTTTCTATGAAGGCGAGTTGTTTAGCGTGAATCCGTCGATTGCAAAGTGGCTACAGGGTCTGTTCAGTTTCAACGAGCGGGTCGTCTACAGCGGGCGCTGGAGCTACGGGTTCATGTCGATGACGCCAGTGGGAGCCACCAACGTTGGATCAATCAACGTCTACCATGATCAGGTCTCACTTCATCTGTTGCTCAGCTATTAGAGCCTAAGCATCATGTAATGTAAAGAGTGATTATTGTAGCACACTTATTAGAACGTCCCACTTTCAATCCGATTCTTACCATTATGATATGTGTTTCTGTTTTAAGAGAACGTATTTTGAAGTAAGAGACAGGATAAGAGCAAAATGAAGCAGTGCACACTGAGTTGGAAGTCCATTGTTTGGGGTCTAAGCTGATCTTTGGTGACCTCTGCTGCTATTTGAAAATTACATGTTTTGGGTTAAGAAGAATTTGGTTTATTGCTATATTTCACATGTAAGTTTAATTCATTCATTTTGCGACAAATTCGGAGCTAAAACTTTTGCATGTGAACTTACAGGACTTACTTACAAACGTGGAACGAACTTGGCCGCAAGGATGTTTCTATGACAAGGACTTCACCAACAACGGCAGAACAAGTGGAGTGACGATGAAGAAAGGCGAACCATTTGGTCATTTCAGTCTTGGCTCCACTATCGTACTGCTGTTTGAGGCGCCATCTAGTTTCAGGTTCAGTATTAGGCCAGGGCAGAAAGTGAAGTATGGCCAGGGAATTGGAGCATGTGCCAGACGAACTCTCAAAAGGAGCAGAAGAAGAGCTTGGATGCTAAAGGCGCAGTGACAGGAATGGGAAGCTGAGGATGATTGGAAGTAGGCTGATGCAGACGTGTAATTTCCAGTGCAGCTTCAAAAAGATGTCTTGTGGTTAGAGTGGAATCTAAAACAATGATGCTCAACCTGTTTGGACTTTTTGTTCATTGATTTTCATTTTCTTATATTGTAAATACGATGCAGGTTCCATTTGAAGCTGTGACTTCTGTTTCCTGCTGCTGCTGCGGTGGATTTACCTAATCTACTTTGTTGCCACCTGTGGTTAAAGTGCTCGTCAAGGCGCCTCTGTGCACGAAGATGCCAGTTCGCTTACTGATAGTTGCTTATTTCAGAGATTTGAATCTCGGACTATCACGGTGACCTTGAATGGCATGGCACCCATTCAAATGTGCAGTGGTTGTGAAGGATCTCGCCCAATGAATTCATCAACAAATGACTGAGGATGAGACCTTATAGTTGCTATAAAGCACCTGTACATTTACATTTCATTGCCTTCCCTTTTGCAAACTGGCCAGCTAGTAGGTGTACTGCATGCAGCTGAAAAGCATCTTGTCATTGAAAATATCATAGATTTATGTAGCAACTTTTCAAGAGAAAATCATCAGAGACACTTCCAACCTGACAACACAAAACAACAATCGAACAAAACGGTTTTTAAGCACTTGCAGAATAGAGGCACAGAAAAGACTAAGGAGCTCAGGTTGCAGGTTGTTAGGTAACGTATTCCGGAAATCTGGACTGAGCACAGCTAAGCTTCTACGGTGCGTCGTGGAAGCTATGGCCAATTGGAGGCAAACAGATCACCTCGGCGGCATTTCTAAATTCAGTCGCATTTCTCGTTTACATACTTGATTTATTTTAATGGCTGCGACACAGCGTCAAGTTTAAGATTTAATTGTTGGTGTGGAAGTGTCATTTTGATGAGGGGGGGCTAGTGTGCCTTTAAATGATTCATAAACCCAGTGATTCCTTAACACATGTTGGTTGGTTCCTTTTCTGTTTAATGCAACAATCACATTCTGGTATTTTTTTACTGCCCAACTGTTGCAGAAATGTCTTCTTTACTGATCATCAGCATAATTTCATGTGGGGTATCCATCTTATTGGAATACTAAAGGTTGTTTATTGAAATATCATGTGAAGCTTTTGTGCCTTATGTTAATGTTAATGTACTTGCTCATGGTGTTAATGATATTAGAGAATAACGTTCTACTGAAAGAAACGAGTTATGCATTATTATTGAATTTTTACAACGATATACATGTATTATCTATCTACTTTTCATTAACACTACATGATCTGAATTCGCTGACTGGTATCTTTCTCTTTACACTTTTAAATGATTCCTGCCAGAGAGATAGAAGTATGCTTATAGTAATTGTAAATTTAAAGTATAGTAAATCATGAGGGTGGAATATTTGGAAACCTACACAACGAATGTTTCATTTCCTAATGATCTGTTTCAATTACTGTATAAATTTTTATTCCGTCCAAATATGATTTATTCAATCCATCAAATTAATTAAATTTTCCAGTGATAAATGTTAATCTTCAGAATTAACCGCAACAACTGTAAAATATTTTATCAGATCTGAGTTGCTTAATAAGACATTTACTATTCACTGTCAAAATCAAAGCACAAAGTATATTTGTATTTAATAGAATAGGCTATAATTTCCTCAAGGCTAGCGTTCTCGTCCTGTGTTATGTTGCCAAGTCCATCTAGGAAGTACACTCGCGCCGAGAGGTATTCCTATCAGGTTCGTTAAGGCTAGCGTTCTCGTCCTCTGTGTAATGCAGCCAAGTTCGTATAGGACGTACGCTCGCGCCGAGAGGTATTCATCACAGGCTACATAGTTCAAGGCCATCCCACATTAGTTTTCTAAAAACAAGTAAGAACACCAATAGCGCACCGTGTAAAAAAGCAAAGCTCGCTATAGCCTCACCTGGGAAGCGGCCCTTCACTTGACATAATCGACTGAATCCTTCAAACCATAAGTCTTTTCCACGCTGCTAGAAATGCTCTGGTCTGAAAACTCTTCCCAGAAACAGAACAGCTTTCGTTCTTTCTTCTCTGATGAAAAACATAAAAGGATGATCCGCACGAAAATCGACTTCCTCCTCAGGCATTCTCAAGCAGTACCCACACAAGATCATAGCAGTGGCTGCAGCAGCTTCCGTTCCCTTTTCATTCACATCCACATAAGCCTTGTGCACCACCTTCGATGCATACAGCAAATGAGTTCCATCAATTCCAGAAAGATCCGCCGACCCAGCCTCAAAGAGAGATTTCATTCCCATTTTACGAAGAACTTCAGTCAGCTCCAGAGATTCTTCAATTTTAAATTTCGGAAGCCAAAATTTCACATCCGGATGTTTCTTGAATTCGCTATCAAAAGTTGCGAGATGATCTGCAGTCAGCTTCTCTTCCAAGACTTCGAGAGAAGACGATTTGTCCGGAAGTAGAATAAACATGCTGAGTGCTCCCCGCAAGTAAGGAAACTTAAGAACTTGGCAGAGAAGGTCACTGGATTGATAATAGGAAGCTCTTTCGATCTTCTGATACATCATTTTAACTCGGATAGTTTCTGTTGATGAAACGAAGAAGTCGTCATCTTTGGTGTTGCACTCATCAAAAGGTTCTTGCCAAGCACTCTTGAAGTAAATGGCGTTGACGAGTATAAGCCTTGTTGTGGCATCAATGAAATCAGGCGAAATGATGTCCTTTATTTTCTGATTGGTCTGTTCTAGAATCCAAGAGTTGATTTGATCTGCTGCTTTCTCTGGCTCATTGCTGTCAACATAGAAACTAACACTTAGGGTCTACAATGATGTACAATATAAATTAATTTGTTTGAAAAACTTTTTCTTCAAAACTTCTGAGTGTATCATATAGTCTTTAACCACAGCGTATACTCTACTTATAATCAATGTACTATGTGGGGTTGCAGTATTTAAGATTTTAATCAAAATGAAACTGAAGTACCTAATTTGAATCAAGCTAAATTTGAAGAATTTTCTTATAGTTATAAAAAAATATTAATTCCTATCCGAAACCCAAATTTGGATCCAAATTAATATGTATCAAAAAATCCCAGAACCTCGTAACTGTTTGCATGAAGATAACTCACATGAAACTAACTGGAACCAGCCCGGCATCATAGTATTTCTTGCATGATGTCTGAAATTCATCTAGAATTTTATACGACTGCTCTCCGTAGATACGATTCGCCGTGTACAGTTGGAATATCGGTTGCTTCGTGTACTCATCCACTTCAGTACTGCATCGCTTCAAGTGAGAGATTAGTTCGCTGAATGCCTGGTGGAGTTTGGAGTCGTCCTGCACAGGATCAAGGAACAGCGTTCTCTTCATCTCGGCCAAGGTCTTGCCTCTCGAACCTAGATACGCCATACTGAGCACAGCTGAGATGCTGAATGGAGACATAAATGCATTTCCGCTGCTTTTCCTCTTTGCTTGCTCTTTGTACAGTTCGAGGGCGAATCTGGAAAGGGCTGATACGAGCAGCTGACCACTGCCTTCATCTTCAAACAGTGTCTGCTTGCTACTGGCCATCAGTGTTATTTACGACTGAAAATATGAAATCGAACATTTACAGCAGTATGAACTCATATATACATTTTGACTCCTTTGTCTAAGAATGTTCTGCATCTATCTGTTACACCATGAAAACCGACAGTAAATCGTAAATTCAAAATATATGAAACTGTGCTCGCAGGCTTAGCTCAGGGCTTCACGGGTTATTCACAATGTGAATCCAATCAAGTAACTGGACACGTGTGTTTTATATGAATTAAAGATAATCTGAACAAAACCACCAGCAGTACCTGCTTCTTGAAATTCATAGTTGGAATTATTGTTCTATGCACAATTCACTGTGAATTGTGAAATTGTGTTCTGTATTAGTAATTCTACTTTAAATACTGATATGATAAGCTGAGTAAAATACTGTAGGCCTACATAAAGCGCAACCAATCACTAGTCGGTCGTTGGATCATAATGTACCAGTTGGGCCAGCGACACGTGGGACAGTATTCAATTACGCAATACTGACTACATTTTTGTGCAGTACACAGTATTCCAGTGGTTAGCGTGCGAGAATTATTTCAGTAGGCCTAGATCTAGGTACAAATATCGAACCCAATGGCACCACACACTCTTCCACATAACCTAGCCTGATTCTTCTCTGACCTTATGTCACTTTCCGGTTCAGTTCCAAACACTATCCACCGTTGCCGCCTACTTGTCTGCCTGCCTGGTCTTGGATCTTGACCCGGAATCGAACCCTTACTGTTTATGGAATTTTTGACTGAGCGTCTGTGAATAAGCTGGTACCCGGGATTTAGCCTAGCTGTCGTTGGGCACTGTAGAAATTCGAGGTTACGATTGCTGATTGGGGTGCTTTATTCGACTTAGAGGTCAGGGTTTCAAATCCCCACCACGACAGAAAGATTTTGAGCTTCCTGCTCCCCTTGTGAACTCTGCTATAAAATCAGTCAGCTTACACTGACCGAATACTGTCTGTGGAAAGACCAGACGAGGGAAGAGGTAGAAGGGTGGCCAGCTACCCTTACTAGCTGAGCTTAAGACAAAAGAAGACGCTAACAATTCACGCCTCCCTCGTGGGGTTAGCTTAAAGGATTGCTTTAATTCTTTTAGTTCAAAGAATCCTAGTAAAATAGTAAAATAGTGTTACTTGCAAATTCTTCTTCCGGATAAATCGGAAAGGCAGTCTGTCGCTGCATGTGCTATTTTTAGACCACAAGGAAATTCCTGAAACAACTGTTGCAGTGTGAAGAGTTAGTTTGACGCAACTGTGGATCTTTTCTAACAAAGTGAATGTAAATCACGTGTTTTTCTGTACGACATCCACTCTGCTGAGTTTGAAATGAATTGACCGGGTGAGATCCTTCACCACTGCTGCCAGTTCGATTGGGCGCCACGCCATTTAAAGCCTCCGTGCACCCACCGTACCAGCCCGAGATTTAAATCTCTGAAATGAGCCGCAATCGGGAGGCGAACCTGGGGAAGTCATGCGTAGAGGCTCCTTCGCCTTCGCATTTACCAATGTTGCTAACTAGGTCAGTAGCGTTCGATTTCTCAATAGAATTTCTGAAGTTCGATATGCCAAATGATCTTGGCTCTGCTGACTCTTTGTTATTGGTCTGGAACCGAATCTGACACTTCCTGTCTCTTTGATTTTATTTTTGGCTGAATGCCTGTGAATTGAGCAGAAGACGCAGGAGGTTCTCGTGTCCATTATTTAGGCATAATTATGGTCCCCAAGTTACATGATTATTCCATTTTGATGGTTGTCCGAAATTTAAATCAGAAGCCTTGCCAGGGCCGTCTTATCCATTAGGCACATGTAGGCACTGCCTAGTGCCAACGAACTTTATATGGGCCTACTAAAGTCAAAAATGAGATATTGAAAAAATTAAATTTATTGATTGACCCGAAAATAGAAAAAGGAAATACAAATGTATTAACCTTAAAGTTTGTAATGAAACAGTTTAAGTTAAGCTATGCTACATTATATTAACTTTGCAGTTCTCTGCATTAGCAAGATCACATATAATGTCCTCAACTGTCATTTCCCGCATTAAGTCGTTTTCAATTGAAAGTAGTGCAAGGGAAAACAGTCATTCTTGTCCAATCGTTGACCGCAGATAATTTCAGCACTTGACAAAGATCTGTCAAGAAGAAACAGTAACTTAATTTCAATTAGGTTATTGTTCAACACCATAAGTTTATGATAAGCTGCTGATAGTTTGAATAATTTTTTCTTCAGATTTCCGATGTCAAAGCCAGATCGTGTCAAAGTCTGGGAACATGCTATGCACAGAGTCAACTTCAAAGCCACTAAATGGTCACGTGTATGTTCTGTACACTTTATACCAGATTACTTTGACCGCTGAGGGAAGGTGAATATTACAAATGTTTAGTTACTACTATATAATCTCAACTGTATGTTGCCAGCCATGCCGGCTTCACTATTTTGTTGCATTTGGACAAACCATGTGGACATTGCTGCTTTGTCCACATGATAAATGTTAAATGTTTTCATTATTTTCTATAAGGACCATCTTAGCCTTGACCCTGCTCACCTTGCAAAAACATTTTATCGGGTGAGATTCTTCATTACCGCTGCAAGCCATTTGAAGTCTCCGTGTACAGACTGGTATGGCCTGAGAAATAAATGGATCTTTGAAATAAATGTAGCCATGAGCAAAAACCCTTTCCAGAAATCTTGTCAATTCCAGTCCTAAATATCTGTCAACTGAAATATTCAGAACTTATACTGTGGTATTTACAGATGCTGTTCCAACCATCTTCAGTGTACCGTCACATCTGCAGAAGAACTGTAAGCCACGCAGAGCTCCAAAAGACAGATCTGTGCCAATGCCTGCTGTTTCTGGATTGCCACATCTCCCTTCAACAGAACCAGTGGCAACGGTTACAACAAGTACATCTCGAGGCAATTCAGATCACCCGTATTCTATGCCAAGCCCTCAGACACTAAAGCGACGCCTGGATGAAGCTCATCGGAAACTGGAAGCCATGCAAAAGCATCTGAAAACAAGCCAGCAAAAAAGTCGGAGATTAGTGGTACGGGTTCATTCTATGAAAACTTTGATTTCTGATCTTAAAAATAAGCAAATGTTATCGCAGCAGGCAGCTGACAACCTTTGTGCATCGTTTTCTGGTCCTGCTTTAGATTTGGTAATGAGCTGTTTGAAGAAGAATTCTGGTAAACCAGTAAGGTCATATCCACCAGAACTACGTGCATTTGCTCTTACTTTGCAGTTTTATTCTTCTAAAGCTTATGATTATGTCGTCAAACATTTAACAAATGCTTGCCACACCCACAGACCATCAGTTCTTGGTACAAATGCATTAATGGGAACCCAGGTTTTCATGATGAAGTATTTTTGGCCCTGGAAGGTAGAACAAGAGGATGCGCTGGTGGCAGAATGCCGTGTTCTTTCATGATGGATGAAACTGCTATTTGGAAGCAGCTAGACTTTGACTCTGCATCAGACAAATTTGTAGGATATGTGGATATGGGAATTGAAATTGATGATTTGGCTGGTCTGCCTGTAGCTAATGAGGCACTTGTATTTATGATTGTTTCTCTAACCGATAGCTGGAAAGAGCCAGTGGCCTATTTTCTTGTAGCTGGTCTAAATGGTGCAGAACGTGCAAACTTAGTCAAGTTAGCATAGAAAAACTTTTTGCTGTTGGTGTAGATGTTGTATCACTTACTTTTGATGGTTGCCGTGCAAATGTTACCATGGCCAAGTTACTGGGAGCATCGTTAGATGCAGATAATGTTCAGTCATGCTTTCCTCATCCGTGTGAATCTAGTAAAAGTGTTTCAGTGTTTCTTGATGCTTGCCACATGTTAAAACTAGTAAGAAACACTTTGGCAGAGAAGAGCATCATAATTGACTCTGAAGGCAATGAAATTAAATGGGATTACCTTAGGGAGTTGCAAGAGTTGCAGAGTAATGAAGGCTTGCGAGCTGCGAATAAACTTCATGAGCGCCATATTCAATGGAACAGACAAAAAATGAAGGTGAAGCTGGCTGCCCAAACCTTAAGTTCTTCTGTTGCTGATGCAATTGCATTTTGTGAAGACACCCTGCAACTACCAAAATTTAAAAACTCTTCTGCTACAGTTAAATTTATAAGGATTATTGATAGACTTTTTGACATTTTGAACAGTAGGAATCCTTTGGCAAAGGGGTATAAAGCGCCAATGCGTTTAGAAAATGAAAGGGTTTGGAGGCCTTTTCTGCTAAGTGCTCTCCAGTATTTGATGGGACTAAAACTTGCCAATGGGGAATTAATTAGCAACAGTTTGCGAAAGACAGGAGTGATAGGTTTTGTGGCATCTGCTCAAAGTGCTATTCGACTCTGACAGTTTAGTTAAACAGGAGTCACTGATGAAATACCTATTAACATACATGTATAAATTCTCGCAAGATCACTTGGAGCTCTTCTTTGCAGTTGTACATAGTCGAGGGGTAGCAACAATAACCCATCTCCTCTTCAGTTGCGTGCTACCTGGAAAAGATTGCTCACACACAACCACGTAAAGGATGTTGCTACGGGTAACTGTGAGCTAATGAATACTTGCAAATTGTTAACAATTAATGACTCCATTGAGAAAATGCAGAGCAGGTTGAATGTGGACATTGATAGCATTTCTCATTCCAGGCTAAATGATGTTGTCAAGGAATCTGATTCAGTTTGTTTTGACCATGACTATCTGCCAAGCATAGGATCTTTGTCAAAATTTGTTGATAATGTTGTTGTTTATATATCTGGTTTTGTTGTGAGATCATTAGAATCTGACCTGTCTTGTGAGGTATGCCTTGGTTCACTACGATCTGTGAGACAAGAAGATGTTAGCCAAAATGATTTTGGATTGATTGAAATTAAGGACAGAGGTGGTCTAATTTCTCCATCACCCGATGTTATAGCTGTTTGTAAATCATCTGAACTCTCTATCCGCAAAATTATAGGACCACATCAGAAACCTATTCTTAATAATAATGTAATTATGCACATAACGCATGATATTTTGTCAAGTTTTATTGGCCGTAAGATTTTTGTGTCTCTTGCTGATCATGGGGTGGAAACCACACCAATGAATAATCACCAGGTTAATCTGATCAGGTGCATTGCCTCACAGTACATAAAAATTAGACTGCATCACCAATGCAAAACTTACTCTAGGCTTGTACAGGGTGAAAACTGTCGTTCTATATGCAATAAGACAGTTGTTTTTAAAGGGCAGTGAACTGTTAGCTGCTTTTGTGTTTTGTAATTGTGAAAGTTTTATGCATCATCATATTATTGCTGCTGTTTTTATTGACTAAATTTAGTGGAGATTGCTTTAATAAAGGCAACTTGAAGTTATTTTGTGTTTATTACTTTCAGTTACTGTGATGATGATGGCTTTGATGATGCTGCTGATGATGATATTGATGATGATGTTGACAAATTGTGCCAAAATAATCAATTTAAATAGATTTTAAGTAATGTAATAACTTACTTGGCCCAGCTACTTCGAAAGCCTACCTACCACAATTGACACTATTCAAAGACCTACAGAGTTATGCAATCCTAGTACTCTAGGTGAGGACATGTACTGTCAGGTGATCATGGAAATGTACACCTTTCTCTATAGTGAACGAATGGCGTCGACCGTGCTCATTTTTCAATGAATTTATCGGGTGAGATCCTTCATCACCGCTGACCTTTGGAAAGGGTACCACGCCATTTAAGATCCCTGTGTAGGGACCGTGCTACCCCGAGATTAAAATCTCTGAAAAAGCCACGATCGGTACATGAACCGGCATCCTCACGCACAGAGGCACATGTTAACGCAGGCTCAATTATTCCACCTACGTAACGAAAACACAAAATTAGTGTCCAACAGATGAATTAGAAATAACAAACAAAATTCAATGGGGTTGGATGCAAAGGTAAAACCTATTTTTGTTATAAATTTGGCCAAATTCCTCATCCTAATTGCATTGGCAGATGCGTTGTTTACATCTGAACGTCTACCAAATGGCCTGGTGATACGATACTTCCGGCCGCTTCAGCCGCCGTAAGCCCAATACACGGCAGCGCTTTCTCTAGTTCTTATATTACCTCGTTGGTCTGGAACCGAATCTGACACTTCCTGTCTCTTTGATTTTATTTTGGCTGAATGTCTGTGAATTAGCGGGTTACAGCGACTTAGCTTTCTTTCGGTTGGACGCTATAGAAATCTCGAGTTTACGATTACGATCAGCTTAATTAACGTTTTAAAATCTTTGATTGGGACGTAGCACACTAGCCACTAAGTACTATTCGACTGTTGTGTAAAAGCGGAAGAATAATTTGTTTAGAGCCGTAGGAACAAAAATCTTTTCAACACGGGGTATTAGAGGCCTGTGAGTTAATGATATTAATTAGAAACTTCTAATTCGCCGGTGTCTAATGCATAAGGCATCAACCGATGGCGCACCAAAGCCAAGCCGCATGTAGCGGTCTATCCTTTACCTTATTCAAACAAAATCTCCATTGATTACCTACGTATTCAAACTAGAGGCCTAAGTTTTGTACCGGTAATTCTATAATGTAGCAATCCTTTCAGGCTACTACCAGCTGTACCCTTTATAACCTTTACCTTACTGTCAGATTGTAATTTGTATCACAATCCCTTAGAGGGCGTGATCACTGTTTCAGCTAAAAGCCCTTGGGAAAGGGTACAGCAAATGACTAAAACTTCTGTCAAAATACATCTATCCCAAGTTTATATCAATTTCAAATGATGATTTCGATCTTGATGAAATGACGGCTCGTTCAAACTAACTGAAAGTTTCAACAGTTTTAATATGGAAATAAATTATTAGTCAAGACAGTATGTCTCAGTTCACACTATGCAATTAAAATAATATCATTCTAAATCTACTTCATTCTATGACTACTGTACGCCAGCTACTAATCTAGCTAAATCAATTAAGAGATACTTTAGTGGCTTCCCTCTCGCAAAACGAGCTGTTGTTTTTCCAGGCGTCAGTCCTTGAGAGGAATCGCTGATCTCAGGATATCGTACTAGATGTAGTGCTTTTTACCAAACTCCATCTCCAGGTGATATTTGCCATTATCTTTCGTGACACTTTCCAACTTTATTACCACGAAAGTTCGTAGAAAGTTCGTCCCAAATCACTGAGCGACGAAACAAACAAGGCGTTCGCTTACTCTTTTCTCGTCAAATCGCAACTCTCGGGGTATCTCGAGTGCTGCAGTTCGTTTAACATTATCAAACGAAGAGTTCCGTCGATACAATCAAAATCTGTAGCGTGGATTACGGACTTTCCACACAGTTCGACACGGTTATCGCCTACTCAGTAAGCAGTAAGTCCCAGTTACTTCGGAAGTTCCTACGACTTAGGACACTTCTAATACGAATGATAATCGAAGTTGATGAACGTTCGATCTCAAACGGAGATTTTCGAAGATTTTCTACACGTATACACCAACATGTACCAACGAACGTATCTGACAATTTAACGCAGACAGCATCATCTTATATCCGTAAAAGTTCGTTTGTTTTTTCAATGGCGGCCAACAGTCTTCGCTGATTTGCGCAAGTCCACTGCTAACTGTTCATTATAATTGCCGTCTGCTCTGTGACATCAGCCAATGTTCCGTTTTCAAATTTGCTCTGTCATATCAGATTAGATCCTTTGTGAAATCATCATGTAGGCTATAATCCACCATGCTGACGTGGCACAGTACCATACGATTCATTAAGCCCATGTTCGACCAAAACCTCAGTTTCTCTGATCACATTACATGATCTTTCCCGCTCTTGCCTCATGCAAATCCGTCACCTTCGCAGAATCCGCCCTATGCTTGACCTTAAAACTGCATCAACCATCGCCACATCCATAGTCCATGCTAAATTAGACTACTGCAATTCACTTTTCCTGAACATAGGCTCCACCCAAATAAGCAGCCTTAAAGCCATTCAGAATGCTCTTGCTCGTGCTGTCACAAAACCCCCAGACACCATCACATAACTCCTGTACTTAAATCACTTCACTGGCTTAAATAGCAGAACAAATAGAGTACAACACACTTCAATCCTCCCAACCCTCCTATCTTCATCAGTTATTTACAATCCAACCACTCCGTTCACCCGTTCCTGTTCTGCCCTAACGCTTCTCCGAAGGTGCGTCACCTCATCCTTCATATTTGGAAATCGCTCCATAGCCACAGCTTCCCACCACTCTGGAATAAAGTCCCTCCTCAGAACTGTGACAGTTACCTGACCCATCATACAAGCTCACCTATACTCCACCGCTTGCAATTTCTGCACTGACCTTTTAAACGAATTAAACGGATGGCATACTACATCGCAATCAGAAGGTCAGTCCACAAGACAGAGAGGCGGCCTGCAGAAATAATAATAATCATGCAGATATAATAAGTGAACAGATTTTAGATTACCGACTCTGCCTTCCCTCGCTAACGCCAAATGGCACCTCCACGTTGACATAGAACCCATACTCCAAGTGCTGAGGTCTAACTGGACGATAGGTACACTGCGCACTATGCAGTAGGTCAAACGACTAATTCTAGAAATATCCAGCTGTAGCTAAACAACCCCTAGGTCAAATGACTAATTCTAGAAATATCCAGCTGTAGCTAAACAACCCCTAGGTCAAATGACTAATTCTAGAAATATCCAGCTGTAGCTAAACAACTCCCTAGGTCAAATGACTAATTCTAGAAATATCCAGCTGTAGCTAAACAACTCCCTAGGTCAAATGACTAATTCTAGAAATATCCAGCTGTAGCTAAACAACCCCTAGGTCAAATGACTAATTCTAGAAATATCCAGCTGTAGCTAAACAACCCCTAGGTCAAATGACTAATTCTAGAAATATCCAGCTGTAGCTAAACAACTCCCTAGGTCAAATGATTAATTCTAGAAATATCCAGCTGTAGCTAAACAACTCCCTAGGTCAAATGATTAATTCTAGAAAAATCCAGCTGTAGCTAAACAACTCCGTAGGTCAAATGACTAATTCTAGAAATATCCAGCTGTAGCTAAACAACTCCGTAGGTCAAATGACTAATTCTAGAAATATCCAGCTGTAGCTAAACAACTCCCTAGGTCAAATGACTAATTCTAGAAATATCCAGCTGTAGCTAAACAACTCCCTAGGTCAAATGACTAATTCTGGAAATATCCAGCTGTAGCTAAACAACTCCCTAGGTCAAATGACTAATTCTAGAAATATCCAGCTGTAGCTAAACAACGCGATACATGAAAATCGATTCGGAGCAATTGAACTATCGTCATCCCAACTTTAAATGCTACTGGCTCCAATGCAAATACAAAAGCTGCTGGAACTAGAAATCGTGGTTCATTTTAAATGGTCCGATGCGTTGTAGTTCTTCTCCAAAGGGTCGCCCATTAAGGACGTCCGCAGAGGGACGGCGGGGTCACTGAGATGTGGACAAAGAGAGGGGGTTCTGCCCTAGGCTAATGTTCGCATCTGAATTTGGGTAATTTCTGTACAGCCTGTGCCTTAAACACCAACTTCAGCCAGACAGCAGACAGACTGTATTGCGCTGGGGGTCCTGAAGAATCCGGTTGCAGGATGCGACAGTATCAAAGTACCCGACCCCACAGCACACCTAGCCCTGCAAGATCAACATGAAAGCCTAATCTAGGCCTTAGTACTCTGCTGAAGTGCGGACGTCTGCAGTTTCAGGGGAGCAGGGAGGGTAACGCCAAATGCGGACAAGTGGAGAGAAGGGTCCAAAAACTAGGTCCTTATTGGACGAGCCCAATCGAGGACGAGGGAAAACAGTGAACAACGATAGGCAGCAGGTGTTTTCATTTGACACAATTACTCTCTATGTTCTATGACATCATCTGCAACTAACACGACTCAAATTCTAGGAAAATAACCCTTATTAACAGAGCAGCTAAGAAGAAACGTTCCCACAATTTCACATCTGAAAAACAACTAGAATCTTACTAAAAACCACATCAGCAAATGCTAATAAAATATAATAAAGAAACTTAGATGCAGAAAAGATAAATCTTGATACTGACCTTTTAAACGAATTAAACGGATGGCATACTAATCACAACAAATAATAAACACTACAGCTAATAATGATAACATTAGTAAATAATGACAATAACTGTTCTGAAACAGAATTACAACAAATCTTAATAATAAAATTACAGTAGTTGTAGCAGTAATAATAATAATAGTAATATGATATCAGTGGTAAAAAACAATGCTGTAGAAGCAAATGAATGGCAGCAAGCGTCAGTTCAAAGCAGATGTTACTCGAAATTACTTGTTACGACTTTTTTAGGGTCGTTGCACACGCCTTTGAGGCTGTTGTTAATTGCGTGCGTTATAAACGTCTGTTTAATAATAATAATGCTGCCACATTCTGTTTCAACGACAGTGGACATCATAATTAGAATGCCCTTCAAACGGCCAGAGGGCTAAAGAGTACGATAGATGGAAAGAGTAGTTGGACAACATGCCAAACACTAATGGCCATCGACTGATGCCTTGGGCATTATGATAACAGCACTGTAGGACAGGCTTTAGGGAAAGATGCAAAGACATTTATTCTGCCCAAGAACCTTCCAATTATAACCCAACTGACTCTTAAATGAATTCCACCTTTGTCCGTCTGACACAAACTCCAAACAACGATTTCATCAAGATGATCTTTTCTTCATTTAGAATTTTTTAAGACGTCAGCTTTATGGAAATACACTACAAACAGGCCACCAACAAATGCATAAAATTTCATGCAGTTTTACACATGCGACTTTCATCTATTTTGTAACATTTACCATGATATATCTGTTAATCATCGATAGAAATATGGGACAACAGTAGAAGCAGGTAAGAAGACACTGAATGGTGGTTAACTGTTACATCCGATTCAATGCAAACAAAGCTTGAGCTGATGACATACGCTTTGAAAATGACTGTGCAAATAGTTCATGGAATCAGACACAATGTGCAAAAAATTTCAATATATGTAAAAGTTGCAGCAATTACAATTATAAATATTACCAAAATAATAACAGCTGTTCTAACAAAATTTAATAGAAGTCTTTGTATGTTTGTGCAATCAATAGACAAAATTAAGCACAAGTTACGCAGACAAAGTCAGCAGATAATAAACACTCAGATTATTCAATTAGAGAAGGGAAATGCTCTACGATGTTGCTGCTTAGCATCTCCAGAATATTACGGTCAAAAGTTTCTTAGAATTTTTGGCTTAAGTTACCATTAACTTTTAACGGCTGCTCAAGAAACTTTTCAGCCAAACATAAATCATTGACTTTGCTTGGACATTTACTTTCCTAGTATCACAGATGTGATATCAAACACACGATGAGATATTCTGTTAATGCACATCATCGAGATTGCTGGAAAATGCCATTTGCTGCATAAAAGCCACCTCCAGTCTCAATCACAAGACTTGCTTTGCCTTAGAGAAGTCCTCCAATGCCATCAGGCCATTCTTTGAATTGGCTTCAACTCAACACAGTGCTTGATCCTCAATGGACAGCACATCCCAGATCCAAAGCACTGATATGCTCGCTCATTCCACAGCAATTCCTATTTCAACCCTTACAGACAGTTCTCGTCCTCAGTCACCATCAGTCTCTCTCTCTCTCTCTCTCTCTCTCTCTCTCTCTCTCTCTCTCTCTCTCTCTCTCTCTCTCTCTCTATCTATATATATCCCTTGTAATCAAGACCTTCACATCAAGACGAATGATATTTTCTCTCAACTGTTTACACTGTTGAAGAGTAGTGACCATCATCATCATCTACTGAATTTCTGTTACCTGTACCCTTGATCTGGCTCCAGTGGATGACAAAGAACACCAATGACACACAGAACCAGTGAAGAAATTAATGACTGTACACCAGAGAAAAACAGATTTCATATGATTCAAATAGACGAGCATTTTTCAGTCGCCAGTTGCCATCCTCTGACTCAAAGAATTCCTTCTTTGATGTCTCCCTTTTAACAGACTGAGAACATTAAAACACTCTTCCTTTTCATGCTTCCATAAAAAAGACTGTCATGATATCTGGACATGATCGGTGCAATTTTTCAGCAAAAAACTCAACAGAACGTGCACCAAAGTGAAATGAATGGAAATCAGTTAAGCATAAACCTTCATCTTGTTCAAAGCTCCAACTGTTCCAAACCACAGCTGCTCACTAAGCCACACTCATTAGAAAATAGCAACAAAAAGCAAGACAGTTTTCTTAGAATGGAAGAAACTTTTCCAGAGAGTAAACAAATAAAATACTTCTAGAGGCTCCAGAATCAGTTGCACAGATTCAGCCAATAGGATTTAGATTGTTGCCAAGTCCTTTGCAACAGAAAACAGCTGACAGACATCATGCATACATTAATTAAACAACATTATGACATTCAATATTTACACAAAAAATTGGCAGCTTTTTATTACAACACTCCATTTCAACCAAACAAAATTAAAAACACTTCTGCAAAGGACTGGGATTTCAATATTCACACAGAAATCCTCTGAGCAACTGTTGACATTCAAAACAACAACGTCGAGGCCTTGTGCCAGCAGACGACGTCACCAAGAAATAACTGTCGAAAACCCCAGAAACCAATTACAACACAAAAGTTCTAAAAGTATTCAGTTGGAAGAAGCCACAGCAGCTGCCCACAGTTGTTGTTCCGTGTAAACGTTTCTCGCAACCATTTAACAAAACCTCTCAACAGACATAAATAATTCTAGGAGTTCAAAAATAAAACAAAAATAAACTGTTTACAAAGAAAAACTTCCTACTGAATGGCTGTTAAATGATTTGCTCCCAAGACAGCGGTTCCTGCTTTATTCCTCATCTCGGTTACAGCTTTCTTCAAAAATCTCAACGCAAGAACTCAAAAAGTGGAACCGAGATCATGGCAACGTGGTCATGTGGAATGACAGTCGACGCTGGACGACCACTAAAGTCCCTCACACTAGAAATGTTTAGCCTAACTCGATTAAGTCATTAGTTGCTGAACTAGCTACTGGCAATGTTGCTAGGCTGTCGTCAGGCCAACAGCTGGTCGGTTGGCTCTGAAGTCCGTCTTGGTTGCCTTTGTCTTAAGAAGCAGAACTCTCTTCAACTGCACTTGTCTTCATCAGCTCCAAGAGACATCCCATGCCACCAAAGTAACCCTAAAACACCAGCGGCAAAATAGCTCCTCCAATCAGTGATTTTCAGTCCTTAAAAAGTAATTACTCAATGACTAATGCTATCATCAAAAGTGATAATTTTAAGGAGGCCCTCATATCTAAGATGGCCATGCATGTATCAGTCAAGTGTAAGGGTTCAAAGTTCAAGCAATCAGACGTCCATCCCAGTCCACATAATAACATCAATTGGTAAAATAGGTAAAGGTAACACACTTGTCTACATCTGTCAACAGTTGGTGGAAATATGGGGTAAAAGTCGAGGCAGGAAAGACAGAAAACGAGACGAATATGCCTGTCTAGACCACCTGGACAGCTGTATTGTTTCTGTTGTCTTAAAAGTAAGTTGAGCAGTGACTAAATGAAGTAAATCAGAGTTTGGTGATGATAACCGTAAGTTGTAGTCTGTATAACACTTGTACTGGACAGAATGAATCAACTGAAAATGAATTCTGATGGGTTTCATCCTCTGTGGAATTTCTTGGGACAACACAAGTGCCAAATGAGACGCTAGACTGGCTGGCACACGCACATACACTCTGCTACAACTGAACTCACCTCATGTTCAAGAAAGAGAGCCTTCAGCGTTCCATTCGACCAGTAGTCCATGGCATACGCCAGCATCTTCATTGAGATAATATTCACACGAAGGAAGTTACCCACAAACACAACGCGCTCAATCTTCTACACATATCAAAACACAACTAGCTTTAAGCATAGGCATACACGAGCTAACAAGACATAACAAGACAGAACAACAAAGGCAAGAACACTACTCAACACAATTTACCATAAGATTCATACAACAACTGAACACAAAAAGATGAAGTAATGTTTATTCTTCTACTATTCACAGCATTCACTGATGGTTGGATTGAGCCAAAACCATTCAGCTGTCAAAGATTATAAAAAACTTTCAAGACAAAACAACAAGAGGGAAACCACAACCACTCAATCACAACCATCCCTAGCCTTGGTCCGTCGGTATGAGAGACCATCTCTTTAAACCAACAGTAGACGACGTCAGATACTACAATTCACCCGAAGACTGCAACTGAACGAGTTAATGAACAAATGAAAGGAGGAATTACCTCATTCACTGCACACATTCTCGCAATTGAACCGATGTTGTTCGTAATAGTTACGAGTGTTGCTCTTGCAAGATCTTCTTTGCTTACGTCTTTACGACGATCTGAGCTCATCATGTGACCAAAACTAAAAGATCATATAAATCACGTCACTGCTACACGTCAAAAGCTCAACCGACCATAAGATTACAAATAAAATAAGGAAAATGTTCAAATAAACGTCAGTGCACATGCAAATTTCTAATTTTGATTTTCAAAAGGAAAAATGTCCTTAAAACTGTTAGCTATACAAACTAACACATTTTAGTCCACATTCATATGGAAAAAGAATAAAATGTCCATGAATAACCTGTATTTCTAGATCAAGCTGCTTTGGATATGGTGAACAAGACAATTTTTATGAGAAACTTCTAAAGTGCCACTACCATGGTAGACAAGCAATCACCAAATGCGTATCATAAACAAAGTCTTTGGACAGACCCAGTTTAGAAGAATCTTGTCATGTGCATGCTATCTATACCTGCTGGCCACTATGTTTCCGGGCAATCCAAATCTCTCATAATCTCCGCCGTAAATGTCCTTCACGAGTTTATCGACACTGCTGTTGTCTCCGAGTGAAGCCAACTCAATTGCTTCTTCGAATGTCTCACATCCCGTTAGAAGACAACATAGTCCAAGGAATGTTCCTCCTCCCAAGCTAAACACAACAACAGTCCAAGTCAGTCTAACAAAATTTCTGCTCATCCTCCTAAGCCAAATGCAACAACAGACCAAGTCAGTTTAAGGAATGTTCCTCCTCCCAAGTTAAACAAAACAACAGACCAAGTCAGTCCAAGGAATGTTCTTCCTCCCAAACTATGCAACAACAACAACATACCCGGTCCAAGATCTAAGAACACCCAAGAAATCAATCTAGGTCATCAGATTAATTAATGACATTTCATTTCTGATTAATGCAGACCTCCATTTTTCGACCTTAGTGCAGTTTGTATTGCAGACCAATAACCTTTGGCTTCTGTACAAACTGCACCTGTTAGAAGCAGCCAGTGTTCGCTAGTTACTTTTAGACAGGAATTAGTTACAGTCACCAGTTTCTGTGCTGAATAAAGCAACGAATTACCACAAATAGTTACTTTATATTATAAAAAATACACATTTCAACATACTTTTACCAAACTAGGTGTGATGTTAATTGCAGTACTAAGAATTTTTGACAAAGGCAAGCACACTGCATTTTCCCAAAACATTTCAATATGTTTTGCTCAGGAATTCAAAGGATTCTTTTATGTACTAAGTATCAAAAGCATTTTTAAACTTAAACTTTCACGATGAATTATTGTTACAGCGCTATCTACTGACCAACATAATGCGAATATAACTTCAAAGTAACTAATCTGTTGCATTACCGCTAAAAGAGTCATTTGTTATAGCTGTGTAATAATTGCTGAAAAAAGCAATTAGCTGCAGGAATAGTAACAGAAATAGTAGATGTCACATTAAAGCATTAGAATTGGCATAGCAAGGCCCAATGCTGCAAGCAGCAAAATCATTTGCTGACCATTTGAGATTTGAATCCATTTGGATCGAGTTGTCAAAACGAAGCAAAAGAAAAGCGCTTTTAAAATGCATAAATTTCTTGTCTACCTCTGTCCAGGAGGTTAGTCCAAGAATATCCGAACATTGCTCAAAACAGGGCTGGGCAGCCAGACACCTGACCTTAGATCACAGAAAAAGGTCAGCAGGAATTAAGAAAGTTTCAAAAATGCAAACATGAAGAACATTTTCCTAGAACTGCCTGAGTCTGGACAATTTTGCAGGGCAGCATCACAGGCAACATTATTTTGAAAGTATGTTGGCACAGTTATCTGAAAGCCATTACTTTGCTAATTCTATAGCTCAGCACCTGTTTTTGAACTTTTAAAACTAATCTGATTAATAAATTACTAAATAGTAAGGCCAAATCAATGATGACTGATCACCTTGTGCCGCAGACCCTTCGGTAGTTGGTTGGTGAGCGCACGGCAAGCATGCTCACACCAGAGCCAACATTCACAACAAGATATGGATACGGGTCGCGGAAGTCATACGGCTGCTTCTCGCAGATTTCCGGGTGGCTGGCGTTGGCAAAATAGTAGCATTCGCAGACTGGATTGTGGCGATCGATGAAGTGAATGCCTTTGATCAGACAATCCAATTCGTCAAACTTCAGCAGATTCAGATTGACACTCTGTAGACAAAACAAAGAGAACGTCATATGCGCACACGCTCGGCCAAATAAACCCCATCAGTCAGAAGAAAACAGCAACTGAAAAGTCACTCAGAACTTTTCTAAATGAAAATTACAAATTATTACTAGCCCAATAAAAATTAAAAGTCAAGTAAGAAATCAGCCGGGAATTGCTCTAAATCCAAAGAATGGTTTTAAGTTTTTGTAAGACGAAATGTTTAAGTTTTTATGAGACACAGTACTTATGACCCCAAGAACATCAAGAACAGTTAAAGAAATGTAAAAACTGCAGCAAAAGATAATAGTATCAAAGTTAAGCAGAACCGTTTCAGATGAAGTCAACTCCACTCAGACTGTTCACCTGTCTGAAATCTTTTTCGAATTTGTACGCTCCGCCACCCGTGGCACAGATGCTGGTAGCCAGACTCGGGAAGTTCTTCGTCTTGGCCATCTCTATAAACGACAGCATTTCACTTGTTGGGAATCGGATGAAGTGGAATGTGCCTTTGCGTCCCCCAAACTTGAGGTTGCTCATCTCCAGGTGTTTGTCTCGTATGCCTGACTTTCCGTACGCCACGTTTCCGGTCAGGTACTTTCGGATGCGCTTGAGGGTTTCCGCTTCCTCCTCCTCATCAAACAGAGTGTCTTTCGGCTCAAAGTAGATCAGCTTGGTCAATGTTCCTCCTATGTCCATTCCAAACCAAGGCATTGCTGGACAACACCAAAAGCAAACAACATGTCACATTCTATGCCTCTTCTGCTTTAAGACAGGACTAGAAACTCAGTCCCTCTCAAAACTCAATGATTCTCAAAACCCAGTGTTTTCAAAACTTAATATTTACTTCTAAAAACTCAATACTTATCAAAACTCATCACAGTACATAAAAATTATCATGCAGATGTTGGGTGTCAAATCCATTGCGACCGTGTTTTAGCGGACCACGGGTATATTTCAGACCTTGGAAAAAAGAGTATAACACAAATGATGGTGCAACACAGTCACAAACATGGATCCCAGCATCATATCTGACCTTCTTAATAACAGATTCTAGCTGGTTGCTGCAGACTCTCAGTGAGCTGGTGAGCAAATATGTAGCACTAGAAAGTTCTTGTTCCGCATGTTAAAGTGTCTTGTGTGTTAAATAGATAGCATTTGGAGGTATGGCACAACCATGTGTTAAGCAGATTTTTTTAAATGGGTGATGTCCAAATGTCTGAACTGTACGTAATTCTCAATTTCTCAATACTTTTTCATAGTAAATGGAAGGATGGATGGACAGGTGGACGAATGGACTAACAGATGAAACGACTGACCACATGCAAGTAGAATGATCCATACAGACAGACTCACAAACAGAAACCGACTGCAAATAGACAGAATACCAGAAAGACTAACACATGGATCCATGCACAAATACAAACACACACACACACAAACACACAGTTAGAGACCTTGCTCGATAAACATCAACTGCTTCCAAAAGTTGCCCTATTTACAAGACACTTTCAGTTTAATAAGTTACTCAAGTTCAGAGGTTCAGCCTAAAGAACTAGACGAGTTCTGGACCCAGCGCCCTTTGAACCTCAGCTTTCGAACTCGACCAACCCCAGATATCAGCATAACAGCCTGACTGACGACCTAATCTCTTGCCACGTGAGACATTCAACACAGAATGTAAATGCACTGATCAACCAACTAACTATAGATGCAAATTAAAATGTCACCACAGACAAACAATTGATCCCTTTGGCTCTGGACGGCCATGTGCTCGTTCATCCAATGCCAAATAAATGATACAAATGCCACCTGACCATAATCAGCCAAGTCTGTACTAGGTATGTACCGGTATGTACCTACGTATAATGTAGTGCACTTAAAGAACCTTTCACATGCTGGATTGATATCTTCCTGTGTCTAAGCCCTTCTAGAACGTTTAGCCACCAAAGGCATCTTCTGCCAACTCTTGGCACCTTACATTACTTACTTACTTCACTTACTTACCTTCTGAAGTTTCTTCAGTCCTACCTGTCTTATTTATAATTTCTGCAATTATGAAGCGCCACTGTCTAATGACTAAGCATCCATCAATGGTGCTCAGTGACTGTGATTGAGGAATCTGTCGAAGGTCCCTACACAGTAACCGTCATAGGGGAGAAGGCTTGAACCCTTACTCTGTGTTACAAGCTGAGTGCTCTAACCAATTGGCTACCACTCTCCAGTTTATAACTGGGGAGTGGTAGCCAATTGGGGATTAGAAGCAGTTTAAAGTGCTATGGAAGTACTTAGCAGCATCACAGAAGGATGTTTGAAATGACTGCAACCAACAGCTAAACTAAACTGAGGGGGAGAAATGCAGTTAGCGCCAGCGTCAGAATACTGAGAACTTCATCTCTGCACAAAAGTCAGTTGTCAAAGTGAAATAACAAATCAACTGACAAACTACAGAATGAATTTGGACAAAACAGATGACCACTGAATACTGACTAACGTCTGTATGCCTCATCCAATCAGTAATGATGATAACAATTATGAAGATCAGATTTATCACAATAATAAGGAATATAAGAATGACAATTACAGTGACAAAAATGATCATGATGATAATGATTATCGCAATGATAATGACAAATGGTGAAGCTGAATCTTCTGAATGGCAATCAATGGAATCAGTGCATTGCAGTCAAATATCATTAAGAACTGGACAAGTGTCGCACTTACGAGGTATGGGTCCATGGCCTTCGACGATTGAGGTGGTGGGTGAGACGGTTCCATTGGATACCTTATGATCACTGTGACCATTCAGATCCTTATGATCATGAAGACTGTTGGCCAGAGCTGTCAGATCTTCCTCTGAGCCGTTTCCAAATGCAAATCCCTCGTCACTATCAATTTCCATTTTGCCACCAGATGGTTTCGTTGTAGTACCAACTCACTAAGATTACTCTAAAAAATGACAGAGCACCGTTCATCTCTCATTCCAGAACACTTAAGTGGCCAGTAGGCATATCTCCGATCATTAACCTTCAGGGCAGGGATTGAAATCTCTCAGCTAAATAGAAAACTGAACCAAGTTACCTTTATCAGAGTACAAATGATCACAAGTTCTTATCTAAAGTAACTTTGCAACCTGTCCAAAATGAAGGTGAATAAGCATAAATCAGCATAAAACCAGCTGCATATCTTTCCTCCTTTCATCTTCCTTGCCTCCTCTTTCTCCTCCTCTGTCTCTCCTAACCGATCATTCATCATTCATCTTTCAAACCATTCCATATTATCTTCAAACAATTCCATCTCATCTTCACTCCACAGATGGAAGTAGTCATACAGAAACTACAACATACATTTCTCTATATTTCACTCCATCCAAACACTCAAATATTTTGTTACACCAGGGGAAACATAAAAACAGAAAAACACCAGAAGCCAAAGTCTGCATCGCAGAGTGTGTGTTGCACTTACGAGGTAAAGTAAAAACATTGAACAATCGAACATAATGTAAGACTGCCAGCTACCTCGAAATTAGGGATGTTAAACGATAATCGAAAATCCGATAATCGGTTTCGAAAACGACGAATCCAAAAGTCCTGGACACAGGGTCAGTGTATCGCAGAACTTGACGTTCACTTCCCAGCTTACGCCGGTACCAAATTATACTGCTTAGTGACAGAGGCACTGTGTGCGCAAACAACTTGCCCAGGGTCGTTACACGGAGTCGAGCTCGCAACTGCATGATCATTGACCAAAAGCGTTACCGACAGACCACCGTACCTCACAAGAGTAGCATAGCGTAAACAAGTGACGACTAACAGTTTCCTGCGGCTGGGGATACAAACGAACGATTACAGAAAATTTTAAAAACTGTGATAAAACTGTTCTGGCATGACTTGTACGGAGGCCAAAAACTGGACTTACTAATATATGAGGCAATGGTCTGACGGCATAACAATCGCCCGCACACCCTTCTTACCGCTACGCTCTCAGTCGCAAACAACGCCACCATAAACTCGACGCCACAGTCAAACTACCATTTAGCCCAACAGTCGACGACACGCAAATTTTCCGCACTTAATTCGCCGGCGTTAAGTAACTCTGGCTCAAACCATTTCAACAAAATCAATTTTAACCTTCAAACCGTCGCATGATAATAACACGCCACACACTGCCATCGCAGACTACAAATACCCATAAGATTCCGCTCTAGCAACTATATACAAGATGTTTGGTGTGTAGCGCCATCTTCGCACAAATTTAGATGTTGTATTTTGGCTTTGTAACTCCACAACTTCTGGACACATCTCCAGAATCGATAACATCAAGATGGTCAAACAAGTTGTGTTTGGACTGATGGATGGCAGAGGGATCTGAGCTAGACCGAACAGAGAATGACTGGATGACGTCAGAGACTGGTGCGGGACGGACGGGCACACAAGCTGTCTTTTGGCACAGGAAAGAGAACAATGGAAAACTACAGTGAAGCATGCGATCGACACCAACAGAGAATGAGTCCATGAACCTGAAGAAGAAGAAGTAGAAGACGACGAAGAAGAAGACAAAGAAGACGAAGAAGAAGAAGGAGAAGAAGAAGGAGAAGGAGAAGGAGAAGGAGAAGGAGAAGGAGAAGGAGAAGGAGAAGGAGAAGGAGAAGGAGAAGGAGAAGGAGAAGGAGAAGGAGAAGGAGAAGGAGAAGGAGAAGGAGAAGGAGAAGGAGAAGGAGAAGGAGAAGGAGAAGGAGAAGGAGAAGGAGAAGGAGAAGGAGAAGGAGAAGGAGAAGGAGAAGGAGAAGGAGAAGGAGAAGGAGAAGGAGAAGGAGAAGGAGAAGGAGAAGGAGAAGGAAGGAGAAGGAGAAGGAGAAGGAGAAGGAGAGAGAAGGAGAAGGAGAAGGAGAAGGAGAAGGAGAAGGAGAAGGAGAAGGAGAAGGAGAAGGAGAAGGAGGAGAAGGAGAAGGAGAAGAAGAAGAAGAAGAAGAAGAAGAAGGAGAAGAAGAAGAAGGAGAAGAAGATCTTAGCAACCGCATTTCTTGATGTAGTCGTAATCGTAATTCCGAGATTTCTACAGCGCCCGACGAAAGCCGTGCCGCGGAGACCAGTCTGGTCGAACTACTAGGTTGTAGCATTATAGGTGCTGAATTTGGTCGCGACGACCGAAACCAAAGCTGCTAAAATATTTGATTTAACGAATTGCCCTTGTAGTCTGTAAGTGAAGTAAGCTAATCGTAATCGTAAACTCAATATTTCTACAGCGCCAAAACCCGAAGAAAGATAAGTCGCGGGAAATCGCAAATTGACACACTCAGGCAAAACAAAATCAAATAGATAGGAAGGGTAAGATTCGGTTCTAGACAAAGATTCAAGAGTCGGCAGAACCAAGATTCAGAGGAAACGGGTATCTAGTTAAATCCAACTGAAAAATTTAGCACTATAATTAAATGAAATCGGGATAAGAGCCATGGAGATAGGGTCCGTAAACGGGTTCCTTAAATGGCGTGGCATTCATTCAAACGGGCAAGGGTGGTGGTGAACGATCAAGCCTGATCAATTCATTGAAGAATGAATAGGGTGGATGTCGTATCGAAAAACACGTGCATTTGCATTCACTTTGTTAGAAAAAATCCACAGTTGCGTCAAACTGACTCTTCACACTGCAACAGTTGTTTCAGGAATCGAATGTTTTCCTTGTGGTCTAAAAATAGCTCATGCAGCGACAGACTGCCTTTCCCGATTTAGCCGGACGAAGAATTTGCAAGTAATACTATTTTACTAGGATTCTTTGAACTAAAAGAATAAAGGCAGTCCTTTTAGCTAACTCAGAAATTTTAACTTCGCAGTTGTGGAGAGACAGTTATTTGTACAAATTTATTAATAATGTACATGTTAGTTTGTCTGTTATGGCAGCAATGAGCCAAAGAAAGCACCAGATCAGATCAACTCTTGGGTTCTAGAACAGGCCGACCAGAAAATAAAGGACATCATTTCGCCTGATTTCATAGATGCCACAAGAAGACTTATTCTCGTCAACGCCATTTACTTCAAGAGTGCTTGGCAGGAACCGTTTGATGAGTGCAACACCAAAGATGACGACTTCTTCGTTTCATCAACAGAAACTATCCGAGTTAAAATGATGTATCAGAAGATCGAAAGAGCTTCCTATTATCAATCTAAAGACCTTCTCTGCCAAGTTCTCAAGTTTCCTTACTTGCGGGGAGCACTCAGCATGTTTATTCTACTTCCGGACAAATCGTCTTCTCTCGAAGTCTTGGAAGAAAAGCTGACTGCAGATCATCTTGCAACTATTGATAGCGAATTCAAGAAACATCCGGATGTGAAATTTTGGCTTCCGAAATTTAAAATTGAAGAATCTCTGGAGCTGACTGAAGTTCTTCATAAAATGGGAATGAAATCTTTGTTTGAGGCTGGGTCAGCGGATCTTTCTGGAATTGATGGAACTCATTTGCTGTATGCATCAAAGGTGGTGCACAAGGCTTATGTGGATGTAAACGAGGAGGGAACGGAGGCTGCTGCTGCTGCTGTTGAGCTTATGGTTGAATGCTGCTTGGAAATGGATAAGGAAGAAGTCGATTTTCGTGCGGTTCATCCTTTTATGTTTTTCATCAGAGAAGAAAGAACGAAAGCTGTTCTGTTTCTGGGAAGAGTTGTCAGACCAGAGCGTTACTAAATGACTCATTGGCGAGCATTTCTAATTCAATGTTAGTAAGTAGAAGTCCGTAAACCCAAAACGCTCTGCTTTTTGCTTCTGCAGGACTTGATTAATTCGATTTATTAGTATAAATAATAATAATAGGACTACTTTATAGACAGCCTTAGTTTGAACTGTATCCAGGTAAGTTATAACAATTTGTTATATACTGTACTCGTTGTTTGGAATCAGAAGATAAACGAGAACTTCAGCTTCAAGGTGTCTTACTTCTTTGAGCTTATGGTTGGGTGCTGCTTGGGAATGGATAAGGAGGAAGTCGATTTTCGTGCGGATCATCCTTTCATGTTTTTCATCAGAGACGAAAGCACAAAAGCTGTTCTGTTTCTGAGAAGAGTTATCAGAACAGAGCATTACTAAGTTGCTCAAGGCGAAAACTTATATTTAAATATTAGTAAGTAAGAATCCGTAACCCGAAATAAGCTGCGTTTCGTGCTTCGTCTTCTGTTAACTCTAAATGCTCTAACTCTTGTCATGTAACTTACAACAAATTGTTTTATGGTTCTTTTTAGAATTCTGAAGACAAAACGGTAACTTCAGCTGGGAGGTGAGATAAATGAGTGAAAATAAAGTCTAATAAAGCAATTTTCAGAATGTTAATTTTGAATGCAAAAGTCAATAACATGTTACACGTAACCTTTCTAAGTTTTACAATTATCTTATTAGCATACTGATGAAATTAACTCAGACATAGGGTAATTTTTTGCATGAGATTACAGTTAAGAATTCAAACCGTTATAGCTATTTTCGCGACTTCGACCTAATTCAATACATGCAAATACTATTAATATTACTTGCATGTATTGAAAAGATTGTTGTTCTATACGCAATATTATGTCTATGCACAAGTTATTGTCTGCTTTTACACAACATTCGAACAGTACTTAGTGGCAAGCGTGCTACGTTCCAATTACGTGCCTCTAGAACACTGAGTTGTTCAGTCCAATCAGCAAATGTAGTTTAATCTGAGAAGTGTTATAGCGCCACTCTGTTCAGAGGCGGATCCAATGTGGGCCATGGATCACTTTTTCAGGTCTTCATATGACAATATGCTTAGGCCTATAGTATATGACGGCCAGAGATGAATAGAGAGACTGCGTTGCCGGATGTGCAGATCTGCGTAAGAAGGACTAAGTGTTAAACATTACAACGAGTTAACGACCATCACTTCTATTCAACAGGGGGCAGTTATAGTAGGGTAAAAGAGGAAAGTAGCGAATAGCTGTGAGGTGGAATGAAATTGGGTCACCGATAACAGCTATGAGCTGAGCTAAAGCCGATTTCCGAAATATTTTTGTAGCCGTAAAAAACATCGATGGCAAGTGGAGAGCAGGCACTTTTTGAGAAAGAAGGCAGTGGCCAGCTGCTCGTCTCAGCCCTTTCCAGATTCGCCCTTCAACTGTACAACGAGCAAGCAAAAACGTAAAGCAGTGGAAATGCATTTATGTCTCCATTCAGCATCTCAGCTGTGCTCAGTATGGCATACAGTATCTAGGTGCGAGAGGCAAAACCTTGGCCGAGATGAAGAGAACGCTGTTCCTTGATCCTGTACAGGACGACTAAGTCGCAACACGGCTAAGTCGCGGTAACCGGCTAATTCACTGGCGCTCAGTTAAAACAAAATCAAATAGAAATGATCACTTTCTGTTCTAGATCAAATCCAAGAGTTCCCTGACGAAAAAGACAGGAGGACGAGCTTCTGATTAAATTCTATTGACAAATCGCACGCTATAATTTAATTAAATCGGGAATTAGTTGCATCAGACTGACTCTGCACAATGCAACACTTGTTTCAGAAATTCAATGTTTTCGTTATGGTCTAAAAATATCATCTGAAGCGTCAGACTGTGTTTTTCGATTTACCCGGAGCAAGAATTTCCAAGCAAGTCTCTAACTATCTTTGTTTTGAACTAAAAGTATAAAATAGTGTTTTACGCTAACCCCAAGAGGCAGGTATGAACTGTTAGCGACTTCATTTATCTTAATCTCATCATGTGAGGGTAGCTGGCCAATCTTCTCCTTTCCCGTCTGACCTTCCACAGAGAGGGTGCGGTCAGTGTACTCATTTCATACCCGAGTTCGCAAGTGGAGCAGAAATCTTGATATCTTTCTATCGTGGCGGGGATTCGAACCTCTGAACTCTGAGTTTAGACCAGGAGGCTAAACACTGGACTCGTGCACGAGAAACAAAGGAGCCAACACTGAGTAATTGAATACTGACCGATGTGTCACTGAAAGTCTGGCTTCTGGCCCAGCTGATAGGTTATAATTCAACGACCGACTGATTTATTGTGCTTTCTGCATTTTACTCTGCATGTCAGATTAGTATTTAAAGAAGTTTTACTAATGCAGGAAAGACGTTCATAATTTCCAGTGATTTTGTGTATGAAACTGTAGTAGGCCTATCGGATATGGATTTCAGGAAGGAATAATTATTGCTGGTGGTTTTCTTCAGATTACGTTTATTTATTTAAAACACACAGGTCCAGTTACTTGACTGGATTCACTTTGGAAATAACTCATGCAGCCCTGATGTAAGCCTGTGAGTAGAGTTTGAGATATTTTGAATTTGCGATTTACAGCTTGTTTGATGACCAGTGTAAATGATAAGAAAGGCTTACAAAATATGCTTCCACAAAGGAGGCAACATGTATAGACGAGTTCATATTGTTGTAACTGTTCGATATTGATTTTTGTAGCCGTAAAAAATCGATGGCAAGTGGAGAGCAGGCACTTTTTGAGGAAGAAGGCAGTGGCCAGCTGCTCGTTTCAGCCCTTTCCAGGTTCGCCCTTCAACTGTACAAAGAGCAAGCAAAAACGAAAAGCAGTGGAAATGCATTTATGTCTCCATTCAGCATCTCAGCTGTGCTCAGTATGGCGTATCTAGGTGCGAGAGGCAAGACCTTGGCCGAGATGAAGAGAACGCTGTTCCTTGATCCTGTGCAGGACGACTCCAAACTCCACCAGGCATTCAGCGACCTAATCTCTCACTTGAAGCGATGCAGTGCTAAGGTAGATAGATACACAGAGAAACCGATATTCCAACTGTACACGGCGAATCGTATCTACGGAGAGCAGTCGTATAAAATTCTAGATGAATTTCAGACATCATGCAAGAAATACTATGATGCCGGGCTGGTTCCAGTCAGCTTCATGTAAGTTATCAAAACTTTCTTCGATTATAATAGTAGATTTTATTAACAATGCAGGGGCATGCCATGAAATCTTTTAGAAAACAAACATTCTGGACTTAGTGTAAGAACAGATGACAATACAATACAACATTAATTTGATAATGCCCTATTACTAAATTCAGAAGTGCACACTGAAGCAGAGGAACATGAGAATAATAGTAGAGAATGATAAAGATTAATGTTAGAGAACCATGATTAGCAGTGAACCATGGCCGAGAGTTATAATCAAGCAGAAATATAAGAGACAGCGTAGGCCCCTAAAAACAGGAAGAGAGGTCATTGTGAACGAAAAGGAAGCAGCTGAAGAACTGAGCAGATATTTTAGTCTGGTATTTGCAAATTAGGAGAATTCCAGAGCCAGACATCAAATTTAAAGGCAGGGCCACGGAAGAATTATTAGAGATATTCTTTACGATTTATTTTAAGAGAATAAAAGAACACTTGAAATGATAAAGGTAACAATATCGCAGGGATATATGAACAATGTCCTAAATTGTTTTGCATGAAGAAAAGGAGAAAATAGAAGAGGCACAAACAGATTTTCAATGCCTCTACGTGTATTGGAAAGTACCAAAAAATTGGAGAGAGAGATACAGTCATAGTTAAACTCTTGAAATATAAAAGTAGAAGCAATCAATTTAGGTACAGAGCTGGCATCTTTGTAATTACTGTTTGCAAGGTAACTAATGGTCATATTTATTGAAGATGTTATAGTGAAGTATTTCAGAATTTCATCTAATAAGGAACAGTTAATGTGGTTTTACAAGAAGTAGATCACTTTTGATAAATCTGTTAGAGTAATGTACCTAGATGTTGTCAAGGCATTTGACAAAGTAATTATAATTGGATATTTACATAACACCGCTTCGAGAGAAACTAAGCAGAGGTGATCTGTATACTAGCTAAAATGTGCTTCATGCAAGAAGTTGCAAGATTGTGGGATTGGTGGGCACGTACTTATTTGGATCCAGATTTGGCTTTCAGACAGGAAGCAATATTTACGCATAACTATAAGTGAATTTTTAAAATTTAACTTGATTGAAATTCAGTACTTCACTTTATTTTTATTAACATTTTAACATGCTGCAACTGGACATTGACTGAAAGTACGGCATAAGATGTCTGTAATTAAAGACTATATGATACACTAAGAAGTCTTAAATTCGTAGTTGTGGAGAGACAGTTATTTGTACAAATTTATTAATAATGTACATGTTAGTTTGTCTGCTATGACAGCAATGAGCCAGAGAAAGCAGCAGATCAGATCAACTCTTGGGTTCTAGAACAGACCAATCAGAAAATAAAGGACATCATTTCGCCTGATTTCATAGATGCCACAACAAGGCTTATCCTCGTCAACGCCATTTACTTCAAGAGTGCTTGGCAAGAACCTTTTGATGAGTGCAACACCAAAGATGACGACTTCTTCGTTTCATCAACAGAAACTATCCGAGTTAAAATGATGTATCAGAAGATCGAAAGAGCTTCCTATTATCAATCCAATGACCTTCTCTGCCAAGTTCTCAAGTTTCCTTACTTGCGGGGAGCACTCAGCATGTTTATTCTACTTCCGGACAAATCATCGACTCTCGAAGTCTTGGAAGAGAAGCTGACTGCAGATCATCTCGCAACTATTGATATCGAATTCAAGAAACATCCGGATGTGAAATTTTGGCTTCCGAAATTTAAAATTGAAGAATCTCTGGAGCTGACTGAAGTTCTTCATAAAATGGGAATGAAATCTTTGTTTGAGGCTGGGTCAGCGGATCTTTCTGGAATTGATGGATCTCGTTCGCTGTATGCATCAAAGGTGGTGCACAAGGCTTATGTGGATGTGAATGAAAAGGGAACGGAAGCTGCTGCAGCCACTGCCATGGGCATTGCTCTGTGTTGCTTGAGAATGCCTGAGGAGGTAGTCGATTTTCGTGCGGATCATCCTTTCTTGTTTTTCATCAGAGAAGAAAGAACGAAAGCTGTTCTGTTTCTGGGAAGAGTTGTCAGACCAGCGCATTTCTAGCGCGATTTCTGTTTGGAAGGATTCAGTAAATAATCTTGAGTGAAAGGCAACGTCCCAGATTACCCTGTAATGATCTTTGTGCTTTGCTGTTGTGCCATGAATAATTTATTCATGTCTTATTAAGCAACTTATTTCCGATTATATTAGAGTTGTTGAGTAGAATTCTGAAGACTGATATTTATCAACTGAAAACGTTTAAAATTTGATTGAATAAATCTTATTTGAACTGAATCAAAATTTATATTTATTACTTTAAAATTGTTCATCTAGAAAATGAAAAGTTCTTTTTGATCTAGTCTTAATATATTTAACCCTCAAGCTTCAAGTGATACAAGCATAATTCTACCTCTAATATTATCGAAGAAGTTTTATAGCGCCTCTGCATTCAGGGGCAGATCTTGAGGCTATCCACCGTCTTCTGCTCTTTTGGGATGGAAGACCCTAACGATGGCTAGAATAGATTAAATTAATGCATAAAAATATTATAAATTTCGAAGTCTGCGGCTGCATTCAGTTTACAAAAGAACATTAAGTAATAGGCACCATCTCAATATCATATGGTGGCGAAGGATCTAACTCAATCAGTTCATTACAAAATGAGCAGGATCGAGTCGATACGTTTGCTATATAAAACAGTGTGCATTTACAGTACATATTTCTACTAGTGCAAAGATGTATCGAGTTGCACCTATTTTCTAGCCGTTAAGACAGGTTCCCCAATCGTTAACCCTGCTCATAATCATTTAAATCTAGTATTTAGACCACACAGGCACTGCTATGTGGTGGCATTATACATGCATTTATTTAATGTAAGCATACTGCACATATACTTGCATTTTGTGAATAGATCACTAGGCTAAATTCCATTAAACCCTGAACCTAATTAAAGGTTCTAGTAGAAAGGAGAGAGGATTTGAATATGTGCTATATCTTCTAAATTGGAATGATGAATTACACTGGATCACAACGATTTTGCTACTGAAAGTAATGCATGTGCCTTATATTGATTCAAATGTGCTGATTCCAAATATGAAGTCAGAATCTCCCCAGCACGTCTAGATTTTAAGTTATGCATGCATTCAAGTAATGACGTAAGGACTCGTTTTCGGTTATGTCTGTACATTCTGTTGTATGTGTCTCCACGATTGCTGCCAGTGATACGTGCATGCCTGCAAGTGTCGCCTGAAATATTCCTAACAGCAAGCCTGCAGCAGCCGCTAGACATGATTGGGCATGTCAGCGAGCTGACGTCAGCATCAATACCAGTATATAAGGCGAGATTGCGTAGAACGAAGGTGAAGTTTTCTTATATAGCTGTAGCTAGTGCGTGAGATTTAATTTTGAAATGAATAGGCGAGGCTGTGTTAACCATCCAGACAATTTTTGCTATGTTTGTGGTAAATATACTCTTTGTGACCAGCGCAAGAAGTTAACTAAGAGAGTGATGATTGCTTACAAGTATTATTTTGGATGTCAAATCGGAGACCAGGATAAAAGTTGGGCACCTCATGTCTGCTGCACCGTGTGCTACTCTGGGCTTACACAGTGGCTGAATAGCAAAAGGAATTCAATGCCGTTTGCTGTGCCTATGGTGTGGCGCGAGCCAAGAAATCATCATGCAGACTGTTATTTCTGCATTACTAAAGTTGCTGGATTTTCAAAGAAAAATAAGTCTAAAATCGTTTATCCTGATTGCGAGTCCGCTCTAAAGCCAGTGCCGCATGATGAAGAGAATCCAGTACCATTTCCGCCTGCTGCGGGTGCTGATGAAACGGACAGTTCTGATGGTAATACAGAAGATGTCGATACTGTTTATGAATCCAGTGATCAAGATTTGGAAGAGGGTAGGCCGTATTTGATAAGGCAAGGTGAGTTAGATGATCTGGTGAGGGACCTATCTTTGTCAAAGGAGAAATCTGAACTGTTAGCCTCCAGACTAGGGGAGTGGAACTTGCTTCAAAAAGGTACCACAACATCACACTTCCGTTATCGTCACAAACAGCTACATATTACAAACTGGAAAATGATATCTGTTTCTGTACTGACGTGAACGGTCTCATGCTGAATTTAGGTTGCGAATACGTTCCTGATCAGTGGAGACTGTTCATAGATTCCAGCCAAGCGAGCTTGAAAGCTGTGTTGGTGCACAATGGTAACGAAAAGCCGTCTGTTCCTATAGCCCACGCTGTATATAGGCCTCAAAGAGATTCAATGAAACTCATTTTGAAAGTGATCAACTACTCAGACCACAAATGGAACATCTGTGCGGACCTCAAAGTGGTAGCACTTATTCTAGGCCTACAGCTGGGGTACACAAAACATATGTGCTTTTTGTGCTTGTGGAACAGTCGTGATGACAGCAACCATTACAAAGTGACACTGTGGCCTCCTAGATCTGAGCACATTGTTGGTCGGCACAACGTGCAACACGAACCATTGGTTGATCCATTGAAAGTGTACTTACCACCACTTCACATTAAACTGGGCCTCATGAGGAATTTCGTAGTGGCAATGGATCGTACTGGACAAGTCTTCCAGTATCTGAGAGATAAATTTGGAGCCGTCAAAACTGATGCTAAGCTGAAGGCTGGAATTTTTATTGGGCCAGAAATCCGCGAACTAATGCGTGATACTGTATTTAGAAACAAGCTCAACCCACTGGAATTTGCCGCTTGGGATGCATGTACGTTGGTGGTGCAAACCTTCCTTGGGAATCACCGAGCTGAGAACTATGCTGAACTCGTTAGCAACATGCTAACAGCATATAAGCAACTCGGCTGCCGGATGTCACTAAAAATACATTTCTTACATTCCCATCTAGATTTTTTCCCACCAAACTTGGGTGATGTAAGCGATGAGCACGGAGAGAGATTCCATCCGGACATCTCCACCTTTGAAGCAAGATATCAGGGCCACTGCAATTCCAACATGATGGGCGATTACTGCTGGTTTCTGCAGCGGGCAACAGCGGCCACTCACAAGCGCAAGAGCAAGTGTCTAAAGCACTTTTGAACTCGTATAGAGTTAAGCTAGAGACAAAATTTCGAAATGTATGCTTTCATCTGAGTAACATAGATATATTTATATTACATTTTAAAACATATTTTAATTTCAAGTTATAAAAGAATAACATTTTGTTTCTTGTTATGAATGCTCTGAGTTTGCATAATTACACAGTTATAAGGAAATACTAGTTCTGTAAAGAGTTTGCATAATTATTAGCATGTATGCTGCATATCTTAAGATCCTGACGTGCTACACAAAATCTGACTTCAGATTTAGAATCAGCAGATTCGATTTAGTGTAGTACACATAACATATGCCTAGTAGCAGGCGAAAAATGTTTCGTGTGATCCAGTGTTATGATTGAGTCCCGTGCTAACCTATACTCTCATGTGGACATCAAATGCCCAGGAAGTGTTGGTCCTTGTATTATGCACTAGAATTTGATTACCGGTGTAATGGAGATCAAAATACTAAGTTTCCTCTACCTAGGTAGCTTAGTGCAAGCGGATAGGAGATGCAATCTGGAGGTAAGATATGCACAGGAAAGGCAAATGCGTCTGGGAGACGGAAAGAAGTCTGTTTCATTTTGGAATTAGGTCAAAAGAACTACATGCAGGACCAGCGGAACTTAATCGTAAACTCGAGAGTTCTTCAGAAAGCTAAGTCACGGGAAGCAGCTAATTCACAGGCGCTCAATCAAAAAAATGATAGGTAGGTATGGTCAGAATCGGTTCCAGATGAAGATATCTTTAAAAGGGTCAGATAGGCAGATAGGCAGGTAGAGTGTGATTCGGTTCCAGGTCAAGATTCAAGCGACAGACAGAGTCAGATGGTTACAGTGGATAGTGTTTAGAATTGGAGGGGCAAGAGAAATAAGTGAAGAAAAATCAGGATAGGATTTGTGGAAGAGGATTATTTTCAGCTTTGAGTGAAAGACCTTCGCAGAGATTGCAAGGGGTGAAATGTTTGTGAGTTCGTATGATGGGTCAGATAATTTTCGTAATTCTGGCTGGAGTTCATTCCAGAGGGGTGGTGCAGATATGCTCTTGAATAAATATTTTTTCAGTTGATAGTCTACAAACTGCAGGTGATAGATAACTTTTCCAGGGTCATAACCGCGACCATATGTCGCGGTTATGACCCTGGCAAAGTTGTTTGCCCACACGTGCCTCTGTTACCAAGCAGTATGATTTGGTATCGGCGTTAGCTGTTAAGGAAACGGCAAGTCCTGGGATGCTCTGGCCTCGGGCACAGGGCCTTGACATTCGTCCACTGTCGGCTCAAAGGCCTCAGTAAAGGAAATAAGCACCACCCCTACGTTCCTCATGGACACCAGAGCATCGCTTAATATTGCACAATTTGCACCTGTTACAAAGTCACCTGACCAATTGCGATCATTGGCCAAACGCGTTACTGATAGACCAACGTGCAATTATCCATGATGCTAGTGTAGGCCTTTTACTGAGACTGATGAGAAGCGTAACGTAGATGAGCCCATGCCTTACAGATGACGAATCATGAAGTGCTAATATATTTTTAGCTGGTGAAATAGCTTTGCAACAGTAGCTCTCTTTCGAATTTATTTCTAAACTAAGCCTATAGAACATCTCTGTTAGTAGCAGACACTAAAAGTAGTCCATACAATTGTTTACTTGCCGTGCAGAATTTATAAAACAACTGTGCTGTTTTAGATTTTAAAAATCGATTTAATTATGTGGCTCTCGTTTTTGTAGTCCGGATCTCTTTTGGTAATCTAATTAGTTTCACTATTGTAGAACTTGAGAAAATACTGTTGTCCTCATTTACTAGGATATCCGGTCGAAAGCCAATTACGGCATCCGAGAAGACACGGAAACAGTCTTTGGGGGAAATGAATCGGAACTGAGGAGTTCGACGGACCTGCTGTCGACTGGTAAATGAGGAGGAGGGGAAGGAAGGAGGAGAATCGCCACATTATATTGAGGCCTATTAAAACAAAACCTGTTTCTTAATTTTCATTGGCTTATATTCCATAGCTGCTACCGATTTTTAACTAATGATGAGAATGCTTCAGTTTAGACGATGGTAGACAGAGACAGACATATAGACTCAAGTCCTATGCCTAGGTTAATAAACTGAAGTATGTAGCACTTTATAGATAATGTGTGTGCGTGTGTGCGTGTGTGTGTTTATATGAAGGCCTCTCGTTAGAGAGATTACAGACAATTTAATAGCACGTGTACGAGATAGGCCTATTTTGCAGGAAAGCGAGTCAGTGTTACAAACTATGCAGATGGAACATTGTAGATGGAATCAAATGGACCTATATGTAGGACATATGAAGCCTGTAGCCTACGAGACGTGTTTCTGTTGGGGCCAGAGCCATGACGTATCATATGCGATTTCTTAACCTACTAAAATTTTATCCAGATAGACTGAGAAAATAGCATCTGCCTATATATCACATTCTTCCCAAACATGACTCTGATAGCTACTCAACAAACTGCGGCTTGCGCGCATTCAAGCTGAGCCTGCTAAGGCGAAACTATACCTCTTCAACTGAAACCAATAAATTATTGTTATTGCTCTGTCTTCAGCTACAGTGTGCATTGTTTCAATTCTTCTTCATAACTTTCTATTACAGACATGAATGTATCCCATACGTTCATTTATCACAAAGGCAGAAATTACAGAAACAAAAACTTAAGTACCGACAGATGAAAAATTGGCAAACATAAAATTATCAGTTCTATAACATAGGCATATCGATATCGTAATCAGGACAAAGAAATAAAAATTACCCAGGAGTCGACTTGGTTAATACCGACTCCATATATGCTTCTCACAACAGTCAGCTCGGAGAACTGAACAAAGTGCGAGGACTCCCCCATCGTGGGTAGGTTGGGACAAAGGTCTGGGTGCAACCAGCGAAGGTTTTAGAGACAGCACCTGCTCTGTCAGAGTTCCATAGAAATCCTACCTGTAGGCCTATCTTTCGAAACAGATTGTATCAACTGTGTTGGTCGACAATTGCCAACACAAGGTCTCGGTACGAGAATTTATTCCATTCGTTGCGGTGCATGAGACACATGCATGTGAGGTCTGGTGTCCCACACACGGACGTGTGACGGTGGGGAGATGCGAGATGTTGGATTTATGCTGTTCTATTTCCATTGCAATAGATCTGCAATTCAACCCTGCAAAGTCCTACTGAATTCCTATAGGTTAGGGTTAGGCTAATTCCCTTCCTGATTCAATAATTCTAGGGAACGCCTCAATTCCTTGCAAGCGATCAATAAAACACGTTGGTGTAGTGATTAACAACGGAAAATCACTGACCTTCCATACAGAGACAGACATCTTTTTATCCGCTTATAATGGGGTTCTATGCAAATACCAAAGAACTTAATGAGTTGGTTCATTTCTTTCTTCAAGAAAGCTACTGCCCCCCAATAGCCTAACCCCAACCCGACACTGACTTATGCCTCCTGCGCCGTTAATACACCCTAAGGCAGGAACGGTAAAACGCTGTTTGGAATTCCGTGTACAGAAACTTATTTGGCTTCAGCAGATGTGTAGATTGGACTTACATCACAACCTATAGTTAACAAGTGCCGTAGATCTTCTTTTGGCGTCTTACCCAGTTGACAGCAAATTTTCTTAAAGATATTTTATGGGGTTATTTTGGAAAGCATGCTTCGTTCGAATCTGATCTCAGCGACTCAATAAATCTAATTTCATTTACAATATTCACGAACATTTTCGCAGTATATGCTCTCGACATTGTTATCATAGCATTGCTTGTGTCTGCTATAGGCCTATTGTTATTGCGTTTAAAGTTTTCTCTGCCCTCAGGCGTAATAAAGCGCTAATTTATGTGCGTCGAATAGGACTCTTTCAGTAGCCCCAATATTATTATTCCAACACGCACGCAACTGACTCATCTGAGCTGTTGTCACGTGGACCTCATATGTCCTACATGTGATATAGCTGCTGTTGGGTGCGATCACTAAGGGAACCCAGTATGCCAAGTAATAGCAATGTATAGCCTAATAAATAATTAAGTGGCTCTGTCTCTCTCTCTCTGTCTCAACTATATATATATATATATATATATAATATATATATATATATATATAATTATATAGTTGCATGGACACATGCTAGAGGATGGGTTAGCTGTCTGTTGGAAGGACATGCTACGCCCCTATTTGTTGAAGCAGAAAGGTCGAGGGAAGGTTGCTTGGATCGGATGATGGCAATGCCCATCCATGCGCCTGTCCGTTGAAGGAGTGTTTGAAGGTGTGTTTAGGAGGGAGTTTAGGACTAAATAAATCGGAAGTTCTATGTCGATGTGTGTTATGCGCGAGTTTTCGTAACAAACGTGTGAAATATGCATTACTGTATTACTGTTGAAGCCGTGTGAATCGAATTGTAGCTGAAAACACGTTTTCCGACTCGTAACATTATATATATATATATATATATATATATATATATATATGAGTATATGCGTGAGTAGTTACACAATATGATTGACCTACCAAACTCGCAACTACTCGTGTAGTCAATAAAGTACTCACCATAAATTTTCAGGAAGCAAAACTTGCAAAATATTAGCTGTCCAGTGTAACTAGAAAAATCACCACCTGGGGCAAATACGCCCAACCGACCGAACTAAAGGATTCCCATCCAGTGCCCCACACCTAGTGGGGAGTCCTGCATTATTTTTTAGCTGACTCATGCATAACTGATGCCTAAGACGAATCTGTTAACTGGTCTACAAAAGATGTATGACATTATATGACTGTTAGAAGAGCCGCGAGTCCATAAACAGTTGTTCCTCATTTGCCAGCAAAGCATCCTAACTAACAACACTGGAAAACGCTCTTTTAAAATCTCCGTCTTCGACTTTTTATTCACTACTTAGGAAAAGCGCCATTTTACTGCAATCTCAACTCCAGACGTCTGTATTTATCGATGCGCGTGTGTGTGGGTGTGCGTCGGTGTTTGGGCCGTGTGTTCAACGAAGATCTTTCACCGAATTGCAAAGCTTATTATTGAAATCTGCGACTTCATTGGCATAACTGCTTCAATTAAGAATTCAGTTAACACACGCTGCCTGCCTTTGTGCCAGTTAGGCCTATAATGAGCTCATCCAGCCGATGCTTGCAAATGGGACAACTGGACATCTACAGAAAACTCAAATATGGAAATATTTTCTACCTAAACCGTTTCACCAGTTTTCCAAAGCTACAGGCCACAAGTCAAAGAAATCTAAGCAGACAAAAGTTAAAACTGAAAGGAGGACTCCACACAAACTAGCAAAACCAAGAGCGAATGATTGATGCAAACGTTGCATGCTCAGCTGCAAACTCTGTAGCAATTCGATATCCAGTTTATCGTAGCTTCATTTCTCCAAATGCCTCTCTTCAAACAGATCATACTCCCAAATCCTAAGGCAGCCTAAAGTTCCCTGAAATGAAGAAAACTGCTCTCGTAAAGTAGTTAAAAGTTAAAGTCACAAAGAGCAACAACTGAAATGCGCTGGATCTGCAGGAAGGCACTTGCTGTAAGTTTTCATCAGAGGCAAGAGGACAGTAGTCAGCAGAACTTGGACAGTGATGATGCTCTTGAAAGAACAACTGTCCCTCATTTGAACCATTACAGGCAGCACATACTGAATTTCTACGCAATAAAAACGACAAAGAGGATGAAGAAAACGATGAGAACTGCAAATATTTTGACCATAAGCCATCGATTTGATGAGACAGACTGAAAGTAACGAATGATTTCGTTGTGGGCCAACTCTACGTTCATCTGCGTTTCGTCAATGTTGCCGTCTATCCTGTCAGAAAAAGAAACAAAACACAGGCACAATAGAACATGAATGGTCTAACTGGAGGATGAGGACTTCTATAGCGCCGCTATCATAATATGCAAAGCATCAATCGATGGTCACTCTGAAGCGAAACAGTCTAACAGAAATGGGTGATTTTTCAACTGCTCTACACGTACAAGAGGAAGGTTGACTGTGAGGCAAAATGAGGCTAACAAGCGGCACAGTTCTTCAAATTCTGATGCAATGAAAACAAATTTAGAATCCATCGTCATGCTTGCCTCCTTATGAACAGAAAGGTTGTTGCACTTCTGTTGCATCTGTGTTTGAGCTGAACAAGTCAGCAACTTATCCCTGACTTTGTGAAAGAACAACTGTTGCATGTGAGATTGCACAAGATGAACCTCATCCAAGATTTGAGTAACAGAAACAGCGGAGAAAATTTTGTCCTGGATAAACTACGCGATTCCCTCAATACAAATCAATCCAGTACTAGAAAAGTACCACAAGGCAAACTACAGTACAGTAAAACATTACACAGTGGAGCAAGAAGAGAAGACTGTGATTTGTACCTTTGAACCATCTCTCCCTGCTCCTGTACCATGTGAGCGAGCTGCTGATAAATGCTTCCGAGTTCCACAATCGTCTGTTCAATGTTCTTCATCGTATCTGCCCGACTCTGCATAAACTTGTCCTACAAGACAAATCCATTCCATTGCTCAAGCCATTCCGTCCATGGACCACACGAACACACGAATGATTTGGAAGATGAGAAAGACAATAATTAACTGCCCCACAGGAATGATGATCTGGAAGCAGAGGAAACCAAACATCTGTATTAACTGCTCCATACAGAGAAGCACAAACATCCTGCATATTTGAAAACAGCATCTTGGCTGCACAGTGTGTGTGGTTAGGGGGTAATTTGGATTCCTTTCAACACCAAGTTCAGACTCTGAATCCAAAAACATAAAATGTTCATCTGACAGCTAATCTAATCTAATCTGGAAACTTCTAAAGTGCCATTATAATCACGTACAAAGCAACAATCGATGGTCGCTTCTAAAGCATCAATGAAACAGAGATTGGTCAATGAATGAAAGCAGTGAATGCAAAGAGAAACAGGATGGAAGGACAGACGAACCTCTGTGCTCTGAAGTTGTTGCATCATTGGTCCATTGTACTGTACGTTGTTCATGTCAATTGACACGTCATCTTTGTTAGCTTCATCCAGCAACAACCACCTGCCGCTACCTGCCACAGCACAGACCACACTTCTCTCTCAAACAAAGACCAGACTTCTCACTTAAAGCAAAGACCAGACTCCTCTCTAAAGCAAAGACCAGACTTCTCACTTCAGCAAAGACCAGACTTCTCACTTCAGCAAAGACCAGATGTCTCTCTTTTCTCTCTGTCTCTCTCTGTCTCTCTCTGTCTCTCTCTGTCTCTCTCTGTCTCTCTCTGTCTCTCTCTGTCTCTCTCTGTCTCTCTGTCTCTCTCTCTCTCTCATTTCCTCTGCACCAAACATCTTGGGCGACAGATGCTCTAAACAAGAACAAGATTAAATGTTTAGAAGCTGACACACAAATAAACACAAAGTGGCTCAGTTGTTGTTCTTTAAGGACAACAGGTCAAAGAGCAAAGTGCAGCACAATTCTTAGGCAGAATGTAATATAACACAAAAAAGACAATTTATATAGTGCAATTTCATAGTAAGTAAGAAACAGAAGAGGTGAATATAAAGCCCTGTTAATAATAAAGGTGGCCTAAAGGAATCAGATATTTTAAAATAAACGAAGATGGAGGAGAAGATTCTTTAAATATTCAGCAGAACACAAAAAGATAACGAAAACATCAAATGACAAGAATAGAAACTGGACAGCTGTTTAGACTTAACTGCTTGACGCAGAAGAGGACGATGGAAGTGATGAGGAGATATTCGCTGAGGAAGAAAATTCCCTTCGTCTGTTCTGCTGCTGCTGCAGAGTCTAAGCAACAGAAATTCCACTTCAACAATTACCCAGTCTGCTCAAAAGGCCATGATTACCAAATGCAAACAAAATGGTGAAATGTATAGAGGATGGCATCAGATACAGACCAGCGCATTTCACTTTCCCTGCTACCATGTCGAGGGACATATAGCGTGTGTTCACAAATGCATTACTTACTTACTTACCATAAGAATAATGATACACTGTGGTTCCTTCCTGTCACGGCCAATGAGAACCGCTTCTCTTCCACCCTAACACTTCTCCACCCTTCCACCATCTCACCCTTAAAATTTGGAAATCGATCGGCAGTCACAGCCATTCCTCTCCTCTGGAATAAACTCCAACCAGAATTATGACAATTATCTGATCCATCCTATAAACTTGCCAACAATGCACCTTTTGTAACCTTTGCACAGGTCTTTCACTCTAGCTGAAAACATTCCTCTTCCACAAAACCTATCTTGACACTCGAATTCTAAACACCATCTGCTGTAGCCGTCTGACTGTCTGCCTGATCCTTGGATCTTGACTTGGAACCAAATCAGACCCTTCCTGCCTATCCATTTTTTGTGACCGAGTGCCTGTGAAAAAGCTGGTTCCCATTACTTCGCTTTCTTTGGATGCTTCAGAAATCTCGAGTTTACGATTACGACTGCTCTGGAAAGAGTCATTCAGTGGCCAACAGCAACACTTCCCACCTTATTCGATTCTGTTCCCTTGCATATACGCAAGGTTTCATTCAAATCCGCTCAGCATTTGCTTTCAACCTTCCTATCTGCTTAGATCAGTCGAATAGCCACGTGCGTAATGCTTCTGATAGCTGCTTGAAAGGCACTATATCAAGAATTGTCTTGATACATAAACACAGATCATCTTCCTCTTCTATCTGTTATCAAAACCCCTCCAAATCTCCACTCTGATGCTTCGTTACACATCTTCAGAAACTGTCTCCTAAACATTACAACCCTAAGCAGAGAAACTACATCAGGAAACAGAATCCAACTAACCAACCTCCGTTCGAACGTGTAACACACTTCGGAAGTCGCTTGTCATGACGGCCAACTTGGACTAGAAAAGATAGAAAAACCAACATTCAGTTTGTGACGAGAACAAAAGATACAACGGATACAACTCTTCACTCATGATGCCAACATTTCTTCACCATTGGTTTTCATCAGTTCTCGCAACTGAAAATCTTTCTAAAGAAAATTCGGCCAAAATCACAGTTTCTCCCAACTCTCTCTTGTTTTGTTGGAAAAATTTGAGCATCCACCGCCACCGCCACCACCACCACCACCACCAGCAACACCACCAGCAACACCAACACCAGAACAAGCAACATGTGCTTCAAGCATTGTCGGAGAGAAGCAGACAGCCGTATTAGCATGCCCTGAAATGAGCCTGAATGAAGAGTTTACCTGAAGAGTGACGAGAACAGAGTTGGCGTGAGTCTGTTTGTCATGGCCAGACGTCATCTTCTGTGCTCGACTCAACTTCAAAACAAGAAAATCAAACTCAACAAACGCCAAAGTCATCCATCGCAAGAGCGATCCATCCGCTTCTGTTCGTCCATCTGTCCACGATTAGGTTTAACTATGAGAAATGATTATCCAAAGATGCAGCTGACCGATGATGACTGGCTTTTAATATCCAAATATCTACACTGCCACTTAACTAAATAAAAGACATAATTTCCAATCTTCAACTCCAACGGTAAACAAGATAAGAATTTCCCTAATCGTTACTGGATGATGTCACTCAGCATCAAATTAAGCAGACATTATCTAAACGAATCTAAGCTCATCAGAAGACTTTAATAAAGTGTCGTCATCTTAGCACAAGATGCATCAGTTGATGGTTAATTGTAGGCGAAACTCAGATTTATGACAGTCAGCCAAAGACTGACATCACTTTTTACAAGTCCAAACATTCAATCAAACTCATTAGCAGTTAATTTAATGATAACCGCATGGGCATAAGGGTATTTGAGCAAGTATTTTTAAACTATTAAGTAACCGAGTACTTGTTGCAAGTGTAAATAAACTGACTGAGTGAGTACCTCTTGTAACTGCAATATCTGCTTATTAAGAAGACCAAGATCTTGTTTGATGATGAAAGTCAGATGATCAATCTCCGACTCCTTACCATCAAATATCGACTTTCGCTTGGCCACTACAGTCACATAGTCAACCAAGAGAGTCAACCATACATACATCAATTAAAAACCAATCACAGATCAAACATAATTGCCATGCATCAATCAAAGATCAACAGCCAAATCAATCAAAGATTAATAGCCACATCACTGAAAGATCAATCATGTATTAATAAAGTTTCAAGAATCGGTTTCGTATCAGTCAGATGTGCAATAAACTGTCAGTTCTGAATCAGTTGTTGTTGTTGTTGTTGCTGTCGTTGTTGTTGTTGTTGCTGTTGATGTTGTTGTGCCTTTCCATATTTCCCAATCCACCCACTCTGGTCAATTAACTCCCAGCTCAAGATCAGATAGAGAGAGAGACAGACAGATAAGAGAGACAGACAGACAGACAGAGGGACAGAGATACAGACAAACAAAAACACAACACAGAAGGACAGGTAGACCGACAGACAGATACAAAGACAGATTCTTCACTAGTGAAGCAACCAAGAATAACATCAACTGACACAGCGTCAGTTTATCCAACTTGGAGTAGACGTTCGCAAGGTCTCGAGATATTTTTCTGCAAGTAAACAAGAAATGAAACAGAATTACTTTCATCGCATCTCTGCTCAAAAATAAAACACATCTGCTCTTCCAGAAGGAAAACAGTCAACAAAATAAAAACAGTTTTTCAGTCATTTAAATACATTGTAAAATGACCTACTGAAAAGAAAATTTTTATGTTGAAAGAGAAGTTTATGTTTTACTAATTAGCAGTTCTTCAAGTGGAGCATCTGTTCTTACTGACTTCGCTAAGAACGTAAATTCGTTTCTTCTCGTCTTCAAAGAGTCTGATGACTTCAACAGTTGACATTGGTTTGCCTGAAAAATGACCAAATCAACAATTCCACATCTTCAGTTACAAACAAAAACCAGAAATTCAGGAGTTCATCTCTAGATGAACCCAAAGGATTTCAACAACTCAGTGAAACAAAAAACGTTGGTTAGACTCTCTTTAATTAAGTCAAAACAGAGTAAACGTTAGAACAGCATCAGTCAATTCAATGCTAACGACGTTAAACTGAACTGTTTCCGAATACCAAACTGTGCCATCAGTCAAAAGGTAGACAAGACACAGCTGTTTAAGGAATAATGCCTTGAAGCAAACTCCCCAGAAACTCCTCAGGTCCCGAGGTCAAAGGATCATTCAGCTCATTCACAGCAATTCAACAATGCTACACTGATCTCTAAACTGCCAACCAGCGCGAGTGCCCAGTCACTGATGCAGAAAGGATGGAGGGTCGAGTGGGTATTCCATGGATGGCCCCTGATCAAAGTACTAACCCAGCCCAATGATGCTTAACCTCACAGAGCCTACCATATCAACATATCATATCATCATGTCATATCAACAGTGCCAAGTGGCATTCATTTGACAAGGTGCAATAGTCTCGTCCTACCTGACCGGACTGCACAATCGATCGGACAATTGCACTGAATTCGAGCGATCTGTCATGGCGACTGACAGAAGAGGAAGTTGATCCAGTTGGTACTGGATCCTCTCTGCTCTCGTCTTTCATGTTGTATGTTCGGCTGCTGCTCACTTCTCCAACGGTGGCCCCGCTGTTGTCCGAGTCCGTTCGGCGTCGACGTCTTGAAGCCATCACATTCTACGATAAACCACCAAATGCAAAACGTTGCACTGCCTGTCACTGTTTAATTAGGCTGATTAGGCTGCAAATATTCCTAGTCATTTGGTCCTAGAGCTGTTTTACCATAATATGGTCCAGATGAACTAACAAAACTGAGACATCAGCGACTTTTCCAACTGTTTCAGCATCCTTTGTCCGTTTAAAAAAACAAACTCTTACATCTTTTGGGCTGGCTAGGGGCGCCTTCTAAATGTATTTACAACGCGCTATATAAATGTCTACGATATCAAGCTAAGGATTTACACTGGGATGGGAAAGAAGACAATTTCCTAAGAACAGACGAAAAACTAATATTCATAATCGTAATCTAGAAATTTTCTAAAGCGTTACTTTAAAACTAAGCGCTGGGCAGCCGCTGATTCAACAGCACTGCGTCAAATCCGAGAAATTGGCGTTAAGAAAAGCTGACACGAAAGACGAAAAGAAAGACGAAAGACTAATAAGTAAGTAAAGTAAGTAAATATATTCTTTATTAACCAATAGCTAATCGCACATCAATTGTCAACAATTGAATTTGCGAAACCTCATCTTCGACTGGATTTGTACAAAAATAACCTTCGTCAAGGCAGAGTCAGACAGCAGGATAGAACGACAGGCGAGTTGAGTTTTGTGTTTTAATTGTTTAAAACGGCTCGTGTTTTCTACTTTCTGCTAACTGACTTCCGGTGTAAACAAAACAATTCGGATACGTTTTCAGTCTTACTATTACTAACTGTGTGCGATTTCGGTGCATTATGTTTGCACAGCCTATCCAAAAAATGCTAAGTCACGGAACTCGGTTATTTACAGGCACAATAATTATTTTCCCTCTCTTACAAAAAGGTCAAGTATCGATTGATGCTGTTCTCAAGATTACAGATAATAGGTTCACGTGGTTAACTTAATTTTGACCCGGTAAATAAGTGGAAGGTTGGTGTGTTGTGTAGGCATATTCTGTATTCTAAATGCAATCTCTAAATTTTAATTTTTCAACGCCACACAAAAGCTGCATCAGAGATATTAGCTTAAACACCGACGCAATAGCAAATCATGTCCGCACGAGCCAGGTTGTTTGGTTAGTTATTCAGAGCCAGATGAAGCTGCGGGCGATCGTGCCGGTGGAGATAGCTTGGCACGTACTACTGTACGTTGGCCTACAGTGGAAATCAGTGCAGAAGATCATATAGTAGGATCGTAATCGTTTAACTGTGGTTATCGAAATATCTCAAGATAGTTAACAGCGCTTAAAGAAAGCTAAGTCGCGGGAACCAGGTTCGTAGTAGGGACTCCAGTAAAACAAATTCGGTAGGTAGGCAGGCCTATGCAGGTAGCGTCAGGTTCTGTTCCATGTCGAGTTCAAAGGGTCAGGCGTAAGCAAACAGTCAAACACGGTGGAAATGGATATGGAGCAGGAACTGAAGCAGAATAGCATATGTCTTACGTAAGGTTTGGTTTTCAATCTTCAGTGAAACGTTTGATGAGAGAGAGAGAGAGACAGAGAGAGAGACAGAGAGAGAGACAGAGAGACAGAGAGACAGAGAGAGACAGACAGACAGACAGACAAACAGACAGGTAGAGAGACAGAGACAGACAGACAGAGACAAACAGAGACAGACAGACCGAAACAGACAGATAGAGATAGACAGAGAGACACACACACAGAGAGTGCGCAAGCGGATAACAGTGACAAGTAGGTCTTAAGGCAGATTTTGGTGAATTGTCAGAGTACGTGGCTCAGTTTCTAACCTACTCAAAAGGGTTTGGAACCTGGACGAAAGTTGAAGGGGTTGGACCAGCTCGCGCCGAATGCCCGAGGGTCGGGGGAGCGTAGTAGGCTCCCCAGAGGAGTTCGGAGCGAAGCCCCGGAAACCAACGCAGTTTGAAGCATTTAGTAAGAAATTAAACACATTGGGGCTACGTGTTTGCTCGACTTTTTGAAGCCAGGTGGTCCAGTTGGCCTATACATGGATGAAAATTGAGAACTGAGACTGAGAGGGCCGCAGAAGCGAGACCCCTAACGAGTAGTCTTGGTCGTCTGATGAGTGTTCTAGGCAAACCCATGCGAAGCCCCGGAGCAAACGCATTTTGCTGAAAAAACAGGCCAGGTATCGATTAAATGAAATCGACCTGGACAAACTCTTGATTCTATTGGCCTAATGCTCCTCCCATCTGTCGACAGAAGAAAGTCAAGAGTCACCGATCGGTGGGAGGGCTACACCCGAAATACACCCAGTCAGATAAACACCTCCTCCCGCCCCATAGACGGTCGTGTCGTCTTGACTCTGTCGCGTTCATAATGGAATTAATTGAAGTGAAGCAGGATTCGATCATCATCCGAATCTTTACAACGACCTCAATTTAAACCATTCAAACTTATAGGGTTTAATAAAATGTAGACCTAATTAAGTGGAAGAATTTAATGTGCATAAGTCTGTTAATATTGAAAATTTCTTTCAATCATATATTATATATATTAATTTGAAAAACAACACAACTCTTTACGCATGAATACGTAACCATCAGATTCAATTCTTCAAATACACTGTAGCACATTAAATATAATGTTGACTTCTTGCGCCAATAAATAAGGAGTCCATTGTTTCGGGCCAAGGATCATGTCTATATATATATATATATATATATATATATATATATATATATATATATATATATATATATATATATATATATATATATATATATATATATATATATATATATATATATATATATATATATATATATATATATATGATTGAACATCTATGGTCATGAAGTACCCCAATATCTGAGAATGTTTTCCAGTTGTTCTTTTTGTAAAACTAGCCTAGATATGCAGTTAAACGAAAGCAGTTGTAGTAATATGAAAGAAGTTTTGATGAGACGCAGCCGCGCAGTTCTCCTTAACGGTCAGAGTCGTTATCCAAAGTCCCGTCGTTGAGACGAATTCCAAGCCACTGGCTTCAAGTATTTTCTCTCCTTCATCCATCGACCTATCAACTGATTTATTTGCACTCACTTTCTCCCCTTCTAACTCTCCTGTCGCCTCCAAATCTTCACATCAGTTTCGACTCATAGTTGTCAGTTAATGTCTCGTTTCCAACTTTTCTCGCCCCTGCATCATACATATTCCTGACCTCCGAACTTAATAGCAACATATCTTTGTGTCTTATTAACAAGCGTATAAAATCTATGCTAATAGAAGTTATGGGATTTTAACAACGCAATACTTACTTTAAACAATAAATATATAAACAGATATCTAGTGATAGATTAACAATATAACATTCATCAGCCGATAGGCTTTCATATACACGCATACACAGTGTGTATGTCTGGCCTAACCATATGGACCATTCAGAGAGACCGAAATGGGGGGGGCGACCATAAGTGCGGTCGGTCGGTCGAATGTAATGTAACGCTGGTGCAAGAACGAGGGAAGAAATGTGCGTAATTGCTTTAGACGGGTCGATATAGGA